>JARHVA010001969.1:2425000-2502500 GCA_037957365.1 Torreya grandis | reverse complement strand
AGATATATAGGGGTGCCAAAAAAAATATCCATATAGATATATGGGGTGTCAATTCAAATATAGACTATGGGGCTCTCCCTACCAGTTGAGGTCATTTATGCACTACACTCGACCTCCCAGAGAGTGTATAATTAGGGTAAAATCCCTCGACCTCCCCAACCCCCTATGCCCTATATATAGATATGGCCCCCCTCTCTCTATATTTATAGTTATTTTGGCCCTCCTTATATATCTTATCTTATCTATTTTTTATCATCCATATCTATATATAGGGGGGTATATAGATTAATTAGATAGGGACCCTCTCCCCCCTCTCTATATATAGAGTCTAGGATAGAAATATAGGGTGGTTCCCCTCTCCCTCTTCCTCTCCCTCTCTATATATATGGGGATGGGGATGGGGATGGGGGTCTAGTTTTTTTGGCCACTAAGTATATGATATGGGATATGGGAATAGATAGGGAGCCTATATCTTTATTATATCTAGCCCCTATGTCTCTATCTTTCCTATCCAATCCCATTCCCATCCTCATCCCTATCCCCATCTATATAGAGAGGGAGAGGCCAATTAGAGATTTGGGAGAGGCCCCCCTAGATAGATCTATTGGAGATTTGGCCAATAGAGATTTGGAAGAGCCCCCCTTATATAGATCTACTAGAGATTTAGGAGAAGGATACGCCAAATATAGATAGGGTCTAGAGAGAATAGATATATAGGGCCCCCATCACATTGAAAGTAGAGATATGGGAAGCCTATATATGGAGATTTGGCCAATAGAGATTTGGAAGAGGCCCCCTTATATATATCTACTAGAGATTTAGGAGAGGGATATGCCAAATATAGATAGGGTCTAGAGAGAATAGATATATAGGGCCCCCATCACATTGAAAGTAGAGATATGGGAAGCCTATATATATATATATATATTCCCATATCCCATAGAGTTTATATAAGGGGGAGGGGCAGGGGGAGTGAGGGCATATCTACCTATCTTTCCCATCTATATATAGAGAGAGGGGGTGAGACCCTATAGTTAGTTGATTTTTGAGCCCTATCTATTCTATCTGGGAATGCCAAAATAATTCTATATGCAAGACCATAGAATTAGATAGGCCCTCGTTAGATAGATATATAGGGATCCTATATATCTATCCTATCTGGGAGTGTTAATGAAACTCTATATAGACTATGCTATGTTAATTAAACTCTATAGACTCACTCCTCTAAATATAAATGGGTATGGGGTGGGCCCCCCTCCATTCCCCCTCTCTAGATATAGGGTCTAGTTCTTTTGGCCCTCCCCCCTCTCTATATATAGGGTATGGTAAGTTAGATAGAGTTTAGTTTATATAGAGTTGGGGAGGGCCAAAAAAACTCTATCTTGGGGGGAGGGGCCCCCTCTCTATATTATATGTATGGAGTTAGATAGAGTTAGAGGGGGTCCTCTATATAAACTATAACTATATCTATTCCTATATAAACAAAGTGGGGATCTCTCCCCTCTCTATCTATATCTTATCTATCTATTTGGAAGTGCCCCTATCCCTATCCCTATCTAAATCTATGGGATCTAACTAAATACATACTACGTGAGACTTATAGATATAGGGGCCCTCAACCTCCTAAGAAAATTTGTTGATGCCCTATCTGTGTATATACCCATATAAGTTGTTTAGATAGGGGCCCTCCTCAACCCCCCTAGAGTAGAGGTGATAGATAGGGTTGAGTCCTCTCCCATTGGTCGAGATTTATATACAATAGGTCATCCAGGGAGTGCCCCCCACTCCCCCATATATCTAGTTTTTTTGGCCTCCCCGCACCCTATATCTATCTATTTCTTTGGCCCCCTCTCCCTCTTCCTCTTCCTCTCCCTCTCTATATAGATGGGGAGGGGGATGGGGATGGGGGGTCTAGTTTTTTGGCCTCCCCCAAATATCTAGTTCTTTTGGAAAAATGTCTATTTCTTTGGCCAAATATCTATTTTTTTTGGCCTCCCTCAAATATCTAGTTTTTTTGGCCTCCCCCAAATATCTAGTTTTTTTGGCCTCCCCTACCACCTCCCCCTCCCCCTCTAATATATAGGGATAGGGATAGGGAGATAGGGGCCATCAACTTTACCACCATATAGATAGAGGGGTTGAGTGTTAGCAATATATATAGGGCTGATAGTTGAGCCCTAAGTAGCCCTTTCTTTTCTTTAGGCCTGACCCGACTCCATATAACTATAGTCTAGTCTCCCTCGATCTCTAGATTGAGTGTAGTGTATAGTTATCTATATATTTATCTATATATCTATGGGGTGGGGGGAACAATATAGATTTATTTTTGGAATAATATAGAGTTGAGTTTAGAGTTTAGATATAAAGGGGAGGGGAGGGCCATGGTCTAGATTTTTTTTGGCACGATCTAGATTCACTATGTCTCTGGGGCACCCTACACACAACACACAAAGATATATATATATATATATATATATATATATATATATATATATAATGGATATGGTGGCACCCCATATATCTATATTCTATTCACTATGTCTAGGGTGGCACCCCCACAATATATAGTTTCATTGGCACCCACATGGTATATATTAGAGTTTATATAGAGTAGGAGAGGGGAGTGGTATGGTATCTATTTTTTTGGCAAACCCCCCCATAGATAGCCATATAGAGTTGAGTTTAATGGGCTAAGGTTGAGTTTAATGGGGGGCTTAGGCCATATAAGTTGAGTTCCCTCTATATATATATGGGAGTTGAGTTGAGTTTAATGGGGCCCCAAACCATATAAGTTGATTTGAGTTGAGTTTAATTGGGATTGATTCTCTATATTAATCTACATGGGTGTCAATTAACCACTATACCATAGATCTATCTACAGGGCCATATAGAGTTGAGTTTAATGGGGATTGACTCTATCTAATTAATATGTATGGGTGGCAGGTGGATCTATCTATAGTCCCATATAGAGTTGAGTGTAATTGGGGATTTGATTAGATGGGGGGACCTTCAGATCCTCATCCTCCTCTCATTAGTGCCTTTAGGCCCTAATCCTACCACCATAGTGATATAGAGGGTGATTGTAATCTATATGGTTTCATTAGCATAACATCCCATATATAGATTAGATAGGGGACCTCAATTTGATCTATAAAGAGCCCCATATATAATAGAATGAATTAGGGGGGCCTATCTATATATGGTTAGGAGAGGGCCTAACCTAACCCCCATAGCTGATAGCCACACCCCCTATATATAGTTTTTTGGTGCCCCCCAGATATATTGATTGATTGATTTAGTGATTGATATATTCTATTAATCTTGTATATATGGTATGGGTTCATTATTGCTTAACCCTCTCCCTATAGTTTGACCCTTGACTTAGGGAGAGCCAAGCTAGTTTCCCTCATGCATGCAATCTATGCCATAAATATGGTCAACTCCATCATCAGATGAATAAGGAAAAAAGTGATGAAATGACACCAGATATCCGAAGGTGCAAAAAAAAGCTATTATAGGAAGCAGGGAAACCATGAAAAAATGACAATTATTTATAGAGATTTTCGTAGAAAGACCCTTCAGTTATAGAAAATGGATTGAAATTATGCATACATTAGAGAGAATTGGTAGAATGAATGGGATACAAATAGTTGACATAGTATGGTCAAAGATCTTAGGTTGTAACTTGATCATGAGAAAATCGGTTGATGTCATACCTGTGAAGCATGGGAAGTACCAAACATTGGGAACTACCTGGGAAAGAGTTGGGGAGAAGAAAGGGGAGAAGAAAAAACCACTTGGGTGAAAAAATTGATTATATCTCGCCCTTTGTCCTTCATAGCAACAAGGGATTGAAGGGCACCAAATTTGATAACTTATGGAGGGAAAGACAAAGTAGGAGCATGCTACTAAAGATGTAGTAACACATGTTGAACAGGCCTCTGTCAATCATATATGAATGGGATATGGATCCAAAGGTGAGGTCATATGGGGTTTAGCTAATAGATATATTGATTCTTTTAAGAACCAATGACACATAAACTATGTCAAACTGGGACCAATTGATATCCAAATAGAATGGATTCTAGTTTCTCCTAGAGGAGTTTTCAATGCAAAATTCATATGATATAGAAAGATTCATTTGATATTATTTCACCCCAGTCACCCTAACTTTGAATCTTGGGGGAATGGTAGAACCATTAACTATGGGGGGAATAGTATAACCATCAACTAGTGAGACTTGAATTCTATCCTATCGACATTGAACCTACCCCAATTGTATGCACTCTCATGGTTGAATGGCTCTGTGAGGCCCTCCCCCTCTCCCTCTTTCATTTAGAGAGCCTCATACTATTAGATGCATCTCAATGGTCAAGAGCCCCATCCCTAACTATATATAAGGATAGGGATAGGCCCTCCCATAGAATATATAGATAAGGAGATAAGGTCTTTGGTTGAGTGCTCTCCCCTGATCTATTGAGTGCACCATATATAGATAGATAGATAGATATATATATATATATATATATATAGGGGCCAACCCCCTTTCCCCTAGCTAGTGGGGGTTGTCGATCAAGTTTCTTGATTGATGGAGGGAGGGGAACTCCCCCGATGACCTACTGCTAAGCCCCTATACAGACTATATATAAACTGATAGGAGAGGTTAGGTTGAGGTACTCCCTCATATATAGCATTTTTTTGGCCAAAACTATAGAGGGCTCTATTTAGAGGGGGGAAGGCCCCTATGAAACCCCCTATAGACCTATATGGCTCAAAAACATTTATCTTATATATCCCAGGAGGTTGAAGTCCCCTATATCTATAAGTCTTGTGTAGTTTATATATAGTTAGATAGATAGGGGAACTCCCCCTCTATATATATGGGTAGCCCCCCCTCTACCACTGCCATTGTTTAGATAGGGATAGATATAGTTAGAGTTTATATAGAGGGCCACCATATAGATAAGATAAGATATATAGGGAGGGGGACTAGATAGATATATAGGGCTAGGGCCAAAAGAACTAAACCACATATAGAGAGAGGGGAGATGGGGCCTGTATACCCATCTGGTCGAGGGCCTCTATTTATATCTATCTCACATAGCATATAGAATTATCTGGGCACTCAATCATATATATCTATAAGGGCTTGCCTTATAAATGGATTGGTGAGGGGTGAGCCTTCCCCCTCTATCTATATGGGATATGGACTCCCTATATAGATGGGCATCCATCTGAGATAGTGAGCCTATATATATATATATATATATATATATATATATATATATATATATATATATATATATATATATATATATATATATATATATATATATATATATATATATCCAATCCCCACCCACTTAAAATAAATTTATCTAACTCTATATGGGAATAGATATATAGGCTCCATATCTATTCCCATATCCCATATAGCCTATATAGAGAGGGGGCCAACTATCTATAGTTTTTTTAGCAACACATCCCCACTCTATATAAACTAAACTAAACTCTATATGGGGATTGAGTTATTTTAAATTTTAGAGTTTAGATATAAAGGGGAGGGGAGGGGAGGGGCTCTAATCTAGAGTATAGAGATGGTGACCACCCTATATATCTATCCTAGAATATATATATATATATAGTGGGGGAGGGCCCCTATCTAATAATCTAGAGTAAGGGTCCCTCGACAGTTAAGTTATAAATGTCACTCTCTAGAAAGGTTAGGCCCCTCTATCTATGGGTTCGAGTTCCCATATATTCTATAAATCAAAGGAAAGGTTACACTCACCCCTCCCCCTCCTTATATATCTTATATGGGTGATCAGATCACCTATATAGAGGGGGGTGGCCCCATAGACATAATTAGTAACACTAGACTATGTTGACTCTAACTCTCTATATAGACTCCCTCGATTGTATAGATAGTTGTCAATTGAGTGCCCCTAGCCCATATAGAGTCTAGATAGGGCTTGACTCCAACCCTAGAGCCCTATATATCTATTTGGGTGCCTATATAGATATTAATTTAAGTTGGTGGGGATTGGATAGATATAGATAGGGACCTGACTGAAATAGGGAGACCCTACATTAGTTGAGTGCCTAAAGTAACTCAACCTATCAGTTGAGTTCCTCAACCTCCCATATAGATGATAGGGGTCAATCAAGGTTTGAGTGCCATATAGAATAGATATATAGGGCTCAACCCCATATCTCATATCTATCAAGGGGGTCCCCCCTCTATATATAGATCTATCCCTATCTAAATAGAGAGGGGAGTCATGGTCTAAATTCACTATGATAGATAGATAGAGAGTGGATTCACCCCCATCCCCAACTAGATCTATGGATAGGGGAATATATAGAGTGGGGGAAAGATAGAGATAGAGTTTATTGGTACCCCCATAGATAGCCATATAGAGTTGAGTTTGATAGGGCAAGGTTAAGTTTAATGGGGGCCCTAGGCCATATAAGCTGAGTTTAATGGGGAATTAGATTGACAATAGATAGGGTGACTTTGACCTAACCACCATCTAGATAGAGGGGGTCGAATGCCATATAGATTTATAAGGCTTGACCTCCCAAATAGATTCTATAGGGTTGATTGAGGGAAATATAGATATAGAGGGCTTGACCTCCTAAGTAGAACCCCCTATGCCCTGTATAATATATAGATATGGGATCCTATTCCTATATATAGAGTAGAAGGGAGGAGGGCCCCTCTCCTTTTCCCAAATATCTAGCTCCTGAGCATAGAAAAAATATCTAAACTCTAAACTTTAAACGAACTCCCATCTATATATAGAAACTTCCCATATATATAAGGGTTGTCCCTCATGCCCCCCCCCTCTATATTAGATTGATTGATTGATTGATTAACTATCTATAGTTGGTGGTGGCCTCTCACAAATCTCTATTTCTTTGGCCCCCCTCTCTCTCTCCCTCTCCCTCTCCCTCTCTATATAAATGGGGATGGGGATAGAGATGGGGATGGAGATGGTGATGGGGATGGTGATGGGAAAGATAGGGTGCTTATATATCTATTTGGCCCCCTTCTCCCCTCTATATAAACTAAACCAAACTAGATGGGATATAGGAATAGAGATATAAGATGCCCATATCTATAAATAGGGCCTTATCCCATATATATATATAGAGGGGGTAAGGGCCCCATAGGTTAATGATTAATTATTAATCTATGGGGCACTCTCCCACCCCTATCTATCTAGGGAGGGCAAGGGGACCCATATAGAGATAAGATAGGGGCCCTCGACCCATATCCCAAATTCTAACCTATCAAAAGATAGGGAGATAGGGGGCCCATCAGCACAAGTGCCTAAATGAAATGCCCTGAAGTCACTTATCAGTCCATATATATGTAGAAGGGAGGGTGTCGACCTAATATATAGTCGATAGATGCCCTCTCCCAAGGGTAGGGTTGAGCCAACTATGTCTAGAGCCATCCATTACATTGTATACGTGATATGACTAATGATTAGTTGTATCACTCTCTATAGTATGGCATTATTTGACCAACTAGGCAGTGAGTGACAATGAACTAACCCTACCCACCCTACCTATAGAGTACTAGTAATCATTTGGGTAATCATTTCAATTACTTAGATAATCATCTAGTCATAGAGCTATCGATGGATAATGAATAATAGATACCCAATCCTAATGCAGAGTGAGAAAGAGTTTGTGAGCTATGTAATAGGTGACCATCTCATGTGGTTCAAAGGGTACTCACATTGACCCCCTATCTAATTTTTGGGCAATTCCCCTTTTGTACCACCCAAAAATGAGATTTTCACTAAATTTGAATTTATTGTTCTAACCATCACCGAACTAATACCTATTTTGTTTAGTACTTTAGGCACTTTCATTGCGTATCATGTCAATCTCATAGCGAATTAATTCCAATGAGCCTTTCAAACTAGTACTTTCAGTAATCAACTCTATTACTCTTTAAATAAATGCCAGTTCCCTAATCAAGTCTTTAATGACTTTATAGTTAGATTATACTTATGTTTTAGATACGAACGAAGTCTCATTTTGAAGCTTCAGACAAAGGTGTTATTGAGATATTGGGACCTTATGGTATTTGTACACATGTTGGCAATTGGCCAAGTGAATGAGTCAACATTTGTCTACCCTAGACCAAATCACATAGTCTAATTATTAATTAAAAATAGTCTAATTAGGGGATTTTTAATTAATTGCTTAGTTTCACTATTTCTATTTTATACACACATATCCAAATCACATAATATAAACAAGCACTTTAAACATTTGTCTACCCTAGACCAATTTACTTGAATTTCATCACCAAGGGGGAAGTTGATTTGAAGCTCTAATCAAGTATAAAGCATGGTTAATAATATATTTTGGCTAAGAACTTGATAACCTTATCAATGTGGTGTGTGAAGTTAGAGGGTAGGCCCCAATACCAATCTTGTATCATTGCCACTACAGTCCCTTTCAGCGCAAACTACCTAAAACCATCTTTAGATTGATATCTAGTACTTTGCTTATAGCCAACTTCCCATCACATTAAAAATTATTATTAATAATTTAATCAAGATTTAGGTTAACCAATTAGTTATATTTACTTTTCAAATTATTTTCTTGCTCTTTTCTCAATTGTGTGTGCAAAATCTTGCATTAACCAGCATTAATGTAAGATTTTTTTTTTGTGTGCTTTGATTGAATTAACTAGAGTTAATCCAATTGGTTGTCTTTTTCCTTTCAGTACTTATTGCTTTTCATTACTTTCAAAGTTAGCTTGTTTCATTTGTTAATATATTTTTAGACTTCTTAAGCTCCCTATTTTCTGTATTGGATTGACCCACTTGACCTAATGTTTTTATGCCTTTTGTAAATTGTACTAGATTGACCCAATCGACCCTATACAATTTTATAGTCCTTATTTTTGTATTGGATCAACCCAGTCAATCATGTATAATTTCAGTCACTTCTTTTGACCTTTTCTTTGTTATCTCTCTTATTTTCCCTTCATCATGGACTTTCTATTGGATAATGATATTGAGTCACAGTCAAAAGACATGATAAACTTTACAAATCCCAATAGGGTCTCCCATAAACAAAATAGGGATCCTCTTTTGGATGCTCGTAATGTTCATATTGACACTTTCACAATGAATTATGGGACCCCTCATCATACCTCTTCATAGCATAATCCTCTTTTCTTAGAAGACCAACCTGAGTTAAAGTATACTCCTGAAATGCTTTTCTTTATCTCCAAATTTCCTCAACATAGAGGAAAGGATCCTTCTACCATTTACAACCTCATTATTAGTGGTAAAACTGAGAGCCACATTCACCCAATCCTACATTCTCAATAGGATTTGGAGGTACCACTTTCTTTGGTTCTTAACCTCTTCCTTCAATTTTGATTCCTTCTTATGCCATGACTTCTTCTCTAACCTTTTCTACCTCCATGCCTAGTATCTCAACTAACATGGTGGGTTCTACATCTAGTGGGCCTATCATAAGGTCCACCATCCTTAATCATTCCACTATTTCATCGATTGATATCCATGTCAATCATTATTTTAGTGCTTCTTCCTCTCAACCATTCACTAGTCCATCTTTTGCTTTACAAGAAAATTTTGCCACTAGTGCCTTTCATTCTCACAATTCTTCTCAAGCTCATATCAACAATAATAGTGGTACCCAAGCCACTAATACCAACACAAATACCAATTCCAATTCTTCTATTGTTAATCAAACACACCAACTTTTTTTACAAACTCTAAATCAAATGAATACCTTTCAAGCACATAACACAAACCAAATGATGAGAATGCAAAACCATCTCCTTATCCTTCAATCTCATCTATAACCAATGGTTTAGGGCACACATAACCAAAATGTTCCCCATCCTCCTCTTCAAGATTCTCAAGGCAATCTCATTCTTCAACCTCCTTTAGTCAATAAAACCATTAAACATCTACAAAATGAACCTATCACTACTCAAATTTCCAACATTGATATAGGAGGTATAACCCCTACAATTTCTTATAATGGGTCAACCGATCCTACCCTTCACCTCAAAACATTTGGAAATATTTACAAGTATTGGATCAAATTAAACACCTTTGCCGCTACCAAGCTCCTAGCCAAAACCCTCATAGGTAATGCCTTGTATTGGTATAATCAACTTAGAGCTCATTCCATTTCTAGTTTGGAGGACTTAGTAAATGATTTAGTTCAAGAATTCCAAACTAATGATCTTCTTGAAAACACTTTGACCCATTTCATTAATTAAAAACAACATGAAAATGAAACTGCCCAAGCCTTTGTTAAGAGATGGAAGACTTTGTCAAACAAATGTGAACATAACATAGTGGATGACAATATTTTTCATCTCCTTACAAAATGCCCTCTTTCCTAAACTACAATATCAAGTTCGCACTCTCTCTCCACATACCTTGGAGGAGGCTATTGACCAAGCTAAATGACAATATTTTATAATGCATCAATTCAATCCACCCTAACCTTCTATGAGTCCTCATTTATTACTTAAGAACAAAAACCATAATATTACCAATGATGGTGTTATTGATTCTTATGACACCATTCACAATGTTGAAGCTATCGTTCCTAACCCTTCTTCAAAATTATTTTCCTCTTCTTCTCAATAATATAATAATCCTCATTTCTCTTCATCCAATAACATCAATGTCGATAAACCTTTATCCTCAGTTGAACTGCTTAAGCATCTACCCAGGCCTCTTCCACAAGAGCTTGACACTACCTGTCTTATGAAATCCTAATATGATCCTAACATGTTTTGTTGGTTTCATGCTAGTTGGGATCATTATCATGAGACCTGTAGACAACTTCATAATTTAGCTATGGATTTTCTTCTTAGACCTAATTTTGATCATGATTCCACTATTTGTAAGCGTCAACAAGCCTATGAGGTTATTTTTAAGGAATATAAATTAAATGACAAAACTCAAGCCTTGAATCAATAAAATGGTCATTTAGCTATCTATAAATATCATTTTCCTAATCATCAACCTATCCAAGCTAATCAAGACAATCCCACCCCTTCCACAAATAACATAGAAAGTCTTGTTGAACCAACTTTCAAAGAATCTGTGGTTAGTATGACTTATATGCGATGGGTGATGGCTTTCATTGATTCCCAACCTATCTACACTCCTCCTTCCCATAAGACATATCATGTTATCCAAGATTCTTCTCCAACTCATTTAAATGAGTTGGGGCAAGAATATCTTAGCGCTTTTGATGATCCAATTTATGATTCTCCCTTGGATAACACATCCCATTCTATTTATACCACTCTTCCATCATCTTCCAATACTAATGATAATAGCGCTTCTACTAACACTTCTTATAATTCTCAAAATCAGCTTAAACTAACTAGTTCATCATCTCAACATGATTTACCTCCTTGTTCTAAGCCTTCTTCTTATCAATAAAAATTCCAATGTACTTTGGTTCCTCCTTTCGAGGACCTCCTTAACCATTATGCACCTATATCTAACAACCTTCTTACAAGCTATGATGAGTGGGATCCCATTGCGGATTTGACTAATCTCCCATCCCAAATTCCATTCTTTGAGCTTATGATTACTTTTCCATGTCATATAAACCGCTTCATGTAGCTCTTATTCGAGATGAATGTCCCTCGTCCTCCCCTAACAGGACAAGAGGCATCTTTATCTGGTTCTGAAGATAGTATTTTATAAAAATGTGAAAAGATGTCTATTTACATTGATGAAACCATAGACACTTCTTTTTCTCTAAAATTTCCCATAGGTTCTATGATTCCTAATGAGAATTTGTTTCATGCGGATGATCCTCCTTTATTCATTAACATCTAAATCAGTGATATCTAAATTAAGTGTGCCTTGATTAATGAGGGTTCTAGCACCTATGTCAACTCTCTCAATTTCATTAATACCCTTGGGTATTCTAAATTGTTATCTCAAGTCTACATGTATCACATGCTAAGGATACAATCAAAGGTAAATACCTCCTCTAGGTTGTGTGTGGTTTCCCATTATCATTCCACCTATCACTGTTTGTGTGAAGGTGGTGATCTTTAACATCCCCCTTTCTTATAACATCCTTCTTAGTAGGTTGTGGACTCACCGCATGAGAGCTATCACTTCTTCTGCCTACCAATGCATTAAATTCCCTCACAATGGACCCATTTATAAGATTCAAGGTGACATTAACCCTTGAAATTTTGAACAATTCCAAGATCATCATATCTTCAAGATTCCTACTCTTGAGACTTTTCCAACTCTTCCATTATGTGAATCTTGATGTCTCAACTTTCCTATCAACTCAACCCATGATTACAATGGGCATCCTAAGCTCATTGGTAACATTCCTCCTAATCTTTTAGATTTTGATGATGATGAGCCCAATGAGATTAACTAAAGATCAAAACTTCTGATCTCTCACCTCATCTCATCTCATAACTTCCTACTTCCTTGAAGCCTCATTCTCATAAACCTCCTTGCGATGACATTCATGTAATCTTAACCAAGACTAAACATTATATTCACCATGCTTCATCAGATGACAAGGTTATCCCTACCTATGTCATTGATCTTCACATCTTAGATTATGATGATGTCTATCCCTTAGAAGATCCATTAATAGGCAGTCTTATCCATGCTCGTGATGCCAAGATTGTCCATTATCATTCTTATTTACTTGAGTCTTTTCATGCATCTCATCATTTTCCTTCACTTATGGTTCTTGATTTTTGCATTTTTTTCTCTTTATCACAGGGTAGAGATGGCATCGATACCTCTAGTTTCTAAGGAGCCATGTAGGACTATGTTCATATATCGTGCTATGATCAGACCTTACCATTTTTTTAGGTTCCTTGACACCCATCATTAGTTTACTCCTAAGGTTAGTGCAACCCTCCTTAGACCTTTTGTAGATCTCACCCCTCAATAGAGCCTGCTATATTTGATCCTCTTCTCAAGCCTATTATAATTGATCATGTTCTTGCTCCTAATATTGTTGAGTCTACCCCTCTTTCTGATACAATTGATCCTCTTATGGAGCCTAGTTCCATTCTTTCCTCATCATCACCCTCCCTTACTGATGGTATGCTTCTTTTGCCTAAGATGGCTCCACTACCCACCAAATGGGTTGATGAGTGTTCTCTAGTTTCTTCCACTCCTATTTTATCTCCTTTTGTGAGTGCTTCTAATAAAACCACTCACAAGCATATATGTTTCTTCCATGGGATAGATAACCATTCTTCCACCCATTATCACAAGTTATAACAATATATTGATACCTTGCATCCTTCTTCCTCATCATTAGACAAAGTTATACCTCCCCTAAAAGTACTCCCTATATATTTGCCCAAGTATGGTGAGGTATATTGTCTATGGTATCTATGCGATACCCATCACACTGATCATTATCGCACCCTAAAACAACATCTCAAGATCACCTTATATCCATTCTCAAACCTTCTCCCACTCCTCCCATTGGTCATTCTTTCAAGAAGGCTTCTCCTTCTCCCATGGTTCCACCCCCATAGTTATATCACCCTTTATGGTCCCTTCTATGTCTCCACCCATGAGTCCTTCACCTGTGGACCTTCCCTCACCCATGGATCCTTCTTCAGCCTTGAGTCCTTCCCCTATGGATCTTTTTCCACCCATGAGTCCTTCACTTGTATATCTTTCTCCATCGATGATTACTTCTTATCCCATAGATATTGTTTCCATCCATTCTCTTAACCAGTCTTTGCCTAATTTTCCTCTTCAGCATAATCCTCTGAGCATTCCTACTTTTTTAGTTGAGGAGATCAAAAAAGAAGTATTTGCATAGCATTCACTGAAGATTAATGAGACCTTAGTAGTAGTTAAATTACAACTTCATAGAGATTTATCTGATGTATTGGATAATGTGTGTGGACAAATTTACCATTATTTATGATCACATGCATGGTGATTTCACATTTATAATTGGATTAGATGTGTGTTCCAATTTTATTTTTTATCTGTTATATCGTTTGACACTATATCAAATTTTTGCTTATCTTATATCATGATCTTACTTATTGTACTATATCTTTCTTCTCTTATCATTTATTTTTTCATATGATTGTCTTTTCTTTATCATATCTTTCCCTTCCCTTTTTCCTTAAATTTTTTCTCAAAACATTCCTTCTTGTATCTTTATGATTATTTTGCTTTCTTATCCTTATTTTTTACAAATAATTTATCATGGTGATTTGGTTATACTTACCATGTTCCCCTTGGTTATTATCTCCCTTTACCATGTGATCAGTTAGCAAATAATCTATCTCATTATTTTCTCCTCTTACTAGTCCACTTTGTATCTCCTTTTTCCCTCTTCTTTTTTTCCTCAAACTAAGCATATACACGGTTGAGAATTGAGATCACATGTCAGTTCATTGTTAAGCTTAGGTGTTCTAGTCAGTCTTTGTCTTTGGTTACTTATCTTCCTTTATCCTTAGCCTATAACTCATTCATGTGTATCATTATCTCTCTCATGATTGTTCATTCCAAATCCATAAGGAGGAGGAATCTTAAAAACCTTTCAAAATAAAGTTAAAATCCAAATCATTTGAAACAAAAGACAATGATATCAAAAGACAAAAATATTCTTAAAAGTCTAATCACACTAAAAGGCATGATTCAAAGCACATCTCCTTCTTCTAGTCAAAGTTCAAACTCCACTGTTGGCCTCACAATAAAGCTGAGGTTCTTTGGGGTGCGGTAGGCCAATAGGTTAAAAGAGGAGAATAAAAAAATATTTTAGAGATACCTAAATTCTCACGCAAATACCCAATCTTCACAGTAGATCGATGGCTCTATAAGGCATCTTGAAGAGCAAGGAACATGTCGTGGGATGATAGGTCCATTTTTGTTTTTCTTGTACCAATCTACCTTTATGAGTTGATCTTAGTAGCACACATATTTGCCTACAAAGCTTTGTGTCTATAACGAACATGTTTCTTTTGTACATAGATGACCACTAGTTAGTGTCTTCTCATGTTCTTAGTATGCCTCTTGCCTCCTAAGGTCTTCTCATAAGATGCCTAAGTCTTGATTTTTACACTCCTTTTTTCATTCCTTATTTCCCTTATATTTTCTCTTAAGAAATTTTTTATTTGATGTACTAATCACTCACCTTGGGATTTTATTTGAGTTACTTTGTAAGACTGCGGATAAGACCCAACCATCTTTAAAAATTACCATTTTTTCCTTTTTATTGTTCACATCCTTGATTACCCAATTTTTCCTATTATTCCATCCCAGTGGTGTTCTCGTTATTGAGTAGCAGTGTAAGACCATGGATAGGACCTGACCCTTCTCACAAAAATTTGCAATACCCATGTCACCATCCAAATTATATGTTTCAAATTTGAGTTAAGATTCGATTGATTATGAAGTTACACGTCATTTTACATGCTTCCCAACTTGAATTTTCTTTTTTTTTCACCTTTTCATCTTCTTATTTTTTGAGTGCATGTAAGATTTTAACCATTTCTTAAATTTTTCATACTTCCCAGCTTGAATTAGTGTGACCAATTTAAGATAGATATTTTAAAACTATGTTGTTATTTCATACTTCTCAGCATGATTTAGTATGATTAATTAACTTAATTAATTTTTTTAATTAACATTTGCACCCTTTTGCATACCTTACATTTCATTACATTGTTGTCATACTTCCCAATATGATATTTAGTATGATTTTATTTGTTTTAATTTGGTGCAAAAATATTTCACATTGATTAAAAAACAAATTCTTGTTTATCATCTTGTTTTGTGATTTTCTTGGTTCTTTATACTTAATCATTTTTTGTTTTTACACATTTTCCAGCTTAAAATAGTGTGTAGTACATTTTCTTGATTAATTATATTTTTTAAGTCTTTTTACCTATTTCTTATTAACCATGCATGTGTTTTTCATAATGCTAGAAAAGAAACCACATCTCATATATTTCCTATAGCATATACAACAAAGTTAAATGCATGTGTTAGAAACAAATATTTCCTAAGCATCCACAACCTCAACCATAATAAACAACCTGAATCAACCATAATGACAACAAACACATCCAACAACAAAATGCCAAAATGACATATATATATATATATATATATATATATATATATATATATATATATATATATATATATATATATATATATATATATATATATATCATGATTTTTATACAACATATGCAACCATATACAATTCCCCAGCTCTATGACTAGGTCTCATTCTATTTATCTCATGGCCTAGCCATGCTGCCTATATATATAATAATTTTTATACAACATATGCAACCATATACAATTCCCCAACTTTATGACTAGGTCTCATTCTATTTATCTCATGGCCTAGCCATGCTGCCTACTGAGGCCTTAGTCTAACTCCTCCAAATGGTATGCTGTAAGGAGGTCATCTGAGATCTCAACCCCTCTACCTATCCATGTAAGTGTGTTACCCATATCTATGACTCCATCAGCTAGGTCTAGATCTTTTTCATATGCGCTACTATATCCAGATGTGTAGCTCTCTCATCTGCTAGGATCTGCCATGCCTGTATCTCCCTAGTACCCATAAATGTTGGTCATTGCATCTTCTCCCTCTAAGCATGTATCTAACTCACTACCTGTCCAACTAATTTGAACCAACTCACCTAAGCTGGGATAGATGGTACACTTAGATCCTCCAATGTCATGGGGTCATATGGCTATAGAGTCTCATCTAGGATGTCATGGAGTGCTCTCCTCACTAGGGACCCCCATCTCTCCTCATCATCACCTACACCTACAAAATCACACAAGATGGATATTAGATAATTATCATATCTCAATATTTATCTAAACAAAACTTAAGTAAAAAATTAATCATCTTTTTTCTTATTTGTGTCTCAGCGACTATGATCTCACCATCCACATGATCATTTAGCATAGTGTCCCCATCTGTATGGCCTCTTAACACCTCCTTTATAGGCCATCTCCTCAACTCAAACCCGATTGTCATAGCTCGTGTCAGTCTCAGCCTATGTCTGAGTGGTCTCTCTATCATTTCCACTAGCTCACCTATGGGGTCGTCTAGGATGGTAATAGTCTCCACTCTCTCTTCTACCTCATGCCTCTATCGACATCATGTCCTCGATGGTTGTTGGTCATTTTGATGTGGAACTGGTAGTGGTACATTCAGTATCTCTACCTCTACATCCATATCATCTTGCTCAGCTCTTCATCATGCTTGACGAGTCCATGGTCACTCTTGATGTGGCCTTAGTGTCGACCTCACTACTAGTGGCCCTAGTCCTCTCCTCCCCCATGGCTCCCTCACATGCCAAGGCCACTGCTCAAGCATTATTATCGATGTCATCGAATGAGGTAGACCCATCTATCCTAGCACATGTGCCACCAAATGTGGCTCTCTCCACCAAAAGTAGTGTCCAATCACCTCTATCTTCTTTGTTGTTAGTGAAACTATGTGCCTAGTTTCTAGCCTACTAGGTTGACCTAATGCTTTTTGTCTATCGACCCCTTACATTTCCCAAAAAAAGTGAAAATTTTTTGTTTTTTGTCAAAATCCTTCAAACCCATTTTTTGTCTTCTTATTTGTTACCCCTATAATCTAATTTTGCCTCATTATGATATCTAGAAATGCTTAAAATTTAAAATTACTAAAAATTCACTTAATATAATATAAATTTCAAAAAATGGTTTAAGATTCTTAGTTACATACTTGTAGTGCATTTCTTACCACCTCAGGAGCCTCTCTTTATCTAACATGTCGTCTCCTCATTATCCTAGCTTGTTTTCTCTGCATAGCTCTTTTTTCTTTTCTCTTACAAGTTAAAATAACAAATGACTTATCTTTTCCCCTATTTTAAACACTTTTTAAAATGCAAATCTTTCAATTATTTTCTTGCAGATTTCTTGTTTTGCTTCTATCGTTGTTTCTACTCATCTATTTTGCAAATTGTCAAATGCCTTAGATTTGTGATGACATAGAGATTATTTTCCACTATCATATAACTATTTTCCAAAAAAAATGATTTTTGGCTATTTTTGCACTAACTTCTAAAGGTTTGTCTAGTTTTTTCTATATTAGACACCTTCACATTTCTTACAGTCTACTTCTTTATCTACAGCACTAAGGAAAGTTAAACGTATGTGTTTTTCAATTCAGTCCTTTCATTTATTTTACACTTACTACACTTTACTTAACATCAGCATTGTGTGTTATCATTTTTTTATCTTGAAGCACTATCTCATGTTGCACTTATGTGACATGTGATGAGCTTTGAGTGGAGCATATGTATACACATATATTTTCATTTTTTTATTGATTATTGACACTTTGTATCTTGTAGGAACTTGATGAGTCTCAATCTCTTTGAGTGCATGTCTTAAAAGGTACACTGGAAAATGGGTGGGCAGACCTTCAGTGCTTCATAAGATTATTGTTCTTTTTTCCACTTGATATCTACACATTTGTCTCCTAAAACCATTTACCTTGAGCTTGTTATTCTCAATCCTACCTATTCTAGTCTTTTACTCCTTTCATTCTTCCTTTTCTTGCCTTAACATCCTTTTTGACTGTTGATTATACTAGGTCAACTGAGTCGACTCAGTAAAATTTAGGGGCATTTGTTACTTTCTTAGTTTGTTAGCCTTTCAACTGACCTAGCACAAATTTAGTAAATTATCCTCGAAAACACACTAGGTTGATTGGGTCGACCTTGTACAGCTGACATTATCGGGAATAATTAGGACAAAATCCACCTATAAACAAGGTCATTTTCTCACCATTTCATAAAAGAAGAATTATTAATGAAGTGTGAGCAAACATCTACTTATTGACCATTTTACTTGAGGAATAAAGCTTAGGATTCCATACTTTCTTTAGATATACAGATTCTATCCTCTATAGAAGTCTTTTAGATATTTAGATAGATTGTGTAGCCTAGAGCTAATTTATCTTGGTTATCTTTACATACCACAATAATTTTTTGCGAAGCACCTTGGCCAAGGGAGAGATTGAGGCTCAATGAGCTCATCTTCAAAGGTAAGTATTCTTAACTTTATTTATCTATTGTAAGAGTAGATAGATACTATATTTGTATTGTTCTCTCCATGTATTTAGAATTTTGTATACATTGACGTGAGTATATGTCTTCTAATACATGTTTAGTTTAGTTATTTATTTTATTATTTCTAACCCACACTTTGTGCCACAAGCTTTAGTGTACACTAGATATAGATTTTGCTTTCTTTTTATTAAAATATAGTGAACATTTAAAGCCTTAAGACTCCATTGAGATTGTTATGTGATTATGTTAGACTGTAGGTTTTGGAACCCTTTCTAGCATGGTGTGTTGTGACAAGTGATACAGTTGATCCCTTAATCACGTCTAACGAATCCCCATATTGGTCATGCTTTTGCTTAACAAGTGTATCCCAATCAAAAGTGTAGATATGATCTATCTTATCTAATCTAGGATTAATTTATAGATATGATGAATTTCCAATTGCATACATCCCCTCTCTCTGATTTAAATCCCCATTAAACTCGATATAGATCAATCTATATATGGGGGAGTGGGGGTATTTGCTATGATGAATACCCCTCCCCTCTATATAAATAGGTTTTTTTTTGCCTCCCCCCTCTATGGAAACTAACTCTAATCTATATTGTGCCACTCTATCCATCATAGAATAGAACTCTATACTAATGGGGAGCCTCCCCACCTCTCTATATATATGGGCCCTACTTAGAAATAGGGGGCTCCCATATAGAATATATACAGGGGGCTCCCCCAAAGTATAGAGTTTTATTCTATAATGGATAGGGTGACACCTATATCATATATAAATTTTACTATAGAGAGGGAAGGGGTGTAGGGAGGTGGATCCTATGTTGTGGGTAAATGGTAAACCTAACTCTATGAACCTTCAATCAGTGGTAGTGGGGGAGTTAAGATCATAGATTTCTAGTAGTACCAATATGCAAGCATGAATGCAAGTGAATGAATCCCCCTCCTTCCACGAGGCTAGATAGACCCTTAAAGAGTGGTTATCTAGCGGGAGTCATTGTAGTAGTATGTCAATCCCTAAAGACAAGGGGGTAGTCATCATGAACGTAGGTAGATCTATACCATCCCATCGCATTATATTCCCTATTCCATATCGAGCCTCAAGAGATATCTAGTTATATAGCCATCTCAGGGGTGGGGGGTGGTGAGGGGCAGGGAGTTGCATGACAAGACCCATATCCATTTGTGCATCATCATCATCATTTCATATCTCACTTGGATCTTATTGTCAATCAATAAGACTATGACTATAATAGTCTAAGGAGAATAATTTCTAGAGCAAGGGTGATAGTAATGATTTTAGTAGGTGTAATCAGACTGAGCCTTTATGAGGGAGCCTCTAGGATCTCTTGTAAACCTCCCCGTGATGTCGTAGAGGAGGGATATTAGGGGAAGCAATGAGTGGAGATTCCCTATGGAGAGCTGAATGAGGGGGGACCTTCACTTCTATTGGAGGGTAGGGATATCCCAACCCTACTACTATTATGCCTTTGTAATACCATTTGCTTTAACTCCCCTTGTAACTCTTTTCCATATGTGGGATCTTTTGTCCCCTTGGGTAGATAATCAATTGTCTTTCATTTTGATAGTGAGTAGTTTCTTCCCCAGGTAGAGTAGCCCAACCAACCTATTTCGAAGACATTTTAAAATTAGTTTGTGCTCCTCCCTCTCCCCATTATTCTTTAGTTTGACTAAGGAAAATGTGATTGGTTGAGTGCCAACCTGACTCTATATAGCTATATCCGCACTCATAATCTATACAAGTCTTGGGTCCCTTTACACCTATATATGGAATGGTGAGAGATCAAGGTGTGAGTGATATCAAACTGTTAGATAGATAAGATAATATTTGTTATACTCAAGATAATTTTTGTTACACTCAAGATCCATAGATAGCCATATATAGAGAGGGGGAGGCTACACTCAATATTTTATCCCCAGATAACCATATATAAAGAGGACATGCTACGCTAAAGATCCCCAGATAGCCATATATAGAGGAGGGGTTATGCTCAAGATAAGATAATATTTTCTATGCTCAAGATAAGATCTATAGGGAGGGCCCCTCTCCCCTCTATATAAACTAAACTCTATCTAACTCTAATCTAATCTAATCTCTATAGAGAAGATAGAGGGGGGCCAACTGGTTATCATTTTTTTGGCCATTGTCTATCATTTTTTTGGGAACCCTATAAAATGAAGTTCAATTAGATTAAATGGCTCTAACTTTAATCTATATAGGGAGGTGTCATAACTATCTATCATTCATCTATATAGAGGGGGGGCATTGTCTATCATTTTTTTTGACAACCCCTTTCTATATAGATGGCATATATATATATATATATATATATATATATATATATATATATATATATATATATATATATATATATATATATATATATATATATATATGTACGAGTTCCCTCTATATATGGATGGCCTCCCACCAAGATAGAGCCCATTAAACTCTATCTATATGGTGGCCCTCTATATAAACTAAACTCTATATGGGAACCTCTATAGATATATGGGAGTTTAGATATTTTTGCTATGCTAAGGGGTTCAATATCTATTTTTTTAGCAATCTAAAGTTCTCTTTTTTTGGCAATATAACTATCTATCACTATGATAGATAGAGATAGAGGGGGTGGTAGTATAGAGTTCTATTCACTATGATAGATAGAGATAGAGGGGGTGGAAGTATAGAGTTATATTCACTATGATATATAGAGATAGAGGGGGTGGCACCCCCACAGTATATAGTTTCATTGGCATGGTCTCTATTTTTTTGGCACCCCCACCCCATAGAGAGCCATATAAAGTTTAATGGGGATTTAGATTTAGATATAGACTAGAGAGGCCAAGTTTAGAGTTTAGAGCTAGATATAAAGGGGAGGGGATCCCCATATATAGAGAGAGGGAGTCACTAAGATAAATAGAGATAGTATTCACTATGAGATATATAGAGGGGGGCATGGTATATAGTTTCATTGGCACCCCCACGATATAGATTTTTTTGGCACCCCCGACCCTCTCCCCCTCGCCCAACCCTATAGATAGCCATAATGGGGCCCCTAGGCCATATAAGTAGAGTTGAGTTCCCTCTATATATATGGGAGTTGAGTTGATTTTAATGGGGCTAGGCCATATAGAGTTGAGTTTAATGGGGCCATATATAGTTTAGTGGGGATTAAAATTCTAGAAAGGGGGTGGTTGCTCATCCGCGTCTCTATAGAAGATAGATGGGGCCATCTAAGAGGGTTGCCCTCCCTCTATATCTATCTATCAAACTCTATACAACCAATATAGATTCTATATGGCTCCCATCTATCATCTATATATAGAGGGGAGGGGTCGAGGGTGACTATCTATATCTGGTACCATATATAGATAGATAAATAGATATGGCGACGTGCCCATAGACTAGAACTAGATAGACTCTATCTAGGCTTGGAAGGATGAGGCCTATCCATCTATCTCCCTCTCCTTGTCACATAGATAAATGGATATGAGGCTTTTGATTGTAAGGGTGAGGGAGATAGATGGATAGGCTTCACCTTTTGAATAAGCACGACCCAAAAAAACCTGACAAAACCAAAAAAAACTACCATCATGCATGTGGAATGGAGTGTGGTGAGCGACAACAAGCCCCTATGAGCCCTCTCCCAACAACTAACTCTCAATAGTAAGAGTGAGTTGATAATCCTTTTGATAGTAAAATTTAAGAGTTGATAGTCCCTATTGCTCTCCCTAGATAGTCAGAGTGCTTCTTCCTTGAATTCAAATGATTGATATAATATCTACCCTCAAATCTAGGCCACTAGATAATTTGAGGCCCTCTAGTAATCTATATGATAACGAGATGAGCTATTCTTCATCTCAATACATTCAATGCCCCTAACCCAACTATGTATGATCAAATGGAAAGCTTCAGTGTGATTCACAAACAGTGGTATTAGGATAGATTAATTCTTGAATTCAGTGGGATTGGGATAGATATAAGCAACCCTAACTGCCATATATATCTATTTGTTCACCTTGACCTATCTCCCCAGAGAGGGGGGGTTTGTGTATCGAATCTCAATATCTATATAGATGGAGATAGATCTCGAGAAGCCAACTATTTATAGGGCCCCCCTCTCTATCTATTTTGAGATCATAGGTAGAGCATAAGCTATACATCTATATAGTGTTGTCAAAGATTCTAGATCATAGATATACCCCCCTCAGCCCATACCTTTGTAAGGAGAGGGCCACCTATCCCTAGATAGTGGTGGGGATGGGGCCCTATAGAATAAATGGGGCACCCCTACTCCCCATTGAGAATATAGACTCATCCAAACACACAAAATAATAACCAACATCATATATTCTATTCAACATACTATGAAACCAATACATAGGCTATTATATAGCCATGAAGGTATCCAAATAATATCCTAATAAATAAGAAGGTCCAATAACAAATAACTTGTTAATGGATTTATGGGTATAGCAGACTAACCATTAACCTAGGTAATACAACAAACTATTAAGTGTTATTTACCACATGGTAAATAATCAACCAAAGTAAATAGTATTTTACCTAATGTAAATACTAACCCCAACATACCTAACCCAAAAAGTTAAACTATGCATTAGGTAGTATTAGGGATGATAAAGGCTTTTAGCCAAAGATATTGTCTCATGAGTGAATATTTTATTTCAAGTTAGTAAGGTTACCTTTTATTAGACTAAAAATAGTATATTCAAGGTCAGGTAGAAGTTCATCTTTGCATTATACAAGTATGAACATGATTGGGTATGGGCCTTAAGAGAAATCAAATTGCATGCTAATAATCAATTGAAAAGTTGTAAATGAGTGATGATAAATGCAAAATAGATAAGAGTGTCATCAATTATTTACACTACACAATCAAATAAAAATTTTAATTTAAAAAATATCAAATATCAAATATTTATAGCATTGAAAAGAATAATATTTTAATCCTCATTTGTATGTAACATTAAATACAAGATCTGATAGATAAAATTTTAGAAAATCAAAACAACATTATACAATAATATTATAAATTAAAAATGAATAAAAATTAGATAGATTAACATAATTTAGATGAAAACTCCCAAAAATCATATAGACACATGTATAATGTCAATAATATAGATAGATTTCCATGATAGGCATACACAAAATTATAACATCTACCAACATAGTATGTAATGTCAGGTGAATGTTATATACACATTCTTAAACTATTAATGTAGAGATGATGATGATGATGAATAAGGAGAATGAAGAATAGGAATACTTGGTTTGAGGCAATGGGTGTTTTATTTGAAGACTTTGCATTTTAGTTTTTTTTTTTATTATGTTTTTAAATGGGTGAGGTGTTTGATCTACTCTTGGTGCATCACCATTTGTCTCATCTTAATTATAATTTACTGAATCTTGTACATTTGAAAAATATCAATTGGGGGTGTACACATCATTTATAGACCTTTCTACTATTGAAAGGGTCGTGTTCTCCATATCGTTATGCCTAAATGCTTATTTCTTGGTTCGAAATAAGCATTATGATGACCTAGTTTCACTCCTTAAGAAACTAGAGACCACTTTCATTAGCATAGTTCATGGTGACTTATGTTCATCCATGCCTAGAAATTATTACCCTTTACATGAAAAGGTATGGTGTTAGCACTGGCATAATTATTAGTAACCCATATAAGGGTGAAAATTAGTGTAGATAGCATCAAAGAGATGTTCTAGCTCCTAAGTGACCCCAAGGTCAATATCTATAGCATAAGATATCTATCAAAAATTAAACTATGCATTACGTGGTATTAGGGATGATAAATGGTTTTAGCCAAAGATATTATCTCATGAGTGAATATTTTATTTCAAGTTAGTAAGGTTACCTTTTATTAGACTAAAAATAGTATATTCAAGGTCAGGTAGAAGTTCATCTTTGCATTATACAAGTATGAACATGATTGGGTATGGGCCTCAAGTGAAATCAAATTGCATGCTAATGATCAATTGAAAAGTTGTAAATGAGTGATGATAAATGCAAAATAGATAAGAGTGTCATCAATTATTTACACTACACAATCAAATAAAAAATTTAATTTAAAAAATATCAAATATCAAATATTTATAGCATTGAAAAGAATAATATTTTAATCCTCATTTGTATGTAACATTAAATACAAGATCTGATAGATAAAATTTTAGAAAATCAAAACAACATTATACAATAATATTTTAAATTAAAAATGAATAAAAATTAGATAGATTAACATAATTTAGATGAAAACTCCCAAAAATCATATAAGCACATGTATAATGTCAATAATATAGATAGATTTCCATGATAGGCATACAAAATTATAACATCTACCAACATAGTATGTAATGTCAGGTGAATGTCATATACACATTCTTAAACTATCAATGTAGAGATGATGATGAAGAAGAATAAGGAGAATGAAGAATAGGAATACTTGGTTTGAGGCAATGGGTGTTTTATTTGAAGACTTTGCATTTTAGTTTTTTAGTTTTATTATGTTTTTAAATGGGTGAGGTGTTTGATCTACTCTTGGTGCATCACCATTTGTCTCATCTTAATTATAATTTACTGAATCTTGTACATTTGAAAAATATCAAGTGGGGGTGTACACATCATTTCTAGACCTTTCTACTACTGAAAGGGTCATGTTCTCCATATCACTATGCCTAAATGCTTATTTCTTGGTTCGAAATAAGCATTATGATGATCTAGTTTCACTCCTTAAGAAACTAGAGACCACTTTCATTACCATAGTTCATACACCTATCATTAACAAAATCTATAGTGTAGATCTACATAAAATTAAATCAGTCAACAACTATATTTATTATATGTATTTTGTTGTAAAACAATGCATAACCAAAAAGATGACCAATAATATGAGTACTAACATAGCATAAGCCAAATAAAATTTTGAAAGTACACGGGGAAGATGAGAATTATTGTTATGCCAAATTGAAAATCCTTGAGGTGTTTGAGAATATTTTGGAATACCTAATGTGGTTTGCAGGTTTCAAAAGACATTTAAATTATAGCTTCTTCTATGGTATGTGGTTTGCATAATGCCTTGCTCAACAAGTTATTAAAACATGAAAAAAACTTAACTATGAGAATATTTTGGAATACCTAATGTGCTTTGTAGGTTTCAAAAGACATTTAAATCATAGCTTCTTCTTATATGATGGCTTACTAGCATCTAGATTAATATAATATAGGTTTGGATCTGAAACTGACAAAGAATGATGTTTATTACATTCTAAGACTCTTTTAAAAAAAAATTCAGGTGAACTAGGTCATCATAATGATATGGATTGAACCAAGAAATAAGCATTTAGGCATAGTGATATGGAGAACATGACCCTTTCAGTAGTAGAAAGGTCTAGATATGATGTGTACACCCCCAATTGATATTTTTCAAATGTACAAGATTCAGTATATTATAATTCAGATGAGACAAATGGAGATGTACCAAGAGTAGATCAAACACCTCACCCATTTAAAAACATAATAAAACTAAAAAACTAAAATGCAAAGTCTTCAAATAAAACACCCATTGCCTCAAACCAAGTATTCCTATTCTTCATCATCATCATCTCTACATTGATAGTTTAAGAATGTGTATATGACATTCACTTGACATTACATACTACGTTGGTAGATTTTATAATTTTGTGTATGCCTATCATGGAAATCTATCTATATTATTGACATTATACATGTACATATATGATTTTTGGGAGTTTTCATCTAAATTATGTTAATCTATCTAATTTTTATTCATTTTTAATTTATAATATTATTGTATAATGTTGTTTTGATCTTCTAAAATTTTATCTATCAGATCTTGTATTTAATGTTACATACAAATGAGGATTAAAATATTATTCTTTTCAATGCTATAAATATATGATATTTTATATTTTTTAAATTAAAATTTTTATTTTATTGTGTAATGTAAATAATTGATGACACTCTTATCTATTTTGCATTTATCATCACTCATTTACAACTTTTCAATTGATCATTAGCATGCAATTTGATTTCACTTAAGGCCCATACCCAATCATGTTCATACTTGTATAATGCAAAGATGAACTTCTACCTGACCTTGAATATATTATTTTTAGTCTAATAAAAGGTAACCTTACTAACTTGAAATAAAATATTCACTCATGAGACAATATATTTGGCTAAAACCCTTTATCATCTCTAATACCACCTAATGCATAGTTTAATTTTCAAGTTTCAAAAGACATTTAAATCATAGATTCTTCTTATATGATGGCTTACTAGCATCTAGATTGATATAATATAGGTTTGGATCTGAAACTAACAAAGAATGATGTTTATTACATTCTTTAAGATAATTATCAAGCAAACTTATTTGTGTCAATCATACCTTTTTCAATAAAGATTTTTAAAGCTTTGAATAGGTTCAAGTGAAGAACCCTCCTTCTATGTAATAACCTATCCAAGTATTGTTTGCTACATAAAGGTATACATAAAACCAAAGTAAAACAATAAGGAGAATGTGCATATCATGAGATTTATTCATTATAGTTTTATATTATATCTAGCATTGACTCCCCCATTATAAACCAAAACAATGCCATATAATTTCAAAGTAAAAGTTAGCTTCAAGAAACTATAATATAGTCATTCTTTACAATAATTCAAAATAATCTATGCCCTAGATAAATAATTGTAGAACATATATAAATAAGCATAACCCTTATTCCTTTTAATCCTCATATAAATTTATGATGAAAATGTTGCTCATAAGTTGACCTACCTAGTTCAGATGAGACAATGAGGAACAAGACTATGAGATTGGTCTACAAGACAAATATTTCCATTTGAAAATATTATATATCTATATGATAATTATATAATGAGATCATAAGATCATATAAATTTATTTTAATTATTTTAAAGTGGTTCTACAGGTGTTTTAAATCATTATTTCCATGACTATGTTTTGAGACTAGTTGGCAGTTCTAAGTGGGCTACTTACAGAGAAGGGTTTGAGTCCTTTTTCCATGTGTAATTAAGTATAATGAACTTGGTGAATTTTTTTAGGTCTTTAAGGTTATATTAATATGATTTTTTTCCATGGTTTTTTGACAAAATTATGTTTTTTCTTCAATCGTTCAAGACAAACTTTCTGGGCATGCACATGCCTAATTATGAGCAGTGCTAATGGCATGGTTCAAGTGGTGGTTAGAGATAAAAAGTGTAATTTATATAAGATGAGATTGGTATAGGTATATTTTAGTGACATATGATATGATATTTCCATATGAAGAGTTTTAAAGTGTTATGAGGAGTTCAAAGGGTAACATGTGCTAATGATGGCCTAATTGAAATAGGTTTCTTAAGGCCTAAAAGAGTTTTTTTGGTTATATATGCTATGACTAACCTATTTTAATGTTTGGTTTATATTTTTCACATGTAATAAGGCCCATTTTATTTAAAAAATAAGTGATGAAGTGTGTATGGCTTACCATGAGGTGTATGATCAAGAGCCTAGTATAAGAACACTATTAATGATCAGAGCTCATAAGAGACCTTGATGATTTGGCACCTAAATTGATGGTCAGTTTCAAGACCTAATGTGGTTTGAAGGTTTCAAAAGACATTTAAATCATAGCTTCTTCTATGTTATGTATGACATGATAGGTCATACATCTAATTAGTATGACCTCATTTAAATTTTCCATGAATGGAAATACATCTATGGTTCCATTGATCCCTACTAAACATTATCCATAAATAACCAGTGATAATATAATCCCAATTGATCAGTTGAATGCATTGAAGTTGAAGTTGGAGAAAGAAATTAAAGATTTGAAAAATCAAAATGAGAAGTCAAAGGATGAGGCCAAATTGAAAATCCTTGAGGTGTTTGAGAATATTTTGGAATACAGAGTAAAATTAGTTATTAACAAGCTGGGAGATGTGCACGAATGCTATTCTTCCTTGTCTCAGGCCATTGATCAGTTGAAGGTCAATCTTTCTATTTTGGATCCAATATACAATAAATAGCAACTTGCACACCATACATTTCTAACCTTGTATAAATTTATACAAAGAGATCCAGGTGCTTTGGCCTCACTCAAGCCAATAAAGAATATAGTTAAAATGTTCTTGGATGAATTTTGGTATGTGAATGGTGAGAGCCAAAAAATGTAAGCAAAGATTGATTACCCCAAGTCTAATTTCAATTTTAATAGACTCTAATTATAATAATGCGCCACAAGGGAGTGTGGCACATTATTATAATTGTAAAAACCTTTTTCATGTTTAAGATATTATTTTATTACATTTTTATAATAAATTTAAAATTATCTAATAAAAAGGATGGCACCATGGTAAATTACCATGAAGACATGATTTATGAATTCCATTCCCTCTAGAGGGAACCAAAAATAAAAAATACCATTACAAATTCATATCGTAAATAACCCGTAGAGGGGAACATGGGATTACAATACTAAATAAAAAAATCAACACTTAAATCCCTAGTCCTTTGTATTTTAAGACTTATGGTCCACTCAATATAGGTATGGTAACTAGTTGTCCCTACATGGGAGGTGGAGGCCTAGAAACAAATTCATCCTTAGTTTAACCTTATAAATTTTGTATTAGTTTAGTTGAAACTAAACTATTCCTTAGGATCTCAGTATCCCTTGGTTGGGCTACCTCTTCTAATAGCTAGTAATCATCCAAGTAACTTTTAGTGGTTTCATTAATAATTTTTGATAAGGATGTTTTAGTTTTATCCTCCCATTATATCTCTCTCTCTGATGGGGTACCTTGTCTATAGATATGGCAACGCCCCCCCTCTCTTCTATATGGGATATAGGAACTCACATGACTATCTTTGGTTGTTAAAATTGATTGAGTGTAACATAGATTCTGACTAGTGGGACCCTTTAGGAGAACACTTCCCTCTTCCATTCATATCTCCTCTTCTAACTAAAAATAACTCTATATAGGGTGAGCCCTCCCACCATATCTTAGACTATAAACTAGATCCCTATCTCTATATGGTGCTATGGACTATAAGTCAATGCAGATAGGGCACTGATAGAAGAGTTATAGTTCTACTTGGGAGGCTGAGCCATATTTATAGATATCCACATAGAGATAGGGGCCCCTATAGATAGATTCAATCCCCCGTATATATCTATCTGCTATAGTTGATTTTAGATCACTATAGACCATGGGGGGGAAGGTCTATATTAGAGTTAGTTTAGTTTAGTTTAGTTTATATAGAGGGCCAAACAAACCCTATCTTGCCCCCCCCCTCGCCCTATATAAATTTGATCTAACCCAGATAGATAGGGTTTGGGGGGAGGGCCACCCTATAGATAAGAGAATATTCTCTACGGTCAAGAGTCTATTCGCTACACTCAAGATAAGATAAAATATATAGGGATGGGGGATGGCCATGCCCAATATTTAGAGTTTTTTGACCAACCATATAAAGTTGAGTTGAGTTGAGTTTAAATAGAGAGGGAGAAAGGAGAGGTGTTCCCTAGAGAAAATATATAGAGAGGCCACCCCCAACCCATAAATCCCATTAAACTCTATATGGTGGCTCAACTGTCTATCATTTTTTTGGCAACTGTATATAGTTTTTTTGCAACCCCCAACCGTATAAAGTTAAGTGAATTGCCTCTATATATATGGGAATTTGTTTAAATGGATTTATCTATTAGGGGTAGCCCTCTATATATATATATATATATATATATATATATATATATATATATATATATATATCTTATCTTGAATGTAACGAATACCTATCTTATCTTGAGCATAGCCCCCACTCTCTATATAGGGTTGCCTCTAGCTATCTGGTGGGCTCTCTATATATGGGGATAGAGCCTCCTATCTATTTATGGGGCATCATATGTCCCCCCTCAAAATAGATGGAATAGACTATCCCAACTTGGAGTCTAAGAAGCAGATACTAGTTTAGTTTAGTTCCAATGCCCACCCCTCTATATCTCACTCACTATGAGGATAGATATAGAAATAGAATAGTCACACAGATAGGGCTTAGTGGGGAATAATCTCTATTAACAGTAGACCAACCACTCCCTCCTCTTTGTATAAATATATCTATATAGTCCATATATATAAGCATGGAGGCTCTAAATAGGCCTATTCTCTATATTGGTGATGGGCAAAATAACATTCAATTTTGGTTTCTATATAAGGAGGGGGTAGGAGGCCAGCCATCCACCCTACGATAAGGAACTTGACATGGGTTAGGAAATGTTGTTTAGGTAGAGCTCGTTCCTCCATTCGAAGCCTTAGGGTGAGGGGTGAGATATAGATAGGGTGGGAAGCGTTGATATGAACCAAACTAAATGAGCAAAGCAAAGGCACTAGTCACATAGAAAAGCCCTAGATATGGTTGGCAAACCCATACCTCGGTTCTATCTCTTTAGTGCTCATAATCCCCTTTATATCTATCTAAGGGCATATCATGTATACCATCTATAGATCTATATATTTATTCCATGGATTGCATATCATCTAGTGCTAATAGGCATAACCTATCTCGATCTATGTAGATATGATATATAGGTAATCAAGGATCTCATCTCATATCAATGATCACCCTACCCTCTCTATAGAATGGAGATATAGGGGGTTGACAAATAGCATTGGTTGGACTTTACGTTAGGGGGTTTGACCAATAGAATAGTCAGATTGGGTTCATAGATAGGAATAGGATTGGACAGGTCTAATTGATGGGATTGCTCTATATCTATATTATTTAATTCAATACTACCATATAGAATAGATATAAGGGTCAGGATTGGGTTTATTTTAGATGGGATATGATTGGTCGATGTACTCAAACTAGAACCTCATGTATATGGTATATATACATCTCTACCAATGGACCTCTCTCCATCTAGAGAGATAAAGAAAGAGGCCCCACCCCTTCCATCAGATCAAACTCTTCCCACCCCTATTATGATAGACACAGCTCATCCCCCTCACCCTCAGGGAATAAATAGGGGCCAACTAAACCATGGCACCCATCCCCTCCCCCTCAGCCAACCTTATCTCTATATTTTATGGCATGGATGTCTCTAGAGCACAATCCATAGTCAATCTAGAGCACAGAGCCCCTGCCCTATTATATAGAGAGGGGCTCAAGGCAAGGGGCAGGGCCTCTTATCTATGAAAACCCCCTATGAACTCCTAGATAGTGGTGGGGTCAATAGGGGGAGTGATTTCATTGGTAGAGGCATCAATAGAGGTGCCCTCTCTACTATATATAGAATAGAGAAAAAGTCTAGTGGGCCCGAGAAAATAGATATATGTACAGGGAATTGAGGAACATGAGCTGAACTATGGGGCACCCCCCTCCCACTCTATAGAAAGTCGCCCATAGGTGATGGGGAGAGGAATGGATCCATAGGTGCCCTCCCCTATCTCTTTATCCATATATATCCATATATCTCTCTAGGGGCAGTCGAGTGCCCCCATAGTCTATATTCACTATGATAGATAGAGATCGAGGGGGTGGCACAGTCTCTATTAGTTTATAGTTACTTTAGTTTGGTTTAGTTTAGTGTATACAGAGGGCCAAAAAAAATCCATATATTTAGAGTAGAGATGGGGGGTTTAAAAAATTCCATATATAGAGAGTACAGAGGGGGGGCCAAAGAAACTCCATATATAGAGAGTAGAGGGGGGGGCCAAAAAAACTCTATCTTGAGCCCCTCCCCCCAAGATAGATCCCATTAAACTCTATATGGTGATGCTCTATATAAACTAAACTCTATCTAACTCCATCCCATCCCATTTATATAGAGAGGAGAGAGGGGAGAGGGCCCCTATATATTTGGGAGAGGGGAGAGGGGGCCCAAATATCTAGTTAGATCAGATCTATATAGGGGGAGCCAAAGAAACTCTATCTGGGGCCCTCTATCTATAATAAACTCTATCTAACTCCATCCCATATATATATATATATATATATATATATATATATATGGGATGGAGTTAGAGTTTATTATAGATAGAGGGCCCCAGATAGAGTTTCTTTGGCTCCCACTATATAGATCTAATCTAACCCAAAGAAACTCTATCTGGGGCCCTCTATCTATAATAAACTCTATCTAACTCCATCCCATCCCATATATATATATATATATATATATATAGGAGAGGGGAGAGGGCCCCTATATATATCTAGGAGAGGGGAAGGGGGTCCAAATATCTAGTTGGATCAGATCTATATAAGGGGAGCCAAAGAAACTCTATTTGGGGCCCTCTATCTAAACTAAACTCTATCTAACTCCATCTATATAGAGAGGGGTGCTGCCCCCACCCCTATCTATATATATGGCCTCCCACAAAGCCCTATCTATTTGGAGCTTATCTATAGGCTAGCCCCCTTTCTATATAAAGGCCCCATGGTGTAGATTTTTTTGGCACCCCATAGATAGCCATATAGAGTTGAGTTTAATGGAGCCCCCAGGCAATATAAGTTGAGTTCCCTCTATACATACATACATACATATATATATATATATATATATATATATATATATATATATATATATATATATATGGGAGTTGAGTTTAATGGGGCCATATACAGTTTAATGGGGGATAAGGCACCCAAATAGTGGGATATTCCTATATCTATCTGGGCCTGATCGAGTGCCCACTATATAGATAAGATAAAAGAGAGGGGGCCTAGAATGTCTAAACTGATGCAATCCATTTCATAGCCATACCATAGAGGTACAGTGATATGCCACAGACTTACTCTCAGGTGTCCAAACTAGTGATGCCATACCACCTTACCAAACTCTAAGCTATATTATTGGGTCATTCATGCACTCAACTGACTACAACACTCAACCATCATGCACTCAACTAATAATAAAACAATTCTAGATTCTGGGAGATCCCTCTCTTTGAACCTTGTATGGAAGAGCCCTATCTTTGAAATATAATCACTCATTCATGCACTCAACTGACTACATGTATATAGATAAGCCCCTTCCCTCACTATGTCTATGGGAAAGATGATAGGGAGAGCCCTCTCTTTGAACCTTGTGGATGAGATGATAGAGTAACTAATCGAAATCATAGATAGAAACTTGGCTCCACTTGATGAGTAACTAGGAATGAGGGAGGGGGATACGAGAAGAATGAAGTAATGGAGGAAGTAATTACTAGTGGTAATGACTTGTCACAATCCATTGGTTTATATATCATCCATGTTATAGGTATATCAAGATAAATTATTTTTGCTAAGTGTATATAATGAAATTGGGTGGAAGGGTCCACCCTGCGATGAAGGGTACTAACTACCCCAAGACCAAGGGGGTGTTAACCAACTACCAAGTCCTCTCCAAATTTTAGGAGATAGTTGCCCATCATATGGCTCCGTAACTTCACTTGCTCTAAATGGGTCGACTAGGGGATCACCCCACCAAGAAATGGTGAAGAGCGTGGATTGGTGAAGGGTGGAGATGGATTGAAAGAAGGTAAAAAGTGGGGAAGGATTGGAAATAATGGATTATGGCACGGAAGATAATCTTGAAGAAAGCACTCCATTGATCAATAAGGGTTCCCAAATGTGTGTTAGTTATGCCTGCCCCATATAGATATGGATATAGATATATAGGGCATCATATATTGTCTTGTCATGTTCCCCTCCATTCATTCCATGTGAGCCTTTCTACAATGTGGTGGCTGGGATGGGGATTGGCTCAGGTCGAATTTGAATATATGCATAGGCCCCTTCCCCTCTGTTTAGAAGGTTTTACCCTACTTGATCATTTCCTATATATCTATGCCCCCCCCACAGTATATATTCACTATGGTAGATAGAGACTAGATTTGCCCTCAACCCTAACTAGATCTAGGGATAGGGGGATATATAGAGTGGGGGCGCGGTATAGATTAGAGTTTATATAGAGAAAAACCCTATTAAGGGGTATTTGCCATATCGAATACCCCCATGGTATAGATGTTTTGCCCAATCTCTATTTTTTCAGCACCCCCACCACAATTTAGATTTAGATTTAGATTTAGATTTAGCCATATAGAGTTTAATGGGGCCCCCAAGCCATAGAATTTCAGTTGAGTTTCATGGCGCCAGGCCCCAGACCATATAAGTTAAGTTGAGTTGAGTTTAATGGGGATTGATTCTCTATAATTAATATATATGGGTGGGCGGTGGATATATCTATAGGTCCCCAACCCCAAACCATATAAAGTGAAGTTGAGTTTAATGGGGAATGGCCAACCAGATATAGATATGGAGCACTCACCTTTTTGCTTGCCAATGTGAGTGTCTTGACTTGAAGTTTGAGGAGGCTGAGGGGTGAGTGCATGAATGCCCTTAGAGTGAGGGGTGGGTTGGGTAGGTAGTATGGGCCCTCTGACTTCCTATGTGTTGCATGTGTGGTATTTATGAAATGGATGAACATTGATAGTCTTGTACCTCTCTCTCATCAAAGGAAAACCAAACAAACCAAATCCAATTCATTGTCGCTCACCTGATCGACTAAGGGCAGCCCATCGACCTCCAATAGAGAGTTGACCTGAGTTGATTTGATTTTAAATAGAGAGGTAGAGGTGGAGGCAGAGGCAGAGGGGGGCTCAAGCTATATAGAAATAATAAATTCTATAACCATCAAGAGAGGTTATCCCTCTCTTGAACGGCCTACTATCCACTAGACAACTGGGGGACTCGACCAACAAGAGAGGGACATCTATATCTTTGGCCTCAACCCCTTGAATTCAGTTGAGTGCCCCATACCCCATATATATAGATAGGGAGCCTTGATCTCCCATATATATAGATAGGGCTTTCTTCTCTTTCGAAGCAGCCATTATGGTGAGGCCACTTGGCTGGATCTCATTGGTGCCACCTATAGGAAGGGCATTGGTAGATGTGTGATGCTCAGATTTATCACACACCTATCCCCAATGGAAAAAAGAATAAGTTTTTCCCCTGTTTGATCAATACCAGATCAATCAAATAATAGAGTATGGCCTTACCACTCAGTCCCAATGGCCGGTGGGGATTTGGGTTGCTTGCCTTGTCAAACACGTGTGGGAAGTATGGTTTAGAAAGTGAATTTAGTTTACCAGTTCGTTCAGGCTCAACCCCTCACGTCACGTTGGTCGACAACCATGATACGGGCAATCTCCTTTTATGTGGGATGATGGATACTCATTTGTAATAGATGTATGTGCTACCATGAGGTTATGATGCAAAGGCCCTAAGGCCCTCAACCTCCTCTCCTGATGCCTTTAGATAGATATAAGGTAGAGTAGGACAAGGGTCGGCCTCTCCCAATGGCCTGCTTTGTAGATAGATGGCCATACTCAAGATAGAGTTTCTTTGGCCCTCTCTATAATATAAATCACCATTAAAATCTATATAGCTCAATCTCTTTATGGAGTGGCACCCTATCCATTATATAATACCCATATAGATCTATAGGGGTGCTAAGAAAATATAGATCATGCCAATGAAACTATATACTATGGGGGTGCCAATGCCAATGCCAATAAACTCTATCTCTATCTATATATCCTACCAAAAAAATAGATATTGAGCCCCTGAGCGTAGCAAAAATATCTAAACTCTAAACTTTATCCTAACTCAATCCCCATATATATATATATATATATATATATATATATATATATATATATATATATATATATATATATATATATATATATATAAACTTAACTCCCAAAGGGGTTGCCAAAAAAATGATAGAAAGTGCCCCCCTTCCCCCCCCCTCTATATAGATTGATTAACGATAGACAGTTGCCAAAAAACTATATAAAGTGGCACCCCTCTCCCCTCTCTATATAAATGGGGAGCGCCAATAGATAGAGTTTTTTTGGCCTCTCTATAGGTAGGAAACTAACTCAACTTTATATGGTTGCCCAAAAAATGATACACAGTTGGCCCCCCTCTTTATATAGATTAAAGATTAGAGTTAGATAGAGTTAGTTGAGGGGCCCTCAAGATAGTGTTTCTTTGGCCCTCTATATATATATGGGGAGCCCCTCTCCCCTCTCTCTATATAAGAAACTAACTCCCATCTATATATAGAGGCACTTTATATGGTTGGCCAAAAAAACCCTATATATTGGGGGTGGCCCCCCTCTCTATAGATATGGAGTTAGATAGAGTTAGAGGGGCCCCGCCTCTCTATATATATGGGGGTTTTTTGGCCCTCTATATAAAATATAACTATAACTATCCATATCTAAACAAAGGGGGGACAACAGCACCCCCCCCCTCTATTCTATATGGGATATGGGCACTCACCCCCCCTCTATATAGATATGGTATGGGCCAAGGTGTGAACGATAGTTAGGTTTCCCTCTATATATATGGGGCGTTCGGTTGGCCCTAGATTAGATAATTAGGTGGGCCTTCCCCATATATAGAGTACATCATATCTATATAGGGGGAGGGGGGCATAGATATATAGGACTCTATCTAGGTGGCTATATAAAGTCCCTGCCATCACTGTATGGGGGGTGAGCAATAGAGAATAATTTTATACGTAATACCCCTTCGGCATCTAGAGTGATGGCATGGGGCCATGCCATCACTCTATCTATCTACATAGAGGGTTGGGGTCGAGGGCCTCTGGCCTCCACTATCTATAGTTGGGGGAGGCCTAACTCTCTAGATATGGCCTATAGCCCCACCCCTATATACATAGGCCAATGAGAGCCCTATATCTATATCTATATCTATATTTATATCTATATATAGGTGAGGTGACCGTATCTAGAATCTAGATAGATGGGCAGATAGATGGGGCCTTTTATCTCTATAGAGGGCCAAATAGATAGATATTTGGAAACTCTATATAATTGAGGAGGGCCTTTATCATGCCAATGGCATTTATGCTCTAGGATATGGGTCAAGGGCCCTATCTTTTATAGGGGACCTTCGCCCTCGCCCTCCCCAAATCTCCCTCTCTTCTCTATATAAGGGGGTGGGTGAGTGCCCCATATAGAGTTAGATAGGGCCCTCCCAGATAGGTATATAGGTAACCTATATATCCATTTGGGAGTGCCCCTATCTATCTTATCTATATGGCCAAGCTCACCCCTCCCCAGATAGATATATATGGGTGGGGGAGTTCCCTATATATTAATTAATCATTAATCATTAATATATGGGGGGCTCACCCCCACTCTCTATATATAGAGTCTAGGATAGATATATAGGGTGGCCACCCTCTCCCTCTCCCTCTCCCTCTCTATATAGATGGGGATGGGGATGGGGGTCTAGTTTATTTGGCTTCTAACTATATGATATGGGATATGGGAATAGATAAGGAGCCTATATCTCTAATCTATCTAGCCCCTATCTCCTTATCTTTCCCATCCCATCTATATAGAGAGGGAGAGGCCACCCCCAACCATAGAAATTTGAGTTGAGTTTAAATATAAATAGATAGGGGCTAGAATCCCCATCCCCATCTATATAGAGAGGGAGAGGGAGAGGGAGAGGGGGGCCAAAGAAAGAGAGAGGGAGAGGCCACCCCTAACCATAGAAAGTTGAGTTTAATGGGCTAGATATGTGGGAGAGGGATACACTCTAGATTATTAGATAGGGGCCCTCCCAAATAGATATGATAGATATATAGAGGGAGAGCATGGTCTATATTAAAGTTAGTTTAGTTTATATAGAGGGGGGAGGGGGGATGCCAAAAAAACCCTATCTTGAGGGGTATTCACTCACCCCATAGAAAGTATAGAGATGGGCACCCCTATCTATTACCATATCCCATATAGCCTATATAGAGAGGGGGGCCAACTAGATAGATTTTTTTTGGCAATTGACTATCGTTAATCTATATGGGGTGGGGTGTGGGGGAGGCGGGGGCAATCCCAACCCCAAACCATATAAAGTTAAGTGAAGTTGAGTTTAATGGGCTCTATATATAGAGGGGGGCGCTATCTCCCTATCTTTCCCATCTATATATAGAGGGTTGCACCATATATAGATTATTAGATAGGGGTATATAGATGGATAGGGGTCCCGTCCTCTAACTATATGAGATATGGGAATAGATAGGAACCCTATATATCTATCCACTCCCCACCCAATTATATTGATCCCTATCTCAGATGGATTCTCATCTATATATAGAGCCCATATCCCATATAGTTATAGGGGGAGGGTTCACCCCTCGCCAGATAGAATAGATAGATAGGGAGCCTAGCATATATATCCATCTGGGAGTGCCATTCTATATGCTACACTCCATTCACCCCTCACCCTCCCTAGATAGATAAGTGTGGGAGAGTTCCCCCCCACCTCTCTATCATTTACATTTATATATGGGGTGCCAAAAAAATAGCCATATAGATCTGTAGGGGTGCCAAACTATATGGGATATGGGAGACCATAGATAGGAAGATAGCGGTATATAGATGGATAGGGCACCAATGGTGTTTTCTGGCTTCAATCTATAGGGGTTGCCCCTATATATCTATTTGGGGAGGCTGAGGGGGAGGAGGGGGTCTATCTCCACTAGATTAGATAGGCCTCGATGGCCTACCCTACTCTATCTAGCTAACCCCACTAGATTTAAACTCAACTCCTCATAGATAGAGAAGGGGGGCCTATCTCCACTAGATTAGATAGGCCCTACCCCACTATCTAGAGGGGGATGAGGCCCTATCTCCACTAGATTAGATAGGTAAGGCCTCGATGTCCTACCCTCCTATAGCTTTGGGGGAGGGACTCTATAAATTAATAATCCCCTATAGATAGATCCATGGTATAGTGGTTAATTGGCACCATATAGATTACTATAGAGAATCAATCCCCATTAAACCCAACTCAACTTATATGGCCTAGGGCCTAGCCCCATGAAACTCAACTCAACTTATATAAACTGGGGCCCGGCCCCATTGAACTCAACTCTATATGGCTATCTATGGGGTGGGGGTGCCAAAAAAAGAGCCATGGAGGTAAGATATATAGGGAAGCCCAAAAAATATATATATTGTGCCAATGCCCCATAGTGAATGGTAGACTTTATCTCTATCTATAGATTATGCCACCATATCCATTCTATAATCAAATATATATGGGGTGAGTGTAGCGAACTCTATATCTATATATAGATATAAATATAGATATAGATATATGGGGTATTCGCTATGATGAATACCCCTTTATATCTACACTCTAAAGTCCCATATATATAGAGAGGCCATATATATATATGGCCTCTCTATATATATGGGAGTTTAGAGTGTAGATATAAAGGGTATATATATATATATATATGGCCTCTCTATATATATGGGAGTTTAGAGTGTAGATATAAAGGGGTATTCATCATAGCGAATACCCCATATATTTATATCTATATATAGATATATTCTATTAGTTTAGATATAGAGTTTAGATATATATATATAGAGAGAGAGAGAGGCCATATATATATATATATATATATATATATATAGAGAGAGAGAGAGAGGGGCGCCCCCATATATAGAGTCATATAGATAGATAGATAGGGGCACCCATGTATATATATCTTAGATCTTAGATCTTATCCCTAGACATAGTTCAGCAAATAAAATAATCTATCTAGAGGGAGGCCCAAAAAACTCTATATTAGAGGCCGAAAGGGAGGGACTCGACCTTTTTATTTATTAAGGTTGAGCCCTATCTTATCTATACCCATTTAGATTATTTGGCTCTGGATCAAGAGGGCATCTAGTTGGAACTCAATCGATGGCCCCATATATCTAGATATAGCTTGTGAGCGATAGGGAGAGGAAGTAGATTGAGGGTTTGAAGGACCTCGACCACCCCACTATGGTCTAGATATTGAAAGCACCAACATCCTAAACTACTCTATATAGCTTTGACCCCTCTACCTCTACCTCTACCTCTTTATTTAAACTCAACTCTATATTGGAGTGGAGGTTGAGGGAGATGAAGGCGCTCGACCAGGCTTTCTTGATCGAGCGGTCATGTGCATAAATGTCTATCTTGAGCAAGCTTTTATTATGACATGTTATGTTCTCTCCCCCATTACTAGTGGGTAGATGGGTCACATGCCTATCACATATTTGGCCCTATGTGTTTGTAACTCACTATAGGTGACCTAACGACCACCACTTGACTGAACATATCGATACTCATAGGATTCATATGGGTTACTAGGGAGTGGGCAATAATCTTCTTAAGATCGATTTGTCTCAAAGTAGTCCAGGGGGTATATATAATGGTAATCATGCTTAGAGTATAAATGAAGGGAGTGGGATGAGGTGTCACTTCAGGAAACATGGGTATGAGAGATCTCGAAAACCCATAGGTTCCTAATTTTGAAGGAATTCTTGTTGAGATGATGGATCTAGCTGTAGGTGCCTTTACATGAGCTTTGAGTAACCAGATATGAACTGGTACCATAGGCACTTTGATGGGGGGAGGAGTGGGAGGATCAATCCATAGAGAGGTTTGGCATCACTCGCTAGATTTTGTGGTTGATAAGATTTACAAATCGGTGGTTCTTGTTTGGAAGGGAATCGATGAAATAGTTAGTAGCATAAGAATAGATCTGAGTGGAGTATATGGGAAAAATTGATGTGCTACTCTAATCTTCCTTCATCTTGAACCCTAGACCCCTATCACTATAGGAGACTAAGGGGTAGACCCAAAGCCATCAAAAAACTCTAGTCATGAATTGAGAGCCCTATATATCTATCTAACTAGAGTCAAGTAGTCAAGAAAATATAGAACTGTATGTGATACTTCTACATCATACAGTTTAGTCTCGAGATGCACATCATCGACCATCCCACTATCTATGCATGTACTCCCCATCTTCACTCCATCTCTTGCTTCGAATAGAATGGCCCTCCGCATCATCCATTTACCACTAGCCCTTAATGATCATCCATCACATCATCCATCTATCCTTTCCATCTACCACAACCATCCATCACATCATCCCTCTATTCTATATGTGACCGTATATCTCTATCTATAGCCAAAGAAACTCAACTCCAACTCCAACTCTATATAGATGGAATGGGATGGGGCCAACTAGATATAGGGGCCAACTCTATATAGTCGAGGAGGTCGAGCCCTATATATCTATCTGGCCAAGTTGGGAGTGGATTATTATAATAGTAAATGGGTAGGGTCTTTGACCAAAGTGCCATGATCGATCACCATTCATTCTACCAACTAAACCATGAATCATGTCTTATTCCACCTGGCATGATCAGGGAAAATGGGGTTCGAACCTGTGACTTCTGGTGTGACAGACCAACACTCTAACCAACTGAGTTATTCCCCCTCTCCCTATAATCTATCATCCACATCATCTATTATATAAGTGATATGACTAATGAATGTGCGAGACAGAATGATTGGTGTATGATATCATATATACACGTATATAATAGAGAATAGATAATAGATGGAGATGACCCCTATATCTATCTAAGAGATGGCCCAAAGAGCACTCGAGAAATCTGGTTGCTTTCTAGAGTGGAGTGGTCTAGAGGCCATATCGAAATGCATTAGATGGTTTAGGGAAGGAGTTGGATGGATGGGATCGAATCAATGAAGAGGTCTAGTTATTGGTATTTGTAGACACCAAAAAACTACACATTTATAATTTTTGATGACTAAATGCCTTGGGACCTCTTAAAACTTTTTAAACCTTTCTAAAACCCCCCTTAACCCAACCAAATCAATATTCTCTTAGTCACATAATATCATTCAAAATCACTATTCAAAAGTATTATTCATCATCACTATTCATTATAGGCCCTAATATCACTATTCATGATGACATGATAAGTGGCATGGTATGATGACATAGCAAGTGATATTTCATGTGATTTGGAGGTGATGTGACAAGTGGCATGGCTTAAAAATGACATGGCTTAATGTGTGACACCATACCCCACTTGAGACCCTTTCTCAAAGTGTTGAATTACCCCATTTCAACATCACAAAGTTCCCCCCTTGAAATATGGCAAATTTCCCCTTAAGGGGTCATTATTCAACATATATTTTGTCTTTTTCACATGAAATTAGACTTTAAAAGAGATACCTACCTCTTTAACACTTTGAGAAAGATAAAGAGCACCCATTTTTGACTTCTTAGTGAAAATGGGAGACTTCTCATCCCAAATGGGAATTTTCCACCTCACCTTAGACTTTTCATCCATCACATGAAAAATGGTGACACATTTGGTGTGCCACCCCTTTTAGTGCTTGTGTAAAATCAATAAAGGGTGGGGAGAAGTATTTGGTCTCATTTAAACCCATGTACATGATTCCCATTCAAATTTGGACTCATATGCAAGATGGGAGACACATCAGCCCCAAATGGAAGACTTATGATCAAAGTGAGAATCCACATCAACCTCATCTTTGACTCCTTCATGATCCCACTTAGAGAAATTTGAATTTCTTCACTATTCCCCTATTTTGACATGTTTCTTCACATCAAATGCTATAAATACCCCCTCTCCTTCACCCAAAGTTAAGTTGGAATATGTATTTTATTATTAACATTTGTGTTTCGGGTTTGGAGGTATCATCAAGGAGGTCATCATATTGAAGAGAATGAGCTCAAGCAATAAAACTCTACAAAAATTAATTCAAGTCTTCATCAACTATCAACAAGTCAATCTTCATCAACAAGCATCTTCAAGCATTGAGGTAATTTTATTGTTTAGTTATCTTAATTTCTATATTCTTTTTCCTTTGAATTTTTTCTTTCACTTGTTTCCTTCATCACCCTATTATCATTTTATCTTCTTATCCATATCCCCTTTGTCTTCTTAATCACCATTTATCTCTTTGTCTTATTGGCCTACTTTTGACCATTTACCACTTTGCCTTCTTGGCCTCATTTTGGACCATTTACCCCTTCACCTTATTGACCTTCTTTTGACCATTTATCCCTCTTATTTTTTTAACATATTACCCTTCACCATATCAACCCATTTCCAACCCCAACCAAATCACTCTTTTGACCTTTATCAAACCAATCCAAACCACAAACCACAACTTTATTTTAATCAATTATTAATATTAGCATTATTTAAACTAGTCATTTTATTTTAGCCATCTAAGCAAAGAATTTAATTTATTGTTATTTATTGTATTTCATTTCAATTTTATAGTCATAAAAGGCAAATATATTTCTTTTATAATTACCATTTAAGTGTTTAAAAGCAGGTGGATTGACAGCCTCTTAAAAAACTTTTATTTCTAAGATCTAGTTCACGTTAGGCAATCCATCCATCCACTTATCTAACAAATAAGTTCATTTTAGTGTTCTCTTATTTAAAGGTCATCCTCTCAATCCAAAAAAGAGATCTCCACAATCATCTAGATTCAACACGCGTACATTTAACATGTATTCTTCCACACCTTTCATAACTAGTTTCTACTTTACACAATTTAAAAAAAGAAAAAATAGATAGAAATATTTTGGCACGTTCGGTGGGACCCTTGAGTTTTTTTGAGTCTATTAGTTGTCTTAAAACATTTATAAATGCATTAGTGAACATTTCATGTAGTTACATTAGTGAAAAATTTTATTTAGTTACATTAGTAAAAAAATATTCATTTAGTTGCATGTTTAGTTGCATATTTACTTACATTCTTAGTTGCATACTTTCTTGTAATCTTAGTTGCATTTTTAGTTTCATTTTTAAAAAAATTAAGTTTTCTTTTCTTTCTTGAAAAAAAAACATGCATCTTAGGATTAGGATTACATCTTCATATTGCATTTAGGTGCATTTTAGTTGTTCTTATTTTCATTTTTTTTTAAATGAATTAGAATCAATTACATACATTGTTTTCTTAATTAATTCACCTAGATCAATTAAAGGCAAAGGAAATTAACCATAGTGCACAAATATTACACAACCAAACCACTTACACAAAATAAACATAAAACTCACTTGAGATAAGGCTCGACTATGATTTCATCACCTAGTAGATCATCCTACCCTTTTTCGGTTATCGTACTTAGATTTAATCACTAAAGAGATAACCAACTCAACTCTCTAGTTGAGTATAAACTCTGGTAATCGGTATATATTGGCTAAGTGTCTGTACTGGCTATGAGATCATGAAGTGAAGTGATCAAGCCCTAAGCACCAAGCCACGTACTTGATCCAATATAGAATTCTTCTTGAGTGCCTAAACATAACCTGAAACCAAACATAGACTACCTTGTTTAAGACTTATTCAAACTGATTTCCCCTTTCACATTCTTTAAGGCATAAGTCAAAAGTGATTTAAAATAAATCTTAGGATTAATTACACTTTTAGTATGTGCTTTGTTTTGAGTTTTTCTTTCTTTGTTCATTGAGTGAAGAAAAAAGTTCATTATCTATTTTTAAATTTCTTATATGGTCTTAACCAAATAACAAATAAAAAAACCAAAACAACACACAACCATCTTCTTCTTCATCCTCATCCATAGATTATACTTCAGACATTGATAGATTACCATACGCTTCACCACACCATTCTCCCCCACCTATAGTGCCTACAATAGTCCCTAAATATGATTTAGATTTTTTCACTTTTCTGAATAACAATTTGGTTATTTTACAACACTATCTTAATACCTTAGCCTACCATACTTTGATGACTTTGATTCCTTCCACAAATCCATCCTATGGTATACCACACCACCTTATGGTTGGTGTTGCGTCATCCCACCCTTCTATTAGCCAAGCTTCATCTTCTACCATTGGTCCATCTACCACCACCCAAACACCTATTATCCCAACCAATACCTCTAATGTTGGTTCAACTTTACCCTTGGTCACTTCTACCCCTTTTATTGGTGTGGTGTCTTCCACATCAGTTTCTACCACTCCCTTGAGTTTAACCAATATACCAACCTCAACTCCCTTTCAAAACTTAGTACTTTCCATACCACAAACACTTCCCCCTATAAGCACTTTGGTTACTACCCACCTTCAACCAACTAATCCACTAATCACTTCTATGTCACACATAAACCCCCCAACTTCAACCCTCTAACACATACCTATGACATATTATCAATATATTCCTAACACACAAGCATGCATACCTTCACCTTCCACCCAATCTTACGTGACTTCACAAACACACGTGACATCATCCCAACCATCCACTATTTATTCCTATCACCCAGCCCCAACAAAACATGTCATATACCTATCCAACACAACAACCCCAAATAGACTTGGTCAAGATGCTAATGGAGAAAATTACTACCCTTGAGTCATCCATCTCAAGATTACATAACCTTATCTCTTATGACCAAATTTGTAATGAACCCATCCATTTGTCCCTCTTCGACCATATCCTTCATAATGGGAATTGCCAAAATACTCTAAATTTCAAAGCAAGGACCTTCAACAATATTTAAGAGCATTTAGGCATGCATGTTACTTGATTGTCCATGATGATGCTCTTCTCCTCTATACCTTTCCTATATCTTTATCTAGACTGGTATTAGATTGGTATAGTGCCATCCCAAAACACTCCATCTTCTCTTTTGCCTAATTAGACCAAATATTTTTGGATCACTTTTCAATCAATAAATCTAATAAATTTTCTATTACCGACCTCTACTCCATTTGACAATTCAAAGATGAATCTATTATCGATTTCATGGCTCATTAGAGGAGCCTAATCAATTAACTTTCCTTTTCATTGCCTCAACCTGAGCTTATAGAGCTCTTCATCTGGGCATGTGCAAAACACATTTCATCCACATTGCATGTCCAAAGATTCTGAACATTTGATGAAGATTTTACAATGGCTCACAAACTAGAGAATAGAGCCATTGATGATGGAAGATTAAATTTGAAGAACAAGAACCCAACTTACAAACCCAATGAGCCATCTTCTTCCAAACTAAACAACCCAATCAATATTAATTTCAAGAGAAAAGCCACCACCAACGTTATTATCCTCAAAGCCACTCCTCTGCCATCTACCAACCAACAAAACTCAAGGAACTAAACCTCTGACCCCTTCAACTATCCAAACTGAAACCAAAACAACCAAACTTAGAATAACCATAAACCATTAACTCCACTTGGGGAGCCTTATCTTTCTATTTTGGAAAAGTTACTAAAAGCTAAAATCATTCAACTTCTACCAATTAAACCACCTCAACAGTTTGATACTCCTCGTCCCGTGCCTGGTTAGTATAATGAGAATGACAATTGCACTTTTCATTGAGTCATAAGACATGACATCAATAGGTGCAATACCATTAAATACCTTGCCTAATCCCTCATTGATAAGTTGAAGCTCAAATTGGACAATCTTGATGTGCCACTGAACCAAGCCATCGACATATTTCGCAAGCCTTTCCCTAATCATTCTTCTTCTACCCCTCATCATGAAAATAAACATGAACAATCTCATGAGGCACATATTATTAATGTGGTTACTAGTGAACCCATTGACGAAAGAAATGTTACCTAAATCACTTCTTTCTCCATTCCCCTAATGGAAGAAAAAAATTGTCTTCTATTCCTTTGAACACCCGAACAAAGGAAGCATTTGTATCCACACCTCCATTGGAGGATACCATACCTACCTCTCCTATTGTAGAACCATTCACCCCCTCTTTGGAAGCTATCTCATAAGAGAAGATGGCTCCATCCACCCAACCTCTAATTGCAAAAGCTTTTATCAGAGATCAAGATAAAGGTAAGGGAACCAAACTGAAACTTCTAACCCCTTCTTTGACAAACCAACCTAGCCCTTCTAAACCAACTAAAACCTTTACCCAACCAGCTAAAACCTCCTCCAAATTGAATGACCCTCAAACACCTAAACCCACCAAGACAACTAAAGTGACTAAATCCCCTCCAAAACCAACTAAAACAACCAAAGAGGTAAAAACACCAAAAGGCCCAAAACCCCAAATTTAACTTCCCTCAACCTTGCCCTCTATTCTAGGTCCTCATCCCTCTACCTTAAACACAAAGTTCATCATTTTTACCAAATTTTTACCAAAACCTCACCATCTTTATTGGTAACACTTTCATACTTGCTTTCTAAATCACATTTCCTCACTACACCAACAATTCCTAAGTTACCTACCTTACCCTCTTCTGCCACCAACCCATCAACCATTGTGTCTAAACCACCATCAACCATGAATACCACTTTATCCAAGACACCTACCACCAAACCTACATCCATGCAACCTCCCACTTCAACACCCAAAGCAAAAATCACTAAACATCTACCACCTTTAGCTGAATCTTACTTAACCATTCTCTAGTGGTTATTGCAAACTTCTTCCTTGAGCTTACCACTCATCAACCCCTTTGACCCTTCATGTACCAAACCCTCTTGGTTTAATAATAATTTGATATGTGCATATCATAGGGCACCAGGACATGACACCAAGAACTATAAAACTCTCCAAGCGCTTGTTCACAACTTATATAAAAATGATGATTTGTTATCAGAAAAACCTCCTTCATCCCCATTGTCAATCCAACCACTGACTCAACCCATCCAATCTTCGATCTCACCTAAAAGTGAAGAGGAGGAACCAAAACAACCATCTAATCTAGAGAACCCCCTTATCCACACTATTCACATGATTACCCAATCTTAGGCCCAACAAAAAAAAAAAAAAAAGACTAAAGCATCCATTCCTTGGACTTACCCCTCTCCGAACTCCCAAGCAAATAATACCCAATCTTTTCCATCTTCAAACAAACCCAAGGTGTCTATCTTAGGTGTCTCCCCATCTAACCCTCCAGACCCTAACCCATATATAATATCCATCTGAAAAGTTATCCTCGGGGAACTTCACCAAACTCCTATAAAGATGAGCTTGTATGAGTTAATCTCTACCTCTCCCCATCACCATCAAGTACTCATAGAGGCTCTAGAATCCATTGAGATCCAACCCAATCATTCTCAACCTCTAGCTATTTTTGTTGGTACCCTTTGGACTTCCAACCTTGTCACCTTCAAAAATTTAGAAATACCTTATGTTCATTCAAAGGATCCCGATCCCCCTCTTCATTACAGCATACATCAATCAAATCTATATCAAAAAGGTGATGATCGATGGGGGAGCTAGCATCAATATTATCTCCTTCCATGCTTATGACTAGTTGTAGTTACCTGAAAACATCATGTTTGAAAGCTCAGCAATGCTTCAATCTTTCAATGATACTATGGCTACCACCTTGGGCACAGTTGTCCTCCACATCTGTGTAGAGCCTTGTACTATTCTTAAACTCTTTTATGTTTTAGAAGGAGAGTTTCAATACAACATTTTACTTGGATGCCCTTAGATTCGTACCATGAGTTGTGTCCCTTCCACCCTACATCAATTTGTCAAATTTAAACATGAAGGGCAAGTTGTGACTATCCAAGCTGATCCTAGTCCTTTTATGTCTTACAATATGACATATCGATCCAATTATGTCCTTCTTCCTCTTTTATCCATCGCACAACCATCTACCAACAACACAACCTCACCAGCTAAAACCCATAGCATTTTCACACCTAATGTTGATGAAGCTTCCACTAGCTCATCTATCCCCTCTTCCCAAATTCATGTAGAAGACCCCATGACAACAACATTCCAACATCTTTATTTTAGGGAATATAGACTCTGAGCCTTAGATGCCCTCCTTACCCCTCAAGAATATGGGAATCTCAGACATGACCCTTCTTACGACCTTAACATTGGAACCATCATCCCCATTGGTCTCCCTAACCATCAAACAAATTTTTTTTATGGGGGACTTGATTGACCACTTTCAGCCCCTACCACTACATCATCCATCCAACCATTTACCTCTAACTTTTCCTATCTTAGCAAACCAGAGTTTGTTAAGTTATTTTTCATAGATGTGCTTGGAAAGGATTTGACCTCAATCACTATGAACAAGGGCCTCATAAGTTACCCCACCTCAAAACTTTGCAACCTCATGAGTCATTCAGTCTTAGGTATAAACCACCTCAAGAATCCATCAATTCACCCAAACTCATTACCACCATAGAGGAAGATATCCCATCCTTGCCAATCCAACCACTTTTTCCACCTGAAGACCCCAATATTATTCCTCCTAACTTTTTTTTGGATCAATATTATAAGTTTGGGCCCTCTCATTTACCAAAAGAGTGGCCAAACCAAAGTCCTTCGACTCGTACATCTTGAAATGGTAAAGAATGATTCTCCCACCATCAACACCATCTGACATCAAGACAATGATTCCATTCTTACCTACCTCGATACGCAGGATTCTTTTATCCACAAATCCCTTCCTCCTGAAGCCCTGACTATGTTTAATGAATCTACCATCGATATTAACTTAGGCATTCTGAATAACCCTCGCATTGTCAAATTGAGCCAATCATTAAATACCATAGAACTTCAAAAAAAATTCTCTTTCTTTCAATACCATAGCATAGCATTTGCTTGGTCTTACAATGATATGCCCAAGATTTATCATGCCATTGCTACCCATAACATAGTCACTCATCATGATGCCAAGCCTATTAAACAGAAGCTTTGATGCATGCACCCTTGTATAACCCTTCTCATCAAAGAAGAGCTTCAGTGTTTCCTATCTATAAACTCCATTCAACCCATTGACTACCCTCAATGGGTCTCGAATATCATCCATGTCACCAAGTTCACTAGACGTCTTCATATTTGTGTGGACTTTCATGATCTTAACCTCACCTGCCCTAATGATGAATTTCCTCTACCTAGCATTGACTAGCTTGTTGATCTTACAACCAACCATGAGATGTTCTCTCATGGATGGGTTTTCAGGTTATAATTAGATCTTGGTTGTTCCTGAAAATTAGCATAAAACTCCCTTTACCACCCCTTGGAGGACCTTTTGCTATAGAGTCATGTCTTTCAAGTTAAAAAACATTGGTACAACCTACCAACGTGCCATGACTTATATCTTCTATTATATCATCCATAAAATTATAGAAGACTTTGTGGATGAGCTTCTCAAAAAATTGAAACTTCGAACAGATCACTTGACTATTTTTACAATCATATTTGAGAGTCTCATCTATTATCATGTTCACCTTTATCCCAATAAATATATTTTTGAGGTCCTTTCAAGAAATATTTTTGGCTTTATCATCTCTCTTTGTGGAATCAAAGTAGACCCTGCTAAAGTTAGAGTAATTTTGGACATGCCTCCCCCAACCAACCTTAAGCATCTCTGTAGCCTTCAGGGAAAACTTCAATCCATTCACCATTTCATTTTCCAACTTTCAAATCAATGCCAACCTTTCCATCACCTTCTGAAGAAAGATGTCTCTTTCAAATGAAGTAGTGATTGTCAAAAGGCCTTTGATTCACTTAAATAGTACATTTTGTCACCACATGTCCTCACGCCTCCTAAGGATGACCACCCTTTTACCTATATATATCTACCACCAACCATTCCCTATGGGTAATGTTGGCTCACCGAGATAAACAACACAAAGAACAAGTCGTATACTACATTAATCGTATGCTTATAGAATATGAGACTCGATATACACACATCGAAAAACTCTGCTTAGCATTGACCTTCGTGGCCACCAAACTCCGCCATTACCTTCTTAACCATAAAACCTATTTTATCACTAATATCGATCCGTTCCAATACATGCACTCTAAACCATATCAAAATCAACATATGGCTAAGTGGCTAATGCTTCTCACTAAATTTGACCTTGAATTCCTCTAACAAAAGTCGATTAAAGGTCAAGTCATTGCCAATCAATTGGTCAAAGCTCCTTTAGCAAATAACAAACCACCTCCTCTTACCTTTTTGGATGAGTCTATCATGACTTTTTTCAAGAAGATGACATAACCTACCAAATGACCATGTTCTTTGATGGCTCGAAATGTCAACAAGGAGGGGGTGCTAGAGTTATTCTCACTCCTCTTGATGGTGAACCCCTTCCTCTCTCCTTCAAACTTGACTTTGAATGAACCAATAATATGGTTGAGTATGAAGCCCTAGTGATAGGTCTCTGAACTGCTCAAAGCTTGGGAATTAAGATAATTCATGTCTTTGGTAATTACCAGCTTGTGGTCAACCAGGTCAATAGATCCTATCAATGTAAGAATGATGTCTGGCTAAAATATAAATTTTGAGTTGACAAACTCTTAAAATCATTCGAACATTACCTAGTCCAATCCGTTACCCAATCTACCAATAAATTTGTGGGTACAATGGCCTGTCTTGCTTCTTAGTTCTCTTTTCAGCCTTCCAATTCCAAAATATTTGTCACCGTTTATTGTTTTGCCACACCCTCTTATGGCCAATCCGACCTCCCTACCATTTATAATGTAGAGGAATCTCCATCCGACATTTGGTATGAACAAACTTTCAACTAACTCAACCTAGGCATTTTTCCTCCCAACTTCTTTAGGAATGTCCGAAGAGCTTTTATTCAAAGTACTTGTCATTACACCATATTAGGGGGAATCATTTACAAACGTGGTTTTGATGGTCTCCTTCATTTTCTACATAGCCATGAAGCTTCCCATGCCATCAAAGAAACACATGATGGGATTTGTGAGGGACACTTTAGCAACATAGCAGTCACTAAATGTATCCTTCACCTTGGGTACTATTAGCCTACCCTCAACCAAGACTGTTGTGATTATGTAAAAAAATGTGTTAAATGTCAACATGCTAATTTACATCATGCACCAGCCAATAGCCTTCAAGTATCTAAAAAATTTTGGCCTTTCTCTCAATGGGAGCTCGATCTCATTAGGAAAATTAACCCCCATTCTTCACAATGGCATAGCCCTATCATCACAGTGACCGAATAATTCACCAAGTGGATGGAAGCTATTCCTCTAATCTTTACCAAAGCAAAAAAAATATCAATTTTATCAAGCACCATATCATCTATCACTTTGGTGTTCCTCATAAAATCATCATCGATAATGGTAAATCCTTCAAGAATAAGCATGTCCAAGGTTTATGTGATGCATTTGGCATCGATTTTAGCTTTTTCTCGCCTTATCAATTGCAAACAAATGGACAAGCATAAGTCTCTAATAAAATCCTCACCAAAATTTTAACCAAAGTTGTTAGTGCTTCAATTCAAAATCAGCACTTGAACATCCCATTCGCCTTATGGGTCTATCGCACTAGCATTCGAACCTCTAATGGTGCTACCCCTTTCTGTCTAATCTTTGGAGCAGCACTAATCTTGCCTCTTGAAGTCCTAATCCCCTCTCTTTGCATATCTTTGAAAGAACTCATTTCTGAGAAAGATTTTTATCAGCATCGTTTAGCTCAACTTGAGCTACTTGATGAGTGTTGTTTAGTAGCTCTCACCCACCTCTGTATTTATCAAGAGTGTATTACATGTGCTTATAACAAGCACCTCAAACAATGAGAATTTAATATTAGAGATCTTGTCCTAAAAGAAAACTAACATATGACCAACATGGAGAAGAGTAAACGAGGCAAGTTTGCTTTCAATTGGATTGGACCCTACATCATCACCCATAAGTATGGATCAGGAGCTCATCGTTTATCCTCTCTTGAAGGTAAATCAAAACCTAAGCTTCTCAACACTTCGCATCTACATCTATTTTTCTATTTAAAAAGGATCAAGCTCACATATTTGTCTAACTTAAGCTCATCCCTTGATTATGAGATTTTAACCTTCACCCACCTTCCTCCTCCCCTTAAGGACAATTGATTACAACATAGAACCATGTGATTAACCGTCACAGTCATGGCAAATTTTAAATATGGATACCATGGCTCTACCCATAGCATGGTTCTCATGGATACTTTTTATTTCTAACAAGATGAAATCCCATGGTCATTATCTCTCAAAACCACACCCTTTCACATATCATTGACATTCTTATGTAAAATTTTGCCCTCATAAAGGTAAACCTTTAAACCTCATTAGACTAGTCCATGTCTAAACACATTTCATCTTACAATAATTAATTGGGTCAATATCTTAAGCATTGCAAACTTCTCCCTCAAAGGACAATTGCCCAAAAACAAAATAAAATTTTTCACATATAAGGTAGACTGCTCCCTTGAAGGACAACTATCAAAAACATTAAAACAAAGCCAATAAGCTTAGACCAATCCTTCTAAGGATTGTTGAGCTAATTTTGTTAAAAGTAGAGCAATTTTATGGAAGCTTCCTGCATCGATCAGCTTCTCATACACAACAATAAAGCAAAAGACCCACTATTATTAAAAAATTGAAAGCTGTAATTGGCTTTCATATGTAGACTTCCCGTATTAATCAGTTTACATCTAGCATACGACATGAACTTGTCTATTACCGTTCTTAGGCCACCTATAGAAGGGGTAAATTGATTCACATGAGGTTATCATACATATCACCCATTACCCTTCACACCACCTATCACCCATCTTCTTTTTAGACTATCTGTAAATCAAGGGATTTAGAGCTTACTTGACACCCTGTGATCAAGAAACATTTTTAATCAACTAACACCCACTCATGCACAACGTTTGAAAGGCTTATATTCATTAAGTTGATCCCACTTCGGGTCCATTTTCAGTCCTTGTCAAAAATAAAGCATCGTGCCCTCTTCTCATCTTAATGTGCTTGGTTAATGTTTTCATCACAACCTTTCCCATCCAATATTGCAACAATCTTAATCATCTTTTTTTACATTAAGCAAGATTCCAACAACCATCATCATACCAATCATAACCATAACCATAACATTCATAAATATGCACACAATCTTAGGCATGAAAACATTCAACCAGTGATATCCAACACATTTTGGACATGTTTACGTCAAACTATGCAATATTTTATTTAGAGTGCAAGGAGTCACATGACACATACATAGTCATCAGATTACACACACATTGCCTAAAGCATAGGCATACATTTTTTCCTACCTAAGCATTAGATCGATTATCTGGTGACTCTGGATTTATATTCAACCATCCTTCTACTTGATTACTCCCTGAACTAACATCTGTAGCATTCCCTGTCTCAACAACCACTAAAGGGTATACTCTGTTCTCCTCTCCCACATTCATCCCCACAAGATGAGAATCATATTCCACTCTGGGTCTTTCACCCTACTCACCTGTCGCAGCCATTACATCTCTCTTCTCTAGTTATTCTGCTCACATAGGTACCCCTAGTTGTTTCGTCAACACACATCCCCTTAGATAGTGAGGGTTCCTTCCATAAATAGGTTGACATTCATGTTCTCTAACCCTGCATCTTGTGTAGTGAATCTCCCACCTTCTTTGTTGTTGCAGAGGTAAGAGTTCAGGATCAAACTCAGGTTATGGGTGTCTTTCCTCTTATTGGTGATCTAATAGTACTTCCATTATATCCATTACATGTTGCAATATTTGGTAGATCTGCACATTCACCATATTGATTATTTCAAGTCGTGGAGGTCACTGGTTATCTCCACCATTATTCTCATTGTTCACCATCATCAACCTTGGGTAGTTCTTTGCACTCTCTATAACTTGAAAAATCAAATGACTCAATGATAGACATTTGTCCTTATCACGATTCTTTAAATAGAATACTTGGCCATTCTTCCTCAGCAACATGATTCACCATTCCACTGATGGGGAAGGTCATATGATGTCATTGATTCCTTTGAATAGTCCTCCCACTTGAAATGGTCATGTCTACTTACCTTTTCATGTGGACATGTTGCCTTTAATATAATTGGTCACCTCAATAAATCCATCATGCACCATCAAGATATCTTTTTGTTGACCTTATCACCTGATCCACATCCGATGTATTTTTTTATTTTGTCATCTTGCACTCCTTGTGGGCCTGGTGGTCATTAGCATCATTATCACTATTACTTCAATTGACATAAATTAGCTTCTAGTCACGGGTTGATGTAACGATCATGCCTTCAAAACTACCACTATCATTGGTGGTGGTAACTCTCAAATCCCTGTCACTGTGGAAACTCTTCCATCAAAGATAGGCCACCATGAATTCACAGTAATACATTCACCTTCTTGCCCCTTTTTCCCTCCTATTCCTACCATCCCATTACCACATGCTCTAAGCATCAGACCCCAACCATTGGCAATGTCTACTCAAACATGGTAGTCTTTTCTTTTGTGCCAGTTGAATGTTCATTCATAGCAAGGGAACCGCCATCTTCTCCAAGCCATGCAGCTTCTTATTGGTTAGGCCCAAACTAGTGGAACCAATAAGTCATTCGTTCTACAGAGTTGAGACAGAGGATGCAAACATGGCCACCATTTGTCTAGCCTACCCATGTATATCTTGGGCCAGGGAAGGTCCATCCTCTGTCACTCACCATGATACTAACTTCTTTACTAGTGGAATCTACTTGATCATCAAAAAAAATCTTTGTAGGTCCTCACTTCACTACTACCCTTAAAACTTGGCTCGTAGCAATGATGAACCTTAACCACAACAACTCTGTAGATCCGGATAGACCCCCACCTCCTACAACTCAGCTTGTAGCAGTAAACACTATCTCCAAACTCCTACCCTCGCATAATTTTAGAAGTTGTAACCTCCTAACAAAGGCACCTCTTATTTGGATTATCTCCATTGAAGATCATTTGTGGTACTTAAAATTGTGTTTCCTTTTAATTTATCCTACCTTGTCCATCCGTATCTCTCATCCTACTAAATGTGGGATTATTATGGTAACTATTTACCAATCTACACCATTCACCTTCATCATCAACTTCACCAAAACCCAAAACATTTATTTTACAAAACCTTCTCCATCAGCCCAAACCAACCCATATGGTCCATCAAATTGGGGCAACCAATTTGAACACCACTCACGCAACCCTTGTTGAACTACATTGGCTTGATGTCCACAAACTATGTAGGCGTGGCTCCACTTCTAAAGGCAACTCAACCACTAACAACTAATTCCCATCCCCTTTTTCTTCTCACTCATTTCTACTGCTAACAACGCCCTCTTGCTTAAGACATCCTACATCAAGGAAGCTTTGAATTCTTTCTTAAACATCATTATGTTGTAACACCATCTAATACTTCCTCTTAAGTTTACTCCCATTGTTGGGAGAACTACATCGACCTAAGGTCTTTTTGGACTATGTAGGCAACGCTCAATTATTGAGGTCAGTTCAACCACATCTTTTAATTTTGTTTTCCCTTCTTACCTAAAATTTCTTCCTCCACTTCTCTACCTATTTCCTAACCATCTCCCTACCTCCAGCTTGTCAATCTCTTTTAACCACTTTTTCATCTTGTCAATCTCTTTAACACAAGGCTTGATAGCCTTCCCCATTAGCCCCTCTTACCTCCAATAAAGCCACCTCCTACTTTGCTTTGTTGGCCTCCCCATCATCTTTCCTTATGCATGCTTTGCATCTCGCTTCACCACTCACATTTTGATTTTTTGGAATCTCTTTCACCTTATTACCAACATTAGTCTTTATCCCCTTCAACTTCATTCTTCGTCCTCATCATCTCCCCTTGCCCTCAACTATTTGTTGTACCCCCCTTATCACTCTCTTTTCCTCACCCATTCCACATCATACTGTACAGCTTGCATGCTTTTTATTTCTTCTGTTGTTGCACTTCTTCTTTACATGTACCACCACTCTCCGCCATTCTGCCACTCTTCCCATCTTTCCCATTTTCCATTCTTTTTGTTTGCTTTTTTTCCATCCTTTCATTTTTTTCTTCTTTTTTTCCTCCACAACTAGCTTCTAACTGGGCCTTTATCTTTTGAGAATCCTTCCATAAATTTTCCTTTTCTTCTTATCTTTTTTTTGCCTTTTTCCCATTTGCATTCCCCTTTTCCTCTTTCCCTCTCGGTACTCACTTATGTTTTGTGTCTGTGTGAGTATATGTGCTTTATATCCCTACTTCAATTGTTTATTTTTGACATTATCATCCTTGATCTTGATCCCTTAGTTTCATCTCACTCCCTTTCATTGTGTTCCACTATTTCTTCACCACCTCACCCTTTTCCAACGTGTCATACTCTTCTAATAATCACCCATCCTTTGCTTCCCCTTATTTTAATTAACCCCTTTTCCCATTTTCCATCACATTCTCTTCATTCTCCCATCATCATTTTTGTGTCCTCATTTCACTCATTTTTTCCTCTTGTTTCATTTTCTTTCATTTATTTTCTTATTTTTTATTTTCATCACCAAATTATTTTCTCCTTTGTCTTTTCTTAGACTTGTTTTCAAACCTTTCATGGCCTCCCACATTTACCATCCTCCCTACCCTTCAATATTGTTACACTTCTCTCCCCATCCTTTTCAATTCTCCAATGTCATTCTTTAGTGCATCTCTCACCCCCTATCTTCTGCCTTTTATTTTTCTATTTTCTTCGTTTCATTTCATTTTTTTCATCTCCCTTGATGCCCTTGCTCTTCCTGACCTGTATGACCAGGTTGGCTTCTTCCATCCTTCTCCACCTTCATCTTTATCTACGACCTCGTTGTTTTCTTTTCATCCATCTCCTGATCCACCTTTTACTCATTCCTTGTTGGATCTCCCTTATGTCCTCCAATTCAACCTCCACCTCTTTAGAGTGCAGTCACCAATTGTACTGCTTCTGCATACATCTCCTTGTCTGCTTCCTTGTACCCTCCATGTCATTGCCTTAATGCACAAAATCTAGTCAGGGTCATTACTTTAAGAGCATCCCTTACTTCTTTTAATGCTTATGTATGTTGTGCTCGAGCCCTCTTTTTTTATTCCTCTCCAACTACTCCCTTCACCCTCCTAATCACCTTTTTCCTTTTAAACCCTCTACCTATTTTGAGTATGCTACGGCCTTCAAGGCCTTCCACTCGATTTTGGTTTACTGTGAGATATATACCCATCATACGGCTCTATAACACAATTGGCCAGGACTGCAGACTCATACAACCAACTAGCAAGCCTAAGCGTTGTTAAGCCATCGGGATAAAAATTCCTTCCCCACCTCTTCTGGTCTTGTTTATTTTCAACCTCTTTTACTTTAACCTTCAAAGGTGTTAGAATCAACACTAAAACCACCTTCAAATGGAAGCTTTGGGATATCCTCATGGGGATGCTAGCTACACCCTCTCATGTACCCTACCTTCCAATAATTCTCCCTTCCTGAACTACATCTTACACCTTGAAATAGCCCTTGCTTCATTGCACGAAATCCATAACCTGCTCCCTCATTTAATTAATATTATTATTCACCTCGTTTCATATTCCAAAACCCCTCAGCATCTTTCTTTGAATTCCCTCAAAAACTCAACGCTTACTTATTTTGGGGCCCCATTGACTCAAGGATCAAGAGTTTAAATCTTTGCCACTTCTCGTTTACCCACACTACTACTATGCTTCCCCAAATAGTTGAATAATAACCTTCTGTAACCTGTTAACGATATTGTTGTGAAATGTGCACAATGTCAACTTATTTAGATGGTGATGAAAGAACCCATCAGATCACCGTGGCAATTCAAGTAGTTTCAGATTTTCCAAACCCTGGTAAAGCATATTTCTCCTTTTTCTTTTTTTTTAAAAAGTGGCCACAATTTCATGCTTCAACCTGCTTATCCATGGTTGCAGATTCCTTTTACATAGTGAACGCAATCATCTAATTGCATCTTAGGTAATCTCGTCCACCATTTCTACCACACCCATTAGAAACTATTTGATAGCCATCTTTTCCACCCTTTGGTGCTTCCCTTTCTCCAATGCCTTCACCCAGACCTACCTACATATCAAATTGGGGCAACGATGTTAATCAATGTCTTTCACCTTAAAATAACTACATTTGGCCTGACATTCTTTTTGGATTCATGTCCATAGAACTATGTAGGTAGCGTCTACTTGCCATGTGCATCTGGAGTCAATTTGGCCATCCCCTTCCAACCCATACCCAATCCACCCACATTTTCACCATGTCAACCTTGACGTCGATTGCTTTTGACCTAGAACATTGGTGTTTCTTGCAATAATTTTTTATCTCAACGACCAACCTTGCCATGTTGAACTTTTAAATATTTTCACCACCTCATACAAAACCAAACTATTTATGTTCTCTCGATAACACTTCCTATCCTAGATACATGAGTCAACACTGACCCTGTCTAAGAACCTTGATAAGACTAACTCGATCAACTATGACCAATGTTGGGGACTGGTTACCTTGTCATTTATCTTAGAAACTAACCTTTTTGTTATCAACATTGACACCTTTAGTCTCTACGTAATCTTGACTATTGTGCTTAGTCATATTTTGTGAACCCATTGGCATTTCACATGCCCAACTACCTTATGTCACCACCTAGTGCTTCCCCATCAACTGCTTATCAAACCTACACCTAATTCAACCTTTCCACATCGACTCTTGGTTTGAGTGGGAACACCTCCTCCTATACTCGGAGCACCCTAACCTTCGACCAAACGATTTTTTTTGTTTTATAGCTTGTTAATTCAAAGCTGCATAACAAAAAAAAAGCAAAATGTAGACACCAAAAAATTGCATATTTATAGTTTTTGATGACTAAATGCCTCGAGAACCCCAAAAACTTCTTAAACCTTCTCAAAACATCCTTTAACTTAACTAAATCATTATTCTCCTAATCACATATTATCATTCAAAATCACTATTTAAAAGTACTATTCATCATCACTATTCACTATAGACATCACTATCACTATTCATGATGACATGGCATGATAACATAACAAGTGACATGGCATGTGACATGACATATGATTTGGAGGTGATATGCCAAGTGACATGACTTAAAAATAACATGGCTTGATATGGGACATCATATCCCACTTATGACCATTTCTCAAAGTGCCTAATGACCTCATTTCAACATCACAAAGTTTCTCCCTTGAAATATGGTGAATTTCTCCTTAAGGGGTCATTATTCAACATGTATTTTGTCCTTCCCACATAAAATTAGACTTTAAAAGAGATACCTACCTCTTTCAGACTTTGGAAAAGACAAAAGGCACTTATTGTTGACTTCTTGGTCAAAATGGGAAACTTCTCAACCCAAATGGGAATCTTCCACAACCTCACATTTGACTTTTCATCCTCCACATGGAAAATGGCATCACATTTGGTGTAGCACCTATTTAAATGCTTATGTTAAAGCAAGAAAAGGTGGAGAGAAGTCTTTGGTCTCATTTAAACCCATGTGCATGATTCTCATTCAAAATTGGACTCATGTGCACGGTGAGAGACACACCAACCCTAAATGGAAGACTTATGATCAAAGTGAGAATCCCCACCAACCTCATCTCTGAATAATTCATAATCCCACTTGGAAAAATTTGAATTGCTTCGTTATTTCTCTATTTTGCCATGTTTATTCACATCAAATGCTATAAATACCCCCCTCTCCTTCACCTAAGGTTAAGTTGGAAGTTAGTATTTTGTTATTAATATTTGTGTTGCAGGTTTGGAGGTATCAAGGAGATCATCATATTGAAGAGGAGTTCAAGCAATAAAACTCCACCAAAATTACTTCAAATCTTCAACTATCAACAATCATCTTCAAGCATTGAGGTAATCTTGATGTTTAGTTATCTTAATTTATATATTCCTTTCCCTTTGGCTTTCTTCTTTCACTTGTTTCCTTCATCACCCTCTTATCATTTTATCCTCTTATCCATATCCCCTTTTTCTTCTCGATCACTATTTACCCTTTTGTCTTCTTGGCCTAATTTTGACCATTTGCCCCTTTGCCTTCTTGGCCTCATTTTAGACCATTTGCCCCTTTGCCTTCTTGACCTTCTTCTGACCATTTATCCCTCCTGTTTTTTTAAACACATTACCCTTCACCATCTCAACCCCTTTCCAACCCCAACCAAATCACTCTTTTAATCTTTATCAAACTAATCCAAACCAAAAACAACTTTATTTTAGCCAATTTTCAGAATTAGCATTATTTAAACTAGTCATTTTATTTTAGCCATCTAAGCAAAGCATTTAATTTTTTTGATTAATTTGTTGTATTTCATTTCAATTTTATAATCATAAAAGGAAAATATATTTCTTTTATCATTACCACTTAAGTGTTTAAAATCAGGTGGATTGACAGCCTCCTAAAAAGCTTTTGCTTCTAAGATCTAGCTCACATTAGGCAATCCACCCATCTACTTGTCTAACAAACAAGTTTATTTTAGTGTTCTCTTATTTGCATGTCATCCTCTAAAGCCAAAGAGGATCTCTCCACAATCATCTAGATTCAATGCGTGCACATTCAACAGGTATTTTTTTCACACCCTTCATAACTAGTTTTTACTTTTCACACTTAGAAAAAGGCAAAAATAGATAGAAACAGCATCGGCAACAGTGGATATGTGGAATGTGATGGGAAGTGATCCATCCATCCAGATTACTTTAGAGATAGATATATAGGGATTCATGGGCCTTGGTTCTTCATCAGTTGATCAATTAGCAAAGTCTTCCTATCAATTCCATTCGACCCCCAAATAAATATATTCATCAATCCGATTGACAGTCGTCTAATCTCTATATTGGGCCTCTCTAGAATGGACCCATCGAATAAATAAATAGAGAATAGAGAACCTTCAATTCATAGTTCATTCATAGTTCCACCAGCCCCCCATATTGTAACCACTATGGGAATGATTCCTTTTACTTCTAAGGCACCACACCATTGCATTGGTCGTATCTATAATCTAATATATAATCTATATATGGGCATGGGAGGGGAGGAGTCACCACACCATCATAACTAAGGGAACCATAGCACTACGGGAAGTGGGCACCAGATCTTTATATATATATATATATATATATATATATATATATATATATATATATATATATATAAGGCCTTTGTTGGTGGTATTCTTTCCCGATTGGTATTCTATATATATATATATATATATATATATATATATATATATATATATATATATTAGGCCTTTGTTGGTGGTATTCTTTCCCGATTGGTATTCTAGCAGTGGCATTAGAGTAGTAGAATAGTGGGTTGGGTCGGCCCATCAGTGGACCCGCATCCCCTATCTCTATATGGTGAGATCGAGATCCCGACTTGATTGATTCCAACATAAATCACCGAGGGGAGGGAATCTTGATGAGTATTCTAGTTAGATTGGAGTTGGATTGGAGATGAGGGGTGCAAACCGCCAATACTATAGTCTAGATTGTTGTTCCTACTAAGAAGAGAAGGCTAACTATATCTAGGGGGCATCTATATGGGGCCATCCTAGCACTCTTACCCACCCATATAGAGAATAGATGGCCGGCGGCAGGGAATAGGGAGAGGATTTTATATGGGGCCCCCTCGCCCCACCCTATATATATCTATCTAGTCCCTCTCTTTTTATATTTAAACTAACTCAATCCCCATATATATAGAGAGGGGTGGGGGTGGCCAAATATTTATTAAATCTATATGGGGGGGATGGGGCGGGGTGTGAAGGGGTCTTTATATATATATGGGGAGCCCCTCTCCCCTCTCTATATATGGGAAACTAAATCCCATATAGAGTTTAGTTTAGTTTAGTTTAGTTTATATAGAGATAGAGGGAGGAGGGCCAAAGAAACTCTATATTGAAGGGAGGGAGGAGAACCAAAGAAACTCTATATTAGGGGGAGGCATTTAGAGTTTAGTTTATATAAAGAGGGGAGGGATTGGGGTGGCCCTCCCCCCTTTGTAGGATATGGATATGGATATGGGCCCTATATATATATATATATATATATATATATATCCTACAGAGGGGAGAGGGCCACCCTCAATCCCTCCCCCCTCTATATAAACTAAACTCTATATATATAGATAGGGCCCATATCCATATCCATATCCTACAGAGGGGGTAGGGCCACCCCCAATCCCTCCCCCCTCTATATAAACTAAACTCTAAATTCCTCTCCCCCAATCCCTCCGCCCTCTATATGGGGATTGGGGAAGAGGAATTTTATACGTAGGGGACCACCCGCCCACCGACCCCCTTTCTCTACATGGGAAAGAGATAGAGGGCCCATCTCCATCTAGATAGAAGGGGGAAGGGGTCCAAACTCAACTCTATATAGAGGGCCATCTCTCTATCCACTATAGAGGGTTGTATATCTCTATAGATGGGGACTCTAAACACCCAACCCAACCCAACTAGATATATATCTTATGTATATATTGGGGTCGAGGAGGCCCCTACCCTATATATATATATATATATATATATATATATATATATATATATATATTTGGGGTGAGCAATAGATCTATATAATAGATGCGTGCCCCCCCACCTCATATATAGATATAGATAGGTGTCTGCATATAGATGGGCATAGGGCATATAGATATAAATAGGCCTTCATTATGGGTAGATGGGCCTTCATTAGGGGCAGAGGGCAAAGGGAAGAGAGAAGATAGATGGGGCCATACCATAACTATAGAGAGTGTCCCCCCTCTATATCTATCTAACTCTATACAGCCAATATAGATTATATATGGCTCTCATTTATCATCTATATATAGAGGGAAAGGGGTCGAGGGGGAGGACAGCTATATAGAGTCCCCACCATCACTCTATGGGAGGTGAGCGATAGATTTAATATATGGGTTGTATATACCATCTAAATAGAGGGGGGCCCTGCCGCACAGATCAGATCTATCTAGATGGGGATGGGCATTGGGCAGATAGATGGGCAATGGACGGATGGATGGGCAATAGGTAGAGAGATGGGTAGAGGGTAGAGTGCAGAGAGAAGATAGATGGGGTTGACAAAAAAACTATATATAGTTGGGGTTGAGGGTCCAAAGGACCTTGACTAAAAAGTAAAGGAGAACACCGATAGGTTGAGGGTGGCTAGGCTCTATTATATAGATTCAAAACTCCCCCACCCCTACCCTAGTGGAGAGGGGGACATGGGGCGGTCGAGCCCTCTCCCATTGGCCTATCTATATAGGGGTGGGGGAGTGCCTCCCTCCTGAGTATAGACAATCCCGTCGGTCGAGTGCTCTCCTCTCCTCATCAATTTTTATGGGGTGAACGTAGTGAATACCCTTCCCACCCCCTCTTTATATATAGAGTCTAGCCCATTCAATCCACTTCACTTCACTTTATATGGTTAGGGGTTGCCCCACTCTCTATATAGATTAACAATAGATAGTTGCCAAAAAAAACTTTATCAGTTTAAATAGAGAGGGGTCCCCCTCTATATATAGATTAGAGTTTTTTTGGCCCAAGTTGTATCTATATGGGGCCTATCAATCTATAGGGTGGCCCTCCCCCCTTTATATAAACTAAACTAAACTAACCTAACTCTAATCTATATTGTGCCCCCTATATATCTAAACTCAACTATATATATATATATATATATATATATATATATATATATATATATATATATATATATATATATATACTTGGGGATTGGATCTACATATAGGGATGCCTCAGTGGCTGCCCTTATTTCACGAGAGCAATAATGACTCTACTCTATAGGGAATCGAAAGATAGGGGTAGGCACCTGTTGGTTGAGTTCTATATCTATATCTATATATAGGCATGGATGCATCTGTCTACCATCTATTATATACGTGATACAAGCAGTCATCATGTTCATCCCATGAAACCCCATCTCATACAACTGCAGAACAAGGCAAACAACTTCTCTGACCGCCACCCATCACCCAACTATGTCTAGGAGAGTGGAGAGATGGAATGTGAATGCACAAGAGTAGTGTTTTTTTTTCCTCATGCCTTTCCCCTATCTAAATATATGGTCAGTCCTAGACATAGTTGGGGATGGGGAACTCAACCAACCCCCCCCCCCCCGCCCCCTATATAGATAGGGATAGGTTGAGAGACTCCCCCGCCCCACCTTATATATCCGGCTATCTAGACGTAGGTCATTTATGCCAATGAAAGGAGGTGAGGTAAAGTAGAGGGGGTTGGCCCCTATCTCCCTATATATAAATATGGGCCCCCCTCTCTCACTATGTCTATGGGCCCATATTCCATATATCTAGATAGAGGGCAGGGCACCCCATACAATTATAAGGGCTATATATAGCCACCACAAGATGGAGAGGAAATATAGGCCCTAACCCTCTATATAGATAGATGAGATAGATGGCCCCATCTATCTGCTCTACCCATCTATCTCTTCCATCTTCCCATACCATCTGCCCATCTATCTACCCCATATATTCCATGTGGGTGGTCCCCTGCACCCTACCCTCTAAGGGAATCGCTATATATACAGTTATAGTAGGCCTCTCCCATTGCCGCCCCCTATATATAGAGTCTAGGATAGATATATAGGGTGGCCCCCTCTCTATATAATAGTGGGGAACATATAGAGAGAGACTTTTGGCCTCCCCCCCCCTCTATATATTCTAGTATATCTATATTGGGGCGCGGGGGGCGGGGGTAGCAGCTCTCTATATAGATTGAGATTAGAGTTAGATAGAGGTAGTTGAGGGGCCCCCTCTCTATATTATGGAGTTAGATAGAGTTTAGTTTATATAGAGAGGGGAGGGGCCCAAATATCTAGTTCTTTTGGCCCTCTATCTAAACTAAATTAAACTAAACAGTCTAGGGATAGGGATATATAGGGAGCTATATAAGCTATATACAGTACGTCGTTGGGGAGGCCCCCGGTCCTTCCAAGCATAACTATAGAGAGTCTTGTCAACCCCTTATGTATAGAATTCCCTGGTTGATCGCTTCGGGTTGGTCGAACCAATAGGGAGAGCACATCTGTTTATATACATGACATCTATATGAAGAGGGACCTTCTCCCAATCAATAGGTCTCACACTCCCCCACCCCCGCTCCTATAGATATTGATATTTGAGGAGGGTGAGGCCCCAACCTCACCACTATCTATGGATATGTCAATTGCCATATCTATATATAGGGAAAATTAATTAGATAGGGGCTGACAGTGTGTTCTATCTAATTGGGGATGAGGGGGTCGATACTACTATCATCTCAATCGAACATGCATGAATATGCATGTATATATAAATAGGGCATCGAGGTGCCTAGCCTAATAGTAGATCTGATCTTTTGTCTAGTCCATTTAAGGGCTAGTAGGAAGGATTATAACTCATAAGAAGGATTCATATGCCTATGAAAGCTTATTACATTTATAAAGAATGATAATGAGTTGGAAGGATTCTATTCTCCACCCACTGAGATATATATAGGGCTATCAATGACCTATATATGTATCTGGGAGATCCCTATTTATATATATAGGGCGATCAGTCGGAGATCCCTCTCTCTATCTCTATATTATAGGGTTGGGTTGGGTTGGATTGGGTTGGGTTGGGTTGGGTTGGTATATATAGAGGGAGAGGGAGAGGGGGGGTGGGGCCTCCTATTCTATATGGGCTAGACTCTCTCCTGGTTGGCCTTCAACCCTCTATCTAAATAATAGCCATATCTAGAATCTATCTATGGGGTGAGTGTAGTGAATACCCCTCCCCCCCACTCTCTATATAGATTCTAGCCCCTCCCCTTTATATCCAAACTCTAAACTTTAAACTAACTCAATCCCCATCCCATCTATATAGAGAGGGGGAGAGGGGTTGCAAAAAAATGATAGACAATTAGCCCCCCTCTCTATATATATGGAGTTAGATAGAGTTTAGTTTAGTTTAGTTTATATAGAGGAGGGGGGACGGGGTGGGCAGGTGGGGCAGGGTGGGTAGGGAAGGCCCAAAAAAACCCTATCTTGAGGCGCCCTCTATATATAACTAAACTAACTCTAAACTCCTAATCCCCCATAGTGAATGGAAGACTCTATCTCTATCTCTGTCTCTAACTCTATATTGTGCCCCCCCACAGTATATGTTTTTTTGGCATGGTATATATTTTTTTGGAACCCCATATATAAATTGAAATTTAATATCTCAACTCTAGACTGTGGGGCCCCCTATCTAGATATGGTGTGCTCGACTGATGACCGACTTCAGTTGATTGATAGGTGATCGTATGAAACCAACCTCTATTCCCAGTTATATAGATAAGGCAACCTTTATTTTTGTCTTGTCTCCATCCTCCTCCACTTACAGAATATAGGCAACTCCTCCAGCCTATATCTAGATATGGCACTCGCCAACCCCCCTATATATAGATTATAGCTGGAGTAGCGAATAATATATCTATTTGGCCCATATAATTACCCAAGAGAGTTCCTCGGTCTAATGAAGTAGGATGACATTGGTGTATGCTCGCATCACACATCTGCCTATCTGAAAGGAGTAGGCCGCTCACCCCTCTAGGTTAGATATATAGATAGGGCCACCGATCGGGAGATATAGATATAGTTACAGGCTTATCGGTCGAGGCCCATCCCATATATAGAGAGGGGAGAGCGGAGAGCGGAGAAGGGAGCGGGCCGAAAAAAAACTCCATCCCATCTATATAGAGAGGGGAGAGGGGTGTCACCCCCAACTGTAGATAGTTAATCAATCAATCTAATATAGAGGGGAAGGAGGGGGAAGGTGGGGCAACCCCTATATATATGGGAAGTTAGTTTAAAGTTTAGAGTTAGTTATAGTTTAGTTTATATAGAGGGGAGGGCCCCAAGATAGGTTTTTTTTGTCATCCTCCCTCCCCCTCCCTATAGATTTTATCTTGAGTGTAGCCCCCCCCCTCTCTATATATGGTCTATCGAGACTTGAGCATGGTGAAAAATGGCTTGATCTATATATGTGTTGGTGTTATCTTCCTAATTTAAATGGGTGGGGATTGGATCTATATCTATATATAAGGGCCCCTCTCCTTCAATATATAGGTGAGAATGCCCCCTCTCCTTTCAAGCCTTGATCCTATCCCCTCTCCTTTCTCTATATGGCTCAATCGGGTATTCAATGCCCCCTCTCCTTTCCCATATAGATAGATAGGCCCATCTAACCTCTATCTCTATCTGGGGGCCAATGCCAAATCCAAAGCCAACTTTATCTCTATCTATAGACTATGGGGATTGGATCTATATCTATTTATAAGGCCCCCCCTCTCCTTCAAGTATCCCATATAGATAGATAGGCCCATCTAGCCTTTATCTCTATCTAGGGGCCAATGCCAAAGCCAAAGCCAACTCTATCTCTATCTCTATCTATAAACTGTGGGGATTCGATATATATCTATATATAGGGGGGCCCTCTCCTTCAAGATATGGCTCGGCCCTCTATTCTCCCATATAGATAGATAAGCCCATCTAGCCTCTATCTCTATTTGGGGGTATATATAGTTTCATTGGCACCCCATATCTAAATCTAATTAGTAATCTATCTATAGGATGGGGATTGGATCTATATATAGGGCCCCCTCTCCTTTCAAGCTTCGCTTGATAGAGAGAGTATAGAGGGTTGGTGAAGCTAGATATCAGGTACTCCCTTGCTAGAATAGATATCGTGAAGCCTATATCTATATCTCTTCCCTTTCTATCTAGATATCGGGCCATATCTTATCTATATATCTTCCCTTGCCCTATAGATCTATCTAGTTAGATCGAGTATATAAAGAATAGACTGGGAAGGCAAGCTTCCTTTTGATAGACTAATCTTGATCGGTATCAAGCTCAAGTGTCTATACTAGCCTCCTTCACTATGACAAATTATGACCCCTATATATAGATATGGCCTCCCCTCGCTCTCCCGATGAGGTCAAGGTAGCTATAGACATAAACATGTAATATCATATCATGTATATAATAGACAGTTTGGAGCTAGGGCTCCAGTGCAAACACCACTACTGGCTACTAGAGAGCAATGCATGTTACAACCTATATATCTATCTAGGAGGAGACTGAGGGCCCCTATCTATATTAGGATACAGGATGCCCTCTACTCCCTTTAGTTGATAATGCCTCATTTTACCCATAGACGTAGATTTGACTTATATTGCTAAGGGGAATAAAGGAAGTTGAGTGAGGGTGCTGAGACCATCGTGCTACCCTATATATATATATATATATATATATATATATATATATATATATATATGGGTTCTCCCATACCAATATGTACATGATATTATACAATCAGTCATCAATCATATCACGTAAGTAATATAGAGTAGGTCGTCGATGCCCTCAGCCTCCTCTCCCTCCCCAGATAGATCAAATCAATTTATAGGGGGATAGGGGTGGTGGGCACCATATAGATAGTTCAGGGTGCCCCATATCTAGAGAGGAGGCCCTGTCTATAGATATGGAGACCCCCATCTATGAACTCGATTGAGTTAAGGCCCAGCTCTAGCTATATAGTGGAGATTGTCACCCCCTCCCCCCCCACCACTATCCGGGGAAATAGGGGTCGGACCCTCTCCTCTCCCCCAGCTATAGTTTGTGTCTCTAGATCACCTATAGATCTCTATGGGGCCATCGCCCCCCCCCTCCATATATAGATAGGGCCCCACCACTATTTAGGTGGGCATGAGATTGGGAGGGAGCATAAGCGATCATCGAGCCCCCCCATATATATATATATATTGGGAGGGAGCATAAATCCCTATCCCTGAACAAAAATTTAGAGTTCGGGATATAGTGACCCCCCATCTATCTGAACTATGGGGCATTTGTCGAGGGTCCCTATCTAGTTGAGCCCTCAGCCCCCTAGTTCATAAATAGGGCCTACCGTAGATAGTTCAAGGTGCCCCTAGATCTGGCTACGGTTATATCTAGACTAGACCCCTAACTATAGACTCTAAAGAGTCACCCCTATTAGTTATTGGCAGAGGTATCCATTTGGGGAGGCCCATCTAGATCTCCATCTGGGGGAGGGGAGGCATCCTCTATATAGATCCCCCTTGGTCGGGAAAGCCCCTATATATCTATCCAATCCCCAGCCCCTCCCCTCCCCTTCATAGATAGATATATAGGCTCCTATCCCCTCTATATATATATATATATATATATATATATATATATATATATATATATATATATATGGGATAGGAGCCTATATATCTATCTATGCCCCCCTCTCTATGGGGAGTTTTTTTGGCACAATTTGTAGGTAGAGTTTCATGGCATTGGCACCCCCTATATATCTTATCTTATCTATTTGCGAATATTGAATTTATATAAAGGTTACTCTACTCTATCTATATGCCCATATCCACATAGCCATACCCTATAGATATGATATATGGCGACGGCCTACTCTATATAGCTGGCATTTAGATTCATGCCCTTGACCCCCTATATATAGATATAGATATGGCCAATGGCCCTATATCTATATAGAGCTGCAGCTAGCACTAGATCTATCGAGCTCTGTTCTCGATTGTTGAACTATTCGAAATCTATCTATATCTGGGGAGAACAGATCAACCATTCAAGAAATCCCCATCTACTATAGGGCCGCTCTCTATTGTTCAAGGGATGAGATGGTGTAGTGCATATCGATCTATCGAGTACTGAAGTCGATCAACCAACTCTGACTATCTGAACATAGCCGTGGGAAGACCAACTCTCTCCATATATATAGGGTGCCCCTATCATGGGGGATTAGTGATTAGTTAATGGCCCAATGGCTATGCGTATTCGCAAGCGTTGATCCCCCTATAGAGATATGGGATTGTCATGCGATCATAATTTGTTAAAATCAACATCAATCCATGAGTGGGAGATGGGAGAGATCTCCTAAGTCGAACACATCGACAAAGAGATCTGATGGTTGGAGAGAAGAGCATTGGCCTTATATATTATATGGCGAGTGCCCCCCATCTATAGAAATATGGGCCCAATATAGAGCCCATTAAACTCAACTCAACTTTAGAATTTAGGGCCACCCCCAACCATATAAAGTTGAGTTTAATGGGCTCTTTCTATTGGGGGTGGCATGGTATATAGTTTCATTGGCACCCCCTATATATCTTATTTTATATATAGATTTTTTTCGGCCACCCCACCCCCCACTATAGAGTTCTTTTGGCCTAGGCCCTATATATCTATGTGGGTTTCTTTGGCCCTCCCTATATATATTTTATCTTGGGGGGTACTATATTATATAAGGTTTATCAAGAATTATCTTTAGCGTAGTCCCTCCTCTGTATATTATATAGGGTCTATCAAGGCTAATCTTGAGCGTAGTCGGCCCCCCCCGCAAATATCTATTTCTTTGGCCCTCCCTATAGTTCTTATCTTGAGTGTAGCTATATAGGGTCTATTGAGACGCATCTTGAGCATAGCCCCCCCTCTCTATATAGGGTCTATCGAGACTTGAGCCTCCCCCCCCTATATAGGGTCTATCAAGACTTGAGCCCCCCCCCTCTCTATATTATATAAGGTCTATCGAGACTTATCCCATATATATAGAGAGGGGCAGCGGATACTATCGAGTTCCATTCCGGTTGGAGGCCCCCTATCTGTGCCTCCCCTATCCCCTAGACATAGTTGGCAATGGCATGGCGCCCCTATCTATATATGGGGGTGACTCTCTATAGTCCAGTCCATCGGCCATATAACTAGCACCCTATAGATCTATAAGCTCCCGCCCATATCCCAGATATCTCTAGATGGATGAGTCCAGCTATCTATACTCTATAGAGGGTTGCCAAAAAAACTATATACATAAACTAGATCAAATCTATGTCAATCGCAGCTAAACTTATGGGGAGTGCCCATAGATAGGGCAGTCAAGTGCCACCCACTCCACTCTAGATAGATATAGTTATCTATATAGTTGGGCCCTATCTCCCATGTATAATTATTATAGAGGGGGGGAGGGGGGGAGAATCTATAGGCGCCCACCCATATCTCTATAGATATGGATCAGATGGGGCCCAACCCCCTCTATATGCATATCAGATCGAGGATGGGCCCCCCCTCTATATATCTATCTATATGGCTCGTGCCGACCATCTACATGAATCATGATGCAAAATAATGTGCAATACAATAGCTTTGATATGAGCCAGTTATATCTAGAATCCTCTAGAGATCAACAAATAGATAACGTTGGGGGATATTATAACTACCCGAGCATCGAGGCATATCTATCAATAGGGTGCAAACCCCCCATATAGATTCCTCCCTAATTTATATGGTGTGGTAGGATTTATACATATAGGGATCCCAAAATTGGTAGTATTCCTCCCTCGTACATAGATTATTTGATAGTGGGGTAAAGATTCCTCCCATAATTGGTAGGCTTACTTAACATTCCCGACTGACTCCTATCCTTTAAAGAGTACTCCCCCCAGAACAACACCTACCATCCCCTCTAAATAGATAGGATAGGGCAATGTTTCCCCCCCAAAATATAGATAGAGTAATTCAAAAGACATAGCTACTAGTTATGGGACAGATAAGATATATAGGCTCACTCTAATGATTATGCAGTATGGGATGTAACCCTATATATCATATCCCATATATATAGAGGGGACAGACTTACGATTGATATGAATCCTTATGAATGGTAGGAATCTTCTAGACTGGTCCCTATATATCTCTATCTAGCCTTACCATAGATTCAAGCCTTCCCAGTTATATATCTATCTATATAATTGGGAGAGAATGTCCTCCACTCAAACTCTATATATATATATATATATATATATATATATATATATATATATATATATATATATATATATATATATATATATATATATATATATATATATAGTTCGAGTGGAGGACATTCTCTCCCGATTATATATATAGATATAGGGCGACTGAAGCCTTACTCTGGTCTCAAGCCTTAAGACTGGTATCAATCCTAACCCCTTATATATATATATATATATATATATATATATATATATATATATATATATATATAAAGCTTTCCAACTAGTTTTCCAACTCAGTAGTAAGGCTTCAGTCGCCCTATAGGTAAATATAGGGACTCGTCTAAATTAGACCAGTTGGAAAGCTTGATACCCATATATAATGGGTATCAAGCTTTCCAACTGGTCTAATTTAGACGAGTCCCTATATTTACCTATAGGGCGACTGAAGCCTTACTACTGGTCTCAAGCCTTAAGACTGGTATCAACCCTGACCCCTTTATATATATATATATATATATATATATATATATATATATATATATATATATATATATATATATATATATATAAGGGTGTCAAGCTTTCCAACTGGTCTAATTTAGACGAGTCCCTATATTTACCTATAGGGCGACTGAAGCCTTACTACTGAGTTGGATAAACCAGTTGGAAAGCTTTATATATATATATATATATATATATATATCAAGCTTTCCAATTGGTCTAATTTAGACTGGTCCCTATATTTACCTATCTAGCCTTACTCATGGTCCCTATATATATCTATCTGGCCCCTATATATATATATATATATATATATATATATATATATATATATATATATATAAAAAAACCCTAACCCCCTCCCCCTCTATATAGATATATAGAGTATGACCCCTGACCCCATAGATATAGATATGGGTATACAAATAGAGAGATTTATCTACAAATCTATAGATCGATCTCTAGATGTATAGATCTCGGGGATCCACTTCGTTGGGCCTATCTATCTACTCTATATAGGGGAGAGATGTTGGTCCCATCCCCATCTATATATATAGGATAGGGGATAGGGGATCCATTGGTCCCATCTATTCTCTCTATATGGGAAGGGGATCGGATATATATATAGGGCACTCCCCATCTATCTATATACCCATCCCCATCCAAGATATATATATATATATATATATATATATATATATATATATCTTGGATGGGGATGGGTATATATGGCCCATCCCCATCTGGATGTATAGATGTGGGGCCTAATATATGGGTGTCGGCTCTCGACTCACTCTATATAGATAGGGGATAGGGGATAAGGGGCACCCTATATATCTATATTGCGATAAGGAGTGAGCATAGATATATATGCCAAGCCTATATAGATATATGGCATTTCCATTTACCTATCTGCCTGCCAAGGAAGGGCAACAGGAGCAGGGGTAGGGGAGAAGAGAAGAAGAAGAGCATCAGCCTATAGAGATATATGCATCGATCAAGCTATTTGTGATGGCATGCCATATATATATATATAGGCACCCTCCCATAGTATAGAGTTTTGTTTCATTAGATAGGGGCACCCCATATAGATAGAGATAGGAAGAAGGTGCCAACGGGACTTTATATTAGATAGGGGGTTGCTCGGGAGGCTAAGCCATATAGAGTAGTGTACCATCCATCCATCCATTATATGCGTGACCATATATCAATCCCTGTAGATAGATCCACGGTATAGTGGTTAATTGGCACCCCATATCTATATAGTTCTGATTAATAACCTATATATTCTCTGGGGGGCCATATCTATACCTATATATTCTTTGGTGGCCCCATTGAACTCTATATGGCCCATATCTATATATAAGACCCATATCTATATATAGGGCTAAATCTAAATCCATGTAGATAGATCCACCCCCCACCCATATAGATTATAGGGCTAAATCTATATCTATATCTATATAAGGGGTTGGGTGGAGTGGGGTGGGGGTGCCAATGCCAATGAAACTTTATCTATATACCATCCCAATGAAACTATATATTGTGGCTTTCGCTACGCTCACCCATAGAAATCCATAGTGAATATAAAGCGTGCCACCCCCCACATCTATATATCTCGTAGCAAATACTATCCAATCCATAGTGAATCTAGACTGTGCCACCCCCCTCTATCTTTATATATCACAGTGAGTAGAATATATATGGGGTTAGCGTAGTGAAATCTATCTATATGGAAATATAGATTGTGGGTGTTGATGAGGTCTATATAATCAATTGAGTGCCGCAACTATATCTAGGGGGGGCTCGCACCGACCATCTCCCTTAGAATTTATAGGGGCTCTAGGAGGCCGAGGCCCTATCCCTATCTATGGGGATGGGGCAGCCTATCTAGATAGAGTTGAGAGTCAACACCCCTATATCTCATCTCCCCTACCCAACTCTCTCTATCTGGCAAGGAACCAATCGGATTGGTGGTGACCGGCCCCTATCCCTATCCATCTATAGACGGTCGACGGTGACCACACCCCTATATATCTATCTGGTCAATCGAGTAGTTACCCCTCACCCTCCATCTAGAACTATTCTTTGGGTAAGGTCTAGGGCCCTCCCTCTCTCCCCCTCGGGCTCTTGGCGTGAGGGGCACCTAATTCATAGAATCTAGTTGCCCTCGGCCTCCCTAATCCATATCCCCATCTATATAGAGAGCGGGGGTCAACACCCTATCTATCTATATACCCCTATCTGTATATCTATATGGCTCAACCTCTTTATCCCCTATCCTAATAGTGGGGGGTCGGGGCAGTGGAAACCCATATAGATCTAGATCTAGTAGCCCTCGGCCTCCCGAGAGAACTATAGAGGGTCAACCTCTCCACCCTATATCTCTGTAGGGGTCCTTGGCCTCCCGAGATAACCCCCTATGCCCTATATATAGATATGGGCCTCAATATAGAGTTTTTTGGGCACGGTATATAGATAAGAGTTTCATTGGCATTCTCACCCACTATATATCTTATCTTATCTTATCTTATCTTATCTATATGGTAGAGGTGTGAGGGCCTATCTATATCTATGGCCTTGGCCCCCATCTCCATCTATATGGAGGGGCCCCTCTCTCCCCCATATGGAGAGAGGGGGGAGAGAGGGGGCACTTGCCTGCCCCTATATATCTATCTAAAGGGTGAGGGCAGGGTATCATTAGCCCCCCTCTCCCTCTATTTAGATAGGGATAGGGATATAGGGCCCAACGTTAGACTATAAACAGTAAGTTGTCACCATATATATATATATATATATATATATATATATATATATATATATATATATATATATATATATATATATATAGGGTGCCGACTGGACAAGAGATCGGTCCCAACCTATAGATATAGTTTTTTTGGCCAACCCCATCTATAGAGATCAGATCTGGGTGACCCCCCCAATATATAGAGCCCATTGAACTCTATATGGTGGCATCCCCCCTCCCTATAGATCTTATCTTGAGCATAGGCCCCCCCTCCCTTTAGATAGGGATAGGGATATAGGGCCCAGCTTTAGACTATAAACAGTAAGTCATCACCCCATATATATATGCACACACACGCATGCGCGCGCGCGCATGCCCTTGCTTCATATGTTTGGGTCCCATACCATTGAGTCACATAGGTCTGACTTGGCTAG
>JARHVA010001969.1:2412500-2422500 GCA_037957365.1 Torreya grandis | reverse complement strand
TATAGAGCCCATTGAACTCTATGGGGGGGAGTGGGGTTGCGTCTAGATCCCTATCTATTCTATGGGAGTTTGGGTCAAATATAGATAGGGGACCTATCTTCGAGGGGGTCTGCCTCCAGATAAAGAGGAAGGGGTAGGGGAGGACCTACGAGCTCAGATATAGATAGGGGACACCAACTAGAACTAAATCTAGGGGGTCGTCGCCCCCCCCCCCCTCTATATATAGAGAGAATCGAATCCTCGCCATAGAGTGAGAGGGAGACTCTATCTATATAGGGAGTCGTTGGCCTATATATATGTCGAGGGAGACTCTCTCTATAGTCTAGTCGGCACTAACCACCTAACCCCATACCAATTTTCTTGATTATGGAAAGCCCTCATACCCTAATCCCTATCTCTATGTATAGAGGGGGAAGAGGAGGGAGAAGCCACCATATAGAGTTTAATGGGCTAGATATTTAGGGGAGGGAGAGGGGGATGAGGGCCCCAGATAGATGGATATCTATCTGGATAGATAGGGTGAGGGATGTCTCCAGACAATCAGTTCCTCTACTGATGAACCATAATTACACACGAGAATTCAATAAGTTTCACAGCACATTTCGATGATTCAATGTGTTTAAAAGGACTGGGTCAATCTATGTTCCCCACCCCCCACCCATTTAGATAGGACAGATAGGCGATCTATTCTAGGTCATCCGCCCACGCAGATAGATGGGCGGATCAGATAGATGGGCAGATCAAATGGGCCTTCATTATGGGCAGATAGATGGCCCTAAATGCTGAGACGTGTGAGGGCCTTCGGGATAGTTCTATGGAGGGCGACTATCTCCACTCTTTAACTATAGACAGGACCCCCTCATATAAATAGGATTTTTTGGGCCTCCCCCCCTCATATAAATAGGATTTTTTTGGCCTCCCACCCTCTATATAGATTGATTGATTAACTATAGACAATTGGCACTTGAGAGATAACAATAGATAGAGAGATAGGTTGGCACTCAACTGCCATCTAATCTATATAGGGATGTGTGATATCAAAGCACTCGATAGATAGCACTCGACTAATGTCCTATATATCTATCTGGCACTCGAATGATAGTTTGTATAAATATATAAGGCCCTAAACCCCATGCCCATATAAATAGATAAGATATATAGGGAGGGAGGAGGGGGACCAGCCCTCTCCCATAGTGGTAGATAGGACCCTAGCCCCCAGAGTGGATTCACTATGCTCAAGGTCAATCCCCTATATAATTCTCTGGCCCCAAGCACCTTCTCGCCCTCTAGTGCCCATATAAATAGATAAGATATATAGGGAGGGGGGAGGCGCCCCAACCCCTTTCTCACTATCTATGGCCGGTAACCCCAACCCACTCTCCAGTCCCCTATAGATAGATACAATCCCCACAGTCTATTATAGAGTGAGTCTATATTCAATTTATATATGGGCTGCCAATGAAACTATATACTGCCCCCAAATAGAGATAGAGGCTAGACAGGGCTATCTATCTATATGGGATAGATATATAGATAAGAACCCAACCTTGAATCCAGTCATAGATTCATCGATCCCCCTATCAATAACTATAGCTATAACTATCCCTATCTAAACATTGGCATTGGCATTAGCATTGGCAGAGGAGGGCAATGGCCGATAGGCCTATCTATAAACCGGGTGCTCGACTGACCCCATATAAATAGAGGGAAGTCGATGCCTATCTATGGGGTGGGGCACTCGACCCCCTCTAGATAGATGGTCACTCTCTATGGCAACTTGAAATATCCACACGTTTTAAGGTCTTCTCGTCAGCCTCGGCTAGATACCTATATTGGGGGGTAGGGGGGCACCCATATGTTATGTAGATAGGGCCCAGATATAGATAAGGGGCATTTCATTTATGCCCTCGACTACCCCTACCCTATATATCTATGGTCTATGGAGGGCCCCTATCTATATAGGGGGTGGGTAGGTGGTGGCACATCAATGGAGTAGATATGGCCCAGCCCCCCCCCCCACTCCTATGGATATAGGCCAACGGGAGATAATTCTATCTATATCCACATAGGCTGCCAATGCCAAGTCTAAAGTCGGGTTGGGGGTTGGGGAGTTGGGCAGTTTACGGGGGGTGACTATCCATAGTCAGCACTCCCTCGATGTCGATCGGACATATGGGCGGGTGCCTAAAGGCTTCATCGATCGAGCTAAACATACATGAATGCCTCCATCTATCCATCCATCTATCTATCATTTATCTATACATGATACAACACAACTTAGAATATCTCTATTATATATGTGATACGACTCTAACATATCGAAGACTAAGCCTAATATTGAAGACTAACCATTCAAAGACTAAACTTTCGTGCCCACCTACCCTTACAACCATCTCACCCACATCGTTCTTGTCGAGCACCTTGTTTCTCTCTAGTCGAGGATGCACCCATTCATATTACGTCTATTAGGTTAGGTTAGGTTGATATCGGGCCAATCACTCTTTGGTTGGGAGTGAATTGTCTATACACCCCCCTAGATAGTGGTGGTTATAGGTCTCACAGGCCCCAGATAGATATATTTACTCAACTCCCTGGACGGTCGAGGGCTATATATGGTAGATGAGAAGGGTTTACTGCCCAAGCCCTATATATCTATTCTATCTGAGGCACCCAACAACCTCTACCCAGGGAAGCACCCCAAGACAGGGAGAGGCCCTCTATCTATTCTACATAGCCACCCTCCCTACCAACTACTAGTTAGCCCGAGGATCCTCACCAGCTACCCACTAGACTGATAGATAGTGTTCACCAAGCTCCCCCTACTCTACTCTCCACTAAACTGTTTCCCTACCATCAATATTGACTCATCTAGATTCCCCTCCTATTCCTATACATAAAGATCAGTCCAACCTATAGATATATATAGCTAGCCTATATGGATGGACAAGTGACAAGACCTCGAGAAGGGGCGATCAAGTCATTGATCATAAATCTAGCCCATACCCATATATATCTAATCTCTAATCTCTAGGTGAGAATTGATATAGATCGAGGGGGATCTCCCTACCATGCCTATTTATATATGGGGATGGAGATGGGTATCCATCTATCATCTATATGGGCTACATTTATGAGAAACTCGTTGATCCCCTATAGATATGGCGAGGGGAATCTCCCAACCCTGCCTTACCCTACCCTATCCTAAATTAAATGGAGATGGAAATGGAGATAGGGTCACTTGTCCATCCATACGGGCTAGATTCATGATCAACAAGGACATCCCCTATAGATATATGGGGCACTCCCCCACCCATATATATCTATCTGGGGAGGGGGGAGCGTAGATATCTAGATGGGTTTGTTGAGCATCCCCATATATCGGGGTTGGCCCCTATATATGGGCGGCTAGATAGATATGCAGATAGAGTTGGGGGAGGGGTGCCTCTATCTATATAGGGGGCCATTGGCCTATCTATGTCGAGGGAGACTCTCCCTCTATAGTCTAGTCGGCACTAACCCCCTAACCCCATATAGATAAATTGCCCTATCCCCTATCTCTTTAGGAACTCTATCTATATGGGGTAGACTCAGCTACTAGTTAGTATGGTGATCACTCACTAGACTACACTACCCAGTACGGAGTGGATTGCATTCATCCAAATATAGATATAGGGGAGTGTCATCGGTTCATTAGAATAGATTGATTGAATCCCATCCCATCGGATAATTCTATATTGATGATTATATACGTAACATGATCTGATCTGATCTTTATGTAATACAATGTGTAGAATCTATGTTCCAGTCTAAGATTGATGATTGATGTTGGGCAAGCATCGAACAAAGATATATTGTATTATATATATATATAACTAAGCTAGGCCCAACCCAACTATATGCTCTATCTCTGTAGACATAGATATAAAGTGCCCGATCAACTCTATCTATATGGGCAGGTGTAGTCGATAGCCATCTAGATCTATCTATGGTTGCCAAGGAGAAATAGGGCCAGTCAAGTGCCTAGTTATGTTATCTATCCATATGCACTAGGGACTGCCGGCCCTATCTCTACTCACTCCATATGGGATGGGGCAGTAGGAGGTGGGGGGGATGGGCCCTCTGGATATGGGGTTGAGGCGAGACACTCCATCTATAATGGAGTGGAATGAAGTGAAATCTTTCTTTCCTATCTAGATAGTCTATCCATAGTCGGATCTAGCCCCTCTCCCCTCCCCTCTTCCCCTCCCCCTTCCCTCGCCCCCCTTATAACTTATCTTATATTACCTTAGAGAATAGAGAGATGGGATATAGATGGGGTGGGTGCTTGTGGTTGATCTATCTAGATGGAGATGGAGTTGGCGGGAATAAATGACAATGGGGCAACAAGGGTTCAATGGAATCAATATGTCTATGTTTTTCGGGGGATATGGGGTTACTAGAAGAAAATCTATCGGTATTGGTATTATTTCAACTCCAACTTGGGTGGAAGGAGCGTTCTTCTTATATATAGATCTAGATCTAGTAGATCTACGCCTTCTCATCCAAAGCCTTCGTTGAGGAGAGACAGAGACCGGTGGGAATGGTATTCAATAGGACTAGCCCTCCTCATACTTCTACTCCCTATATATCAAAACTCTTGGTGGACATCAGCATCAACGCATTGCCCTCCCCCCATCTCCCCATCTATATGTCTATCTATGCCAAGTTGAAGGAATTAGGCTTCTCTAGTCGGGGCCCTCCATTGGGAGTTTCTCTTCCTAGATTTGCGGAATCCAACCAATGTCGATGCCAATGCCCCCCCACAGTCTATATATTTTTTGACACGGTCTATATTTAGAGATAGAGTTTATTGGCATTGGCATTGGCATTGGCACGGTCTATATTTTCTTGGACCCCATATAAAGATTTTAAATTGAACCATATCTATCTACAGGGGATATCTAAACTCAACTATAGACTGTGGCACTCGCTATATAGATTTATAGGGCCATGCCCTATATATCCATCCACAACCTCTATATATAGATGGCCTCAAGCCCTATATATCTATTTGGGTTAGATCTATCTAGGGGGGTAGGCAAGGGGAAGGCCTCTGTATATATATGGGGAGCCCCAATAGATAGAGTTTTTTTTCAACCTCTCTATATATAAGAAACTAACTCAACTTTATATGGTTGGGGGTGGCCCTCCCCCCTCTATATATAACTAAACTAAACTAAACTAAACTATAGATGGTAGTTTATATATATACACACACACCCCCCTCGATATATAACTAAACTAAACTATAGCTGGTAGTTTATATATATATATATATATATATATATATATATATATAAACTACCAGCTATAGTTTAGTTTAGTTATATATCGAGGGTGTGTGTGTGTGTGTGTGTGTGTGTGTGTGTGTATATACCACTCCCATATCTATTCTATATAGAGTATAGAGCAAAAAATATATAGACCGTGCCCCAACTCTATATATCCCCCTATCCCTAGATCTAGTTGGGGTTGGGGGCAAATCCACTCACTATCTAATCCATATATATTTCGGGGATATATATTACACCCCCCCCCTCTATATAGATATATTATTCATTCGGTTCACCCAGATCTCTCTCTACAGATGGAGCCATAACTCTATCCATACAGTCGAGGGCCTATCTATATCACCTCGACCTCCCAAGAGAACTATAGATTTGATGGATGATCAGCGCCCTCTATATAGAGGAGAAGGGCCCAACTCTCTAGAGTTCCTCATTCGATCCCAGGCAGACATAGATAGATGGGCATTCACACGTGCCATACTCAACCTGACCTAACTACTGAAGAATCCCACTGCACTGAGGACCAAAATAGAATCCCATCCTAGCATGTATCGATGCACCATGAAGATATAGATAGAGAGTGATCCGATTGGCCTACTATAAACCAAAGCAAGCTAGATTATTCACTACTCCATCTATATATGGGGTAGGGTAGGCCGTCGGGCCCGACATCACCGAATAGATATAGAGGGAGGGGCAGGGAAGAGCCCCTATCTCCATATTCCTATCCCTATCACACGCCCTATATATCCCATCTATATATATATAGAGGGGGGCCTATCCATATTATATAGGGTGGCCCCCCTCTCCCAAATATATATAGGGGCCCTCTCCCCTCTCTATATAGATGGGATGGGATGGAGTTAGATAGAGTTAGAGGGGGGCCTCTCTATATATATGGAGTTTCTTTGGCCCCTCTATAGACCAAAGCAAGCTAGATTATTCGCTACTCCATCTATATATGGGGTAGGGTAGGCCGTCAGGCCCTACATTGTTGAATAGATATAGAGGGAGGGGCAAGGGAGAGCCCCTATCTCCCTATCCTTATCCCTATACCAAGCCCTATATATCCCATCTATATATATATATAAAGGGGGGCATGTCTATATTATATAGGGTGGCCCCCCCTCTCCCAAATATATATAGGGGCCCTCTCCCCTCTCCCCTCTCTATATAGATGGGATGGGATGGAGTTAGATAGAGTTAGAGGGGGGCCTCTCTCTATATATGGAGTTTCTTTGGCCCCTCTATATAAACTAAACTCTAGACCATGGATATATAGGGCTTAAATCGACTCACTGTCTGTCTATCTATCTATTCTAGAATACCAAATGATCTCCCATATAGATAGAGAGGGCCTCTCTCTCTCTCTCTCTCTCTCTCTCTCTATATATATATATATATATATATATATATATGGGGAGTGGCCAATATATTCTTTGGGGGGGTCACCTATCTATCATTATGGGACAGTCGACCATTGATCTCACGTAAGATCATTAGGGCACAGCACAATGGTCATCTATCATGAGATAACCATATAGATGGATAGATAGATAGATAGGCAAGACTGAGATCTATAGATGGGGCTAGGTTGGTATGGGGCATACTAAATATCTATAGATAGGGGCTTGAGATATATAGATGGGGGCATATCTATCTATCTATAGGGGCTAGATAGATAGGGGAGATATATAGATGCACATAATATATATAGATGGGGCTAGGTTGGTGAGGGGTTCAGAGCTATGCCCCACTCCCATATAGTATAGATAGATAAATAAGGGTCTAGTCTATGTCGTCATATAGATATCTATTCTATAGTCACCACTCATATCACGTATGCCCCTCTATCTTTGATGGACCCTATCTCTACTCTATTCTATATGCTCTATCTATCTGGCCCGACCATCCCCTCCTCTCTCTATATGGGACTAGACCTCTATATATAAGGGTAGGGCAGGGATCCATATAGAGAATAGACAGGCTCCTGGGTCCAGATAGATAGGGTTTGGGTCAAGCCAAGGTCAGACAAGGGGGGAAGGGGAGCGCCCCCTTCCCCCCTTCCCCGCCCGCCCGCCCTCCACCCGCTAACCCCCCCCCTATATATATATATATATATATATATATATATAGAGAGAGAGAGAGAGAGAGAGAATAGATAGGCTCCTGGGTCTAGATAGATAGGGCCCCAAGCCCTATCTATCTAGACCCAGGAGCCTATCTATTCTCTATATGGGGGCTCCCTTCCCTTGTCTGACCTTTGGCTCGCCCCAAGCCCTAGGCCCTATCTATCTAGACCCAGGAGCCTATCTATTCTCTCTATGGGGGCTCCCTTCCCTTGTCTGACCTTGGCTCGCCCCCAAGCCCTATCTATCTAGACCCAGGAGCCTATCTATTCTCTCTCTCTCTCTCCTCTCTCTCTCTCTCTCCTCTCCTCTCTCTCTCTCTCTCTCTATATATATATATATATATATATATATATATATATATATATATATATATATATATATATATATATAAGGGGGGTGGGGGGTGGGGGGGGGGGGGGGGGGGGGGGGGGGGGGGCGTCGGGGGCGTCGGGCGTTGGGGGGCGGGCAGCCGGGGAAGGGGGGAGGCCTGGGTCTATATAGATAGGGCCCCAAGCCCTATCTATCTAGACCCAGGAGCCTATCTATTCTCTCCTCTCGCCCTATCTGTCTAGACCCAGGTGCCTATCTATTCTCTCTATGGAGGCTCCCTTCCCTTGTCTAACTCTGGCTTGCCCCAAGCCCTATCTATCTAGACATAGGAGCCTCTCTCTCTCTCTCTCTCTCTCTCTCTCTCTCTCTCTCTCTCTATATATATATATATATATATATATATATATATATATATATATATATATATATTCTCTCTCTCTCTCTCTATATATATATATCTATTCTCTCTCTCTCTCTCTCTCTCTCTCTCCTCTCTCTCTCTCTCTCTCTCTCTCTCTATATATATATATATATATATATATATATATATATATATATATATATATAGAGAGAGAGAGAGAGAGAGAGAATAGATAGGCTCCTAGGTCTAGATAGATAGGGCGAGAGAGAATAGATAGGCTCCAAGCCCTATCTATCTAGACCTAGGAGCCTATCTACTCTCTCTCTCTCTCTCTCTCTCTCTCTCTATATATATATATATATATATATATATATAGAGAGAGAGAGAGAGAGAGAATAGATATATATATATATATATATAGAGAGAGAGAGAGAGAGAATAGAGATATATATATATAGAGAGAGAGAGAGAATAGATATATATATATATATATATATATAGAGAGAGAGAGAGAGAGAGAATAGATATATATATATAGAGAGAGAGAGAGAGAATAGATAAGCTCCTGGGTCTAGATAGATAGGGCTTGGGGCAAGCCAGGGTCAGACAAGGGAAGGGAGCCCCCATAGAGAGAATAGATAGGCTCCTGGGTCTATATAGATAGGGCTTAGGTCAAGCCAAGGTTCCCCCCCGCCCCCCGCTCCTCCCCGTCCCCCCCGCCACCCTATATATATATGGGATGATAGATAGATCAACGGCCTTATCTCTCTCTTCGTCGTTGGCTTTAATAGATATAGATATAGATATATCCATTTATAGAGAGGGAAGCGGCCTCCAATAGATAGATCCCATTGAACTCAACTCAACTCAACTCTATATGGTGGCCTCCCTATAAATCTTATCTTGAGCGTAGCGAATATTATCTTGAACATAGTGAATACTATCTCGGGATCATCGTCGTTGGATTTGATAGATATAGTGGTAGATAGATATAGATAGGAAAGCGGCTCCCCCTCTATCTATATATAGGGAGCCCCTCCCCTTTATATCTAAACTCCCATATATATATAAAGGGTCAACTCAACTCTATATTGTTCGGGGTTGCCGCCCCTTGCCCCCCATCCCCCCTCCCCCTCTCCCCCCTCTATATAGATTGATTGATTAACCATATATAGTTGGGGGTGGCCCTTCTTATATATCTTATCTTTATAGCTATATATATCCATCTAGCGGCGGATATATCTATGATGCCCCACCTACTCTACTCTATATGGGGGAGTAAGTGGAGGGGTCAACACATACGAATATGTGGCTCTTGAATCCCCATATCTAGATAGAGGAGAGGGGAGCACCACAGAACCCTATCAAGACATATATTTTTGATGCGCTGATGGGCCATCTATTTAATTGCTTATGTACGTGATATGACATATGCACCGATGGGAGGCCTACCATCTATATATGAATTATGGCTCACGGCCCCATCTACCACTATGGAGATAACCAAAATGAACAGCCCCCTATCTTACTAGATGGATATGGCTCAGGATAGGGGTCGGTGCCCTCCCCCATTTATCTAGAGTGGAGTCGGGGGAGTCCCTCGATCTATCGCCATCTATCTGTAGAAAGGGAGCGACCCTTGCCCCCACCCACGCACCCCTATATATATATATATATATATATATATATATATATATATATATATATATATATATATATATATATATATATATATATAAGGGGGCACTCAATAATCCCCATTTATATATATATATATATATATATGTGCTTTATCTATCTGTTGAGTCGAGTGCCCCCCCTGTGTGTGTGTGTGTGTCATTATCCGTGAT
>JARHVA010001969.1:2147500-2410000 GCA_037957365.1 Torreya grandis | reverse complement strand
GACTCTCCCAGTGATCGAAATTTTGAGATCGATATCTAGATCTATATAGAGGGGAGGGGAGAGGTCTGCATCACAAACTAGTTACGTGAACTCTATATAGAATAGAACTTGCATTGCATGGTCATAGTATAGTCTAGTCTATATACCATGGTTACGAGTTGAATCTTTAAATTGCCCTACTCTTTAGATGGGCAAGGGGAGGGGATCACCACGGACCTCAAAATTATCTCCAATCCAGGATCGAATCACTTGAAAACAAGTCAACCTTGGACATGTTGATTTGAACAAGTCGTCGTGTTCTCATTCACATGAATGACCCTGGACTCTTTGAGAGGAGAGAGATCTATATATGGGGCATGTAAGAGCGGAATTGATGCGAATGAAGGTGGCTCGACGTCATCACCCTCTATTTCTATCGAAATTGATGCAGATGAGGGCAGCTCGATGTCGGCACCCTCTAGTTCTTTCTAGATAGGGGAGGGCCTCTATATATATGGGGTGATAGGATATATCCATCTGGGGGCGGTTGCGGCTATATAGTCATAGTCGGCACCCCCCTATAGATAGATTATTAATTGGATATGGTGACAACATATATATATATATATATATATATATATATATATATATATATATAGATTATTAATTGGATATGGTGACAACATATATATATATATATATATATATATATATATATATATATATATATATATATATAGTTGGCTCTTGATTTCTCGATCGATGCCTATAAATCAGATCAGATCTATATGGAGGGGGAGGGCCCCTATTTATATCTATATCTATATATAGGGCTTATTTATATCTATGCCCTCGATCGAGGCAATTTATGCACTTACCGAGAGAGAGAGAGTGTTATTATAGCTATGCACTCGATCGACTTCGAGAAGGACATTAGGCGACTAGGGCCTTTAGGCCATTTACGCGCCCCTATCCCTAGTTTTTATAGTCAGGGCAGGCATTGATCACACTCGATTGGAGGTTATGAATTGATTGAATAGGGCTTGATTCGGGGTAGTTATTAACATTCTTCCAGTGAATGGACTAGCTTACTGGATTCAATCCAAGTTCCACCACACCATTGTAACAATGCCATATTGTTCCTTGCCATAGTAACCAACTGAAGGCACCATAGATAGGGCGGTCGATCAATCAACAGATCAGAGATAGAGATAGAGATAGATGAGTGGGGGGGCACAAGATAGACCATCTCACTGCCTATCGATCTGACATGAGATAGACCAATGGGGTATGCAAGATAGATAGGGCTTATTTAATGAAGTGACTGTCGACCACTCACTCTAGATAGGTGGATAGATAGACAGGGCCATCTCATGATCTCAAGTCCTATATATAGATGCCATCTTACTATAGATATAGATAGAGAGGGGACCTAGAGTTCTAGGGGGTCATTTCTCGATGTAATGTCTTCGGGGGGATCGAGTTAAGTTAGAGTTTGGCCTACTCTTTATAGTATATAGAGTCGGTCCCTCTCTCCTCCATCTCGATAGTAGAATGGCAAGCTTTCGATCGATTGATTACCTAATAGGTCCTGACGATGGATGGGATAACACTGACCTAACCTAACCCTATATAGAGATAGGGCCAACCTGATAGAGATAAACTCGGCCCCATCCATCTATAGAGATCTGGGATCTAGGTGGGTCCCTATATTAGAATTTTTTATGGCCAAACCCACCTATCCGATCTACATGCAGGCTTACTCGACCAACTAGCCTGCCTCAGGAGAGATATTGCCCTGTCCCTCCAGATGGAATATATACATAAGGCCTCAATTGACTGGAATCTATACATGTAGATAGAGCCCCTAGAAATTGCTCTATGGGGGTTGGGGGGTCGGGGGATGAACACCCACATTTACATGATATGATTGATGACTAATTGTATCATATCACGTATAGAATCCAATCCGATCTAACCTAATCATTGGATGGGTGATGTGGTACCCCCCTCTCTAGATTCTTTACTTTAAACTCTAGATTTGAGTTCCGCCATATCTATATATAGGGGCCTTAGAATTTAGAAGGGGGTAGCGGATTACCGACTACCAACTAGATATATGTCGCCCCCCCTCTAAATGTCAGGCACCTAAAACATAAATGCTTTGATACCACTTGTCGGGCACCTAAAACATAAATGCTCTGATACCACTTGTTGGGGATCAACCAGCAATTTGATTACACTTATGAAAACAATAAACGCAAAATTAAATCAGAATGATAAGTAACTAAGATGATAAATAGCAAAGAATAAGAGATACAAGAAACCACCTTGAAAACTTGTATTAAACTCTTTACAAAAGGAATACAATTGAAGAAACTTCTTTTCTTCCACACCTCTCTCAGATGTACAGATCTCTCTCTAGATCTCTTTCTCTCAAGAGCTCTCTCTCTCAAGTACAATCAACTCCAACAACCTGGATTGATTCACATATACAATTTTGTATTGTTCTTCAACATTCTACAATACATTACATTACAATAAGCTAAGAAGATCTAATCCTACATATAGAATTAGGAAACATGAGCATGCATTTACAACCAACAGTTATGCCTCTTAAACAAGGGCTCTAAAACAGTCTTACTAAAGATAGAGACACGGAGTTAAGACTATCACTTAAATCTATTATGCAAACACTCAGTTCTGTCCTCAAAAATAGGTTTCTAGACGCACAGATAACCGACATCGGTTCTTGCCTGTTTCCCTGTGACCGACGTCAGCCGATCCCTACCGATGCCGACGTCCCCTGAACTGCTCCTGACCGACGTCGGTCGCTCCTGACCGACGCCGGTGACTGTGTAAACCTAAAAACTGCAAAACGCTCTTTAAGTGAAGCTTTTAGGCTCCACACCTTAACAATCTCCCACTTGGAGATAAACAGCTGCACCAGTACTTGTACAACATCTTCTAGCTCCTCCATCTTCAACTCAATCATAAAGACCAACAGAAGTTGAATGAAGATTTAACTTCTCCTTTGTAACCGGCTTGGTTAACATATCCGCAGGATTCTTATCTGTATGGATCTTCTCCAGCTTCAACTCACCATCCTCCAATACCTGTTTAATGAAGTGGTACCTAAGCTGTATATGCTTTGTTCTTGAGTGAAAAGCTGAATTTTTAGCCAAATGAATTGCACTCTGACTGTCACTATATAATCTGCAACTCTCTTGCTCCTTTTCTAACTCTTCCATGAACCATGTCATCCATATCATCTCTTTGCTAGCCTCTGTGACTACAATATACTCTGCTACTGTAGTTGACAAGGCAACAATCTTCTGCAACTTTGATATCCAGCTAACCGCCGTTCCACCAACAGTAAAAACATAACCTGTGGTGCTTCTTCTGCCATCCAAATCCCCTGTCATATCTGAATCTACATAACCATGTAGAGAAGTATCTGAGCCTCCATAGCACAAATGCCTACTGCTGATTCCTCTCAGATATCTAAAGATCCACTGAACTGCTTTCTAGTGTTCCTTTCCTAGATTGGCCATATACTTACAACTCCCACTGCTTGGGCAATATCCGGTCTAGTACACACCATTGTATACATTAAACTCCCTACTGTGAAAGAATATGAAACTCTACTCATGTACTCTACTTCATCATGTGAATTAAGACATTGTTCTTTACTCAACTTAAAATGTCTAGCCAAAGGTGTGCTTACCGGTTTTACACCCTGCATATTGAACCGTTTCAACACCTTGTTCACATAATCCTCTTCAGACAAAATCAACCTGTGATTTTTCCTCTCTTAATGCTCATGCCAAAGATTTTTTTTGATGCTCCCAAATCTTTCATAGCAAACGTTTGAGCTAATTTCATCTTAAGCTCAGAGATATCTTGCATGTGTGATTCTGCAACCAGCATATCATCTACATACAACAACAGAATAATATATCTACCATTATCCAATCTCTTAAAATACACACAATGGTCAGATTAATACCTACTGTAGCCATGCTCAGTCATAAACCTGTCAAATCTCAAATACCACTGTCTAGGAGCTTGCTTGAGGCCATACAAGCTTTTCTTCAATCTGCACACTAGCTTCTCCTTACCTTTGACCTCAAATCTTTCCGGCTGTTCCATATATATTTCTTCATCCAAATCTCCATGAAGAAACGATGTCTTAACATCAAGCTGCTCAAGATGCAAATCCTCAATAGCAACTAAAGACAATACAGTCCGTATAGAAGTCATTTTAACAACAGGTGAAAAAATCTCACCAAAATCAATACCTGGTTTTTGTGCAAATCCTTTCACTACCAATCCGGCCTTATATCTCATCTGTCCGTTCTCACCTTCCTTCAACCTGTAGGTCCATCTGTTCTTCAGTGTCCTCTTACCAGTTGGCAACTCAACCAAATCTCATGTTTGGTTCTCTTTCAAGGACTCCATTTCCTCAACCATGCCACGCTCCCACTGATTCTTGAATTCTACCTGTATTGCTTCTTCAAAACTCTCTGGTTCTCCACCATCAGTTAGCAATAAATAGAATAATGAAGGAGAATATCGAATTGGAGATTTACTTACCCTTTCTGACCTCCTGATGGGCGTCTGAGACTCATTCACAATACAATGTCCGCCCAAATTCTCTGACAGTGACCGACTTCGATCACTTCCAGGCTATAACTGGCCGACATCGGTTCTCCCTGACCGACATCAGTTCTTATCTGGCCGATGTCAGTCTCTGTATGACCGACATCGATTTATGTTCTGTCGATGTCGGTTCCTGCCTGGCCGACGTCGATCTCTATGTTTTCCTGCAAGTGATTATTTTTTTTTTCGCGAGCTCATTTTGGACCGTCACCTCGTTCAATTCTCCATTGCTCTGCTCAGATTGATTCAGTTTCTTCAGCTGATCACTATACATCACTTTTTCATTGAAAACAACATCACGGCTCCTAATTATCTTGTTAGTTCCTAGATTCCAAAACCTGAATCCAAAATCATCAGAGCCATAGCCAATAAATGTGCACCTCATAGACTTAGCATCCAGCTTCTTTCTATTTTTCTTATCAACGTGCACAAAGGCTTCACAACCAAAAACTTTGAGAGATGAGAGATCTACTTTTTTACCTGTCCATGCCTCTTCTGAAATTCCACCATCCAGAGCTGTAGAGGGTCCTCTGTTAATCAGGTACACTGCAGTGTCAACAGTGTCTGCCCAAAACTCTAAGGGCAAATCAGCATGCAATCTCATACATCTTGCACGCTCCATAATTATTCTGTTCATCCTTTCAGCAACTCCATTTCGCTGAGGTGTTCTTGGAACCGTCATTTGCCTGCGGATTCCATGCATATAACAATACCAGTTGAACTTATAGCTACAGAACTCACCATCACTGTCAGATCTCAGGAACTTCAATCTTCTGTCTGTTTCATTCTCAACCATAGCTTTTCAAATTTTAAAAATCTCAAATACATCAAATTTTTTCTTAATACAATAGACCCATACATTTCTTGTAGCATCATCTATGAACGAAACATAGTACTGTGATCCTCCAATAGAAGCAACCTGAGCCGGTCCCCACACGTCTATGTGAACAAGCTGCAACTTATGCTTCTTCTTTGTTGATCTAGTCTTGAGAAAACTCACTCTCTTCTGTTTTTCAAAAACACAGTGCTCACAAAAATTCAAATCTATGCTTTTCAAATCTGAAAGCTTACCTTTTGACTTAAGAATTGACCTTCCCTTCTCACTCATGTGGCCAAGCCTTGAGTGCCACAATTTTGCATCCACATCTGAAATAGATAATACAGAAGGAGAATTATTAGTAACACAATTACATAAATAGAGAGTACCTACTCTCTTACCTCTGGCCATTACAAGTGCACCCTTGGTCACCTTTCAAGATTCAGCTATGAGAGTTACTGTACAACCCTCATCCCCTAACTTTCCTGCAGAAATCAAATTTCTCTTCAAGCTGGAAACATGCATAACATCTCTCAACACCCATGTGTTGCCATTCTACATTTTCAACTGCACTTTTCTTTTGCCAATAATTTTACAAGGCTCATCATCCCCTAAATACACTATTCCAAAATCTCCATGGATATAGTCACTAAAATATTCTCTATTAGGGGTAACATGAAAAGATGCACCAGAATCTAAAACCCAAGATTCTATATTATTATACAAAGAGAATATTAAAGCATCTTATGCAATACCTGCAACCTTTGCTTCTTTTTTTCCTTCGTGCTGATTGTCCTCCTTAGGCTTTGACCAGCAATCTCTGCTTATATGCCCTATCTTTCCACAATTTCAGCATTGTGGCTTCCTGTCATTTCTGGATTTGGATCTACCTCTCACCTTTGACTTAGACCTTGATCTCCCTTTTTTGCTCTTCCCTTTTTGCCTTCCTCTGCTCTCAAAATTTAAAGCGTTTTCTGATGTTTCCTCTGTGCTTTTCCTGTGAATTTTTTCATTCAAAATAACACTAACAACATCCTCTACTTTTAAAATATTTGAAACAGATGCAGTATTACTAACTGCCATTACCAAGCTATGCCAGCTTTCAAGCAAAGAACATAATATTAAAAGAGCTTTAATTTCATCATCAAACACTATATTGACTGAACTTAATTGATTTACAATTCCATGGAAATCATTTAGATGATTAAATACATATCCACCTTCATTCATATGCAAATTAAATAACTGCTTCATAAGATATACCTTATTAGACGTTGAGAGTTTTTCATACAAATTTGTTAAAGTAGTCATTGACTCTACCGTAGACTTTCCCTGTGATAAATTAGATATCACAGTAGATGCCAGACTCAGTCTTATAGACCCCAGAGCCTTTCTATCAAGAACTTCTCATTCTTCATCATCCATGTCTGTGGGCTTCTTTGCAATCCCACCTAATGGTAAGTATAGATCTTTCTGATACAGATAATCCTCTATCTGCATTCTCTAATATTGATAATTTTTGCCATTAAATTTTTCCATTCTCAGTTTACTTTTTTATATCATTGCTTCTCCCACTCAAACAAAAATCCCTGCAGAAACCCCTGTGAGTAACCTGTAATCAATACACACTACACAGATCTGAACCCCCTGTTAGTGAACTTGAGCTCTGATACCACTTGTCAGACACCTAAAACATAAATGCTCTGATACCACTTGTCAGGCACCTAGAACATAAATGCTCTGATACCACTTGTTGGGGATCAACCAACAATTTGATTACACTTATGAAAACAATAAACGTGGAATTAAATCAAAATGATAAGTAACTAAGATGATAAATAGCAAAGAACAAGAGATACAAGAAACCACCCTGAAAACTTGTATTAAACTCTTTACAAAAGGAATACAATTGAAGAAACTTTTTTTCTTCCACACCTCTCTCAGATGTATAGATCTCTCTCTAGATCTCTTTCCCTCAAGAGCTCTCTCTCTCAAGTATAATCAACTCCAACAACCTGGATTGATTCACATATACAATTATGTACTGTTCTTCAACATTCTACAATACATTACATTACAATAAGCTAAAAAGATCTAATCTTACATATAGAATTATGTAACATGAGCATGCATTTACAACCAACAGTTATGCCTCTTAAACAAGGGCTCTAAAACAGTCTTACTAAAGATAGAGACGCGGACTTAAGACTATCACTTAAATCTATCATGCAAACACTCAGTTCTGTCCTCGAAAATAGGTTTCTGGACGCACAGGTAACCGACATCGATTCCTGCCTGTTTTCTTGTGATCGACGTCGGCCGATCCCTGCTGACGCCGGCGTCCCCTGAACTGCTCCTGACCGACGTCGGTCGCCCCTGACTGACGTCGATCGCTCCTGACCGACGCCGGTGACTGTGTAAACCTGCAAACTGCAAAACACTCCTTGGGTGAAGCTTTTAAGCTCCACACCTTAACACTAAATTCTAAGGCCCTTATGCCACCCTCTGCCCTAGACCCTATCTCTATCCCCATCTATATATCCCATATAGATAGATAAGGCACCCTATTTATCTATATGGGATATACAGATGGGGATAGAGATAGGGTCTAGGGCATAGGGTGGCAAGACCTATATATCTATCTGGGGAAGGGAAATTGATCGACTCTCAATGCCATATATAGGGCCGAGCATAACTATAGCCTATATAGTCTCATCTCTGGGCCCGTTGGTGCCCTCTACTCTCTATATCCTAAGGGCCCTCCAGATATAGATATAGATATAGGGGCAATGGAGGCCCTCGACTATAGTGATGGCATGGCCCCATCTAGAGAGATCTGGCCCAATTTATCCTCTAGATCAATTGGTTATTTACTAATTTGATCTAGTTATTTCACTAACTCCTCTTTGGTATTTTGAGTAGCATGTAAAAAGCCCTGGTGTTCCTCACGAGCATTGTAATTATGTAGAGGGAAGGTTCTAGCGAGATGATTGTGCTCATGGCAAAATCTACACATAAAAGGGATTTGTCATACTCTGTGGGTTGCTTCCCTTCCATTTCAACGAAATCCAACACCATTCTGCCCAGAAGAGGTTGTTCTAGTTCTACATTGACACAGAGCCTTACATAGTTGAAGACTCCATGCCATTTTGTAAACTAATGTGTTATGCATTCTCCAATGGCTTCCCTAGTCTTTCTTAATGTTGTTTCGTCTAGTATTCAAAGGGTAGTAACTGGAGTTGTACTCAGACTAGGACCGTATTGGGAAAATCCTCTGTTGTTTCGTCTAGTATTCAAAGGGTAGTAACTGGAGTTGTACTCAGACTAGGACCGTATTGGGAAAATCCTCTGTAGGGTTGAAAGCAAGTGACTGTGTTTCATGAATAAACAAGATTTCTTCATGAACAAGGGGCCTCCTTGGAAAGCTTGGTCTCTCTCTTGTTTGGCGGAGAAGATAGTCATGATATATCCTTTTGGAATCATGAAAACCTCAACTAATCCATTTTGTTTCCAATTTTCCTTGACCCAGATCTGCAATTTGTTTGGTCTCAGGAAGGCTCCCATGAATCTACATATTCAGCACCTTCTCTTTTAGTTACCACATCAGTTCTCCAATTCCTCCACAGTGAACGCACTCTGGGATGGATTTGTCATTCTTAAATAACAACCATTTTCCTTCTTGTTCCAAAATTGAAATTTGTGTTTTGAGCAGCGTTTTTTTTAACTTTGTGAGAAGGCCATCGCCTTCTCGGTGAGATGGAAGACCTTGGGGCCTCCCAACCTTTGGCCGCCTAAGTTTTCTGAATGCAAATCGTATGGTGTGAAGAATGCTTTATGATCAATAAAGAAATTTGTCAAATGATGTATTAAATTTCCACAAGAGAGAACCACATAATAACCCACATACGACAATAACACAAAATCAAGTCCTGTTATTGGGAAAAGCCTTCCTCAAAAAGCATAATCATACAAAGTCAGTCTATCTGAAGGCAACATATATCCCCAAGTTCAGCTTCAATAGGTAAATAAATTGGAAATTTTATTTCAATACATGATACGGTACGGTTACAAAGCTACCTCAAGAAGATTCAAAACATGAAGAAGCACAGGTGGCCTAGACTAATTATGGAGGAAGAGCTAACTAGAAAAAAGAATACTTGGAGGAAGCAAAATGACAAATGGGTAAAGAGGTGGGATATTAGCAAGCAGGAGTGCCCAAATACTAACGAAGAAATAAATAAAATGTAAGAAGAAAATTCAAGTGCATCATGTGGACAAAACAAATGGGCCGTAAAAAGGAATACTACCTCAAAGAATTCAACCCCACAAGTGATTTTGAAGAAAAACCCTATATAGGAGCAGACATTAAGTGGAAATCGAAAATGTTGATTGCCCAACTTAGGATGAGCTCTCATCATCTTAGGTGTGAAATGGGTAGATGGCTAACTCCTAAAGAGGACTGGGAGGAGAGAATATGCCTCTTTTGCAACAAAGGCGTGGTGGAGACGGAACGACACTTCCTCCTGGAATGCGAGGCATACAAAGACATCCGATACAGTTATGGTGAAACTTTGAAAATCGCCAACCTAGACACCCTGTTTGAAGCGACAAAGCTGGGTAATACGGCAAACCTCGTGATCAAACTTCACAGCAGAAGGGAAGATCTCAAGAAGTTCAGGAAACTTAGGGAGCGTTTTTGTCGTTGAGGTCCCGTTTTGATGAGGATGTGCGCGACTGATGGGTCCCATAGGCTGTTGCGGTCTTGTGGACGTTAGTAAAATCCTTCATTCATTCATTCAACATCAAACTTGTGTATATATAGTACCAAGGTCAACTCTACATACTGTTTGTTGGAAGTTAAACATTTCGATATTTCACTGCTCTATAGCTACTGTAAATCTACCCATAGAAAAAAATAATACAAATTAAAAAGCAAGCAATCAATCTTAGTCTTTGCGCGCTTAAAGTCGTATCCATGAAGAACAAACTCTATTAATTTATCCATGAAAAAGAACTCTATTGAAAGTAAAGATTGTGTTGATTTTTTAGCTTTGTAAAACTCTTCTAGGCATCCTCCTTTTCTTGAAAAAACAACCTCGTTTCCATAAAATTCGTTAGAAGGAAATATTGTGTTGTTTATTTTTGGCTTTGTGAAAAACTGTTGTTTATTTTGGGTTTTGCAAAACTCTAAACATTCTTCCTTTCTAGGAAAAATAAACACGTCTCCAGTAAGAGGAATTATTGTGTTGTTTATTTTCAGCTTTGTGAAACTGCTCTAAACCTTATTTTGTAAGAAAAATAATGTATGTAGAAATGCATGGTAGACCGCTTAGAAACATGAAATGTAAGTAGAATTAAGATTTAAATAAGTTTTGATAATGCCTATCCCCCTTCCTTCACCCTCGCCCAGCCCCCAAATCTGGTATGATAGATACTAGTCAACCAATTTAGACTTGTTTCCTTCAGCATAAAGGAAATTGAGCAAACATGATATTTAAGTTATAGTCTTTGATAGTAATAATTATGTGAATTGCAAACCTATAAGCCACAACGATTTTGATAGGTAGATAATCATGTGGAACAAAATCCTCAACAAGGTATATGCCACCATAATTTTACTGAAAGCTGTAATTTTGACAACTCAACAAGGTATATGCCACCATATTTTTATTGAAAGCTGTAATTTTGACAAGGCAAGGGAGCCCACAATGTACACAAGAATCACCACGTGATATAACACCTAAGAAAAGAAAGGAAGCATGAAATGATCAATAGTTCTTTCTAGCAAATTTATAACGTCTTCAATAATTTTTGTGGTTCTTCATACCATCCAAAATACAATTTGACAAAATTTTATCCACATGTAGTAACATATATGCGAAGGAGCTCTCCCATTACTTTTTCTTTTCTTTTTAATTTACAATCCTTACCAAAATTTAACAAAAATATTACTCCACATATGGGTAAACATTGGTATTTTTTTGTTACAAACCTTGGAGCCGCAATTATAAAATTCCTTTCGAAATCTCATCGACGAAAGTTAAATTTCACCCGGAAAATGTACCGCATATGTATTTGTTCCACTTTGTAAACACTGAACTCATTATACCAAAGTGAGGCCTGTACAACAGTTCAGTCAAGCCAAAATGCCTTAATGTTAGTCAAACACAATACATGCAAAAGTAACACATTTATTCTTCAATTTTATAGATGGTCGTCATTTATACCTCACAGAGAAAGTAAAGAGGCACCAAATAAAGACCTGTTGCGTAAGTTTTCTTTACACAAATTAATGGGACACCTCTAATTACACTGCATCAAAAAGGCAGGAAAAAAGTTTATACTGAGCTAAAGAATTCCTGCCTTCCACATGGTACTGCATTCCTCATGTCTGTTTAAGCCTCATTTTATGGATATAACTTTTGCTTGAACCTTAGAGATCAGACGTACAGTCAAATTTACCGACCTTTATATCCTGATTCCTACCCCCATGGCATTAGTTTCTGAGTTAAAAAATCAGTTTTATTCATGCCTAAGAAATTCACCTATACATCTTCAAGCTATTTTTGGTAAAAAAACTGCATTTGTTATTGTTATCAAACTGGAGATCATCAGCATCCTCTTGGATTCATTCTTTCCATGACCTCCCTCTCGAATAAACTGTTGTAACATCACATCCCCTACAAACTTGAGATTCAATATGTTGCCACCAAAGTCACGCAATCCAGTTCATGGAAAAATCTGTGTAACTGGTTACTTCCATATTTTTCCTTGTAAGGGAGACGAAATGTTTCTATTAACTGTGAACTTCATTCTCAGAAATAAAATACTCTGAATTTCAAGTATGTATGAACTGGGAGTAAATGAACAAGCACTAAAAAGCTTTAAAACCCTATCGTGTAGATAGGAAAAAAGCTAGAGGAACCAGTAAGAAGATGCAGATACGAAGGATCTTTAACATAACAATGTAACATTATCATAAAATCAATAACTAGTCAAGGAAAGAACCAACTAAAGATTAAGACTGTTCTCAAAACAATGAGCCACAGCAAAAGCCATTATCCACTAAGGACAATCTTTCCAAACACATGAAACTAGTATCCATAACTCTTATTTCATTATGAGTGGCTATTAAGATTCGAAAATCTTTCCAAACACTGATCATAACTGTTCTTGTCAGTGGCCAAAAGAAGTCAATAATATGACACCTCTATGAGATCCTAAAGATTTTGCAGCTCCAATTGCAAAAGTGGTGTAGGCAAATTCACAAGGCTTGGTTTACTCCCTAGCTCGGTCATAAGGTCAAAACCTGAGAGGACAAAATTTGAACAACGTATATGAGGTAAATTGAAAAATCCACTTCTTACCGTAAGGGATTCTTATATGCCATGTTGGTATGTTAGCTAGGCCATGACCTAAAAAGCCGCTATATGGCTTTTGTTCTGATGTGTAGGAAAAATGTAAACAAGGGTCCAGGTCATCTGACAAAATGACTCGAGCTCAATGAAAAAAAATTCCCAGTTGTTAACAGTAAGGGATAGGAATATGCCCGTATGATTATTTAACTGTTTTTCTATTCATCATTCTTTAATTTTTGCTGATGCTTAGATACTATCATTGTTATATCTAATTCATTTATCTAGTGCTTTCCTAAATGTAGTTATTTGGTGGCTATAAACATTTAACTGCTCATTTCTCTTAAGTTGTTATATCTCATTACCAGTAACTGATATACAGAAGTATGCCATTACTGGCAGTGGGAAGAAAGCACAGCTGTCAACTTACTGTAGTGGTAGATTGCTTTGGTGTACCCATTGGGACGATGACTCCATCAGGAAGAATGTGGGATTGTGAAGGATCGGACACTGTTGCACCAACTCCTTTTGTGCTGTGCAACAAATAAAGTTATCCATTATTTCCAGGATGCACATATCCAATTCATTATCGTTATATTTTTTGTCATTATAAGTATTCACCATAGGCGAATTAAGAGACAAGTGCGTTAGAAAATATGAAAAGCATATGCATTGAAGTAAAGATATTTACATAATCTAAACAGAGCACTCGATAAAGTGAATGGCATAATCTCATTTGAAAGAGTCACATCCAGATACACAATAACATATGGATACAATGCATGTAAAATGAGCAACAAGCATTGTCAATAAGAATGTCGAGAAATTAAAATAAAATAAACAAAAGCTAACGACAAAAGGATTGATCAAATCAGAAGACAAGTGAGAGTGCTTTCTAGTGGACCTATAAAATTTCAAATATTATCAAGGCATGAAATATATTTCAATGCCCAAGTACAATGTCATCTCACTCTTCACCCAAACTATTTCTCAACAGCCAAGACTTGAGGTAAGCTTTCCATCATGGGAAATCTAAGATAAAACCGAGATACGCAAAATCAATTTATTGTAAGAGTAGACATGGTTAAAACTGAGGATCTCTAAGTTTGGGAAAGTGTTTTATAAATGAAAAGACAATTCTGCATCATGTCTTTGTTTATGCTTGAAGATTGCCTAAAACTCAATTTGAAAGTTTAGAATTTCATAAATTTTATAGTGGGTAAAAATTGAAAAAGTACGCTACGCCTATGGGCCCTCTTGGTTAACAATCATTATTGAAGTTGTTTTAACATTTTTTAATGGTTTAATATTATGTCCAATAGGTATCCATGCACCGTAAAAGTAAAATGATTCGTAATGTCCAAGAAAGAAAATCCAAACCCTTAGGACAAAGAGTCACTGTAACAAAGCACATCCATAGAAAATGACTTTTTGATGTTCTTTGCCAATCTCGTTAGGATACCATGGTTCACTAATTTGAAATTCTATCCAACTTGTCATCCCTGACTTTCCTCAAATAAACAAAAAAATCCTGGAAGGGCTGAAGATTGCCCGAAGGTCTTACCCAAAGTTATATATAGACATATCAAATGCTCCAAGGATAATACACAAAGAATCAAGTTCCCAATGGCTTACTCAAAGGCGCAAGCAGATTCTGAAGAAGAGAAATAATATCATAGATTCTAACTATTCTTTAGCAGAAAAATCAAGAAATTTATGACAGCAGAAAATAAGCCTGAGTTTCAATATATAGGAACATTAAATGCAGTCAAAATTAATCAAACTACCTTTGATGATATAAAAAACAGACCTTCTGTTAGCAACACTTAAAGCAACTTACACAAAATGAGACTTCTGATTGACTAATTTGATGTTGGCATCAGTCACTGATGTCGGCAATCAAGGTCTGGCTCAAATCCCAAACTTCCGTGCCCTTTTTGTAGTAATAGGAGAGAAAAAATCACTGATATTGCATTGGATACTGTGCCAAACGATTTGTATTTACATATCATATTATTATGTCTATTTTTGTTTTGAAAAACAGTCAAAAATATTATATTATAATCAGTGGGAGAATTACAAAGCACGGCAGTCCATCAAAAGCAAAGGATGGGCTGGCATTTGCACCATCAAGAACTAGTTTTTTTACATTGAGCACCTAATCACCTGTTTCCTACATTAAACCCCTGAGCAGCCACGTATAAAACCATTAACAAAGACTCCTAAGTAACCACCTATAAAACTATTACCAAAGATATCAACATGAGCAAAGTAGTGTATCTAAATTTTAACAGTACTACTACTACATACATTTTGCTGCTGTACTTTTTCAAATACCAAGAGATAAACACTTCAAATACAAAATTGGGAATTTGCATGCTAAAACTTTAAGTCCCTCCCTGCTAAACATCACAAAGCATCTCTTATGTAGGTCCTTAAAGAGAACTCTTATGCTTAGGATCGAAAAAGTAGTGTCCTGCATCAGTTCATCTTTGGCCCAACTAGTTGGAATCAACTGCCTAGCCACTGGTTGAAACACCGGGAGTCTCCAGTCAGATGATCGTGCCTACGTGCTGCTGCAGTTCCTAGTTTGTGTGGCCCGCCTTTTGGCTGCATGTTGAAATTTAATATTTTCTTGCATTGTGTCAGCAACCAACCTTATAATGGGATGACACATCAGAAGCTTCTCGATGGTCTGATGTCTATACTGCTCTTAATCAAAAAAAATTCATCAATTTATTGATGCAAAACATTCTGCTTTTCAATGGATGTTGTTAATTTTTTAATGCATTCCCCCGGAACAGGAATTGGGCATCCTGGGTCCCCAACTTATGACCCAGGTTATTAATGCTACCCTCCAGATTATTGATGGCTTTCACTATGTCAATATAAACCCTTATCACATCAGAAGCATGGGGTAGTTCAACATTAACATTGTCTTCTGCATTTCAGGGGATATCCAAAGAAAGAATCCTCCCTTGTTTAGAGGTGCTACTTCCAGGGTGCCTAGCTCTGGAGAGGTAAGGGATATACGTAGAACCAACCTAAGAATTGAGATTGGGAAGAGGGCATTCATTTCTAATGGTGAAAGGATAGAATTCTGAAAGTGCATTTAAGGAACATGCAAACCAGCTACACTATAAACACTAATAGGCCTACTGAGATACGAATAGGGAAGATTATGACTATACATACCAGTAGTTGAGGAAACACAAAGAGGAATTCTTACCTGACCTCTACTAGAGAAAGAAGTAAAATGTTGAGAAGTGACAACACTTCCCTAATGTGCCATATGCTCCATCTCTTCAGACGACTCTTCATCAAGACTAATGAGCTCCTTGGCCTGACCACTTGGAGAGTGTAACTTAGCTGCGTAATGATGGGGATTGTATGTTATGATTTCCCACAAATGTTTTCTCCTCTTATAAACTTTCAGAGGTTTACTTTGGTCAATCAAGGCAGTTGCATTTTATGAATTTTCTGGATGTATTAATAGCAATATCCCAGCCTGGAACTCCTCCTGAGCCTCATTTTCCGAATTTCGTATAAGACCAATCAATAGGAATTTGCACATTAAACAAATGTCAAAGAGAAAGCTGTTGCAGAGAAACCTGATAAGAAACAAAGACCATAGCCCTTAGTTTGGAGTGTAAGGTCCAGCGGGTCTTTTCATGAAGTACCAGTCCCCAGCATTTAATCCTACAGAGGACCTTCAAAGCACTGTTCCAGTTTGGGTTAGACTGCCTCTCCTTCCAAGCAGGTATCGGCAAGAATAGTCTCTCACACAGATTGGTCCACTCATTAGCAAATATATTATCACTTCTGAGCTCACTACAAATCCTGGAGTGTTTAACTGTGCCAAGATATGTATCAGTTTGGACCTATAAAAGCCACTTCCAGACCACCTTATCCTTGAAATGAGAAGAATCGAATGGGACCAGCCTCTAGAATACAAAAACGTCCCATTTAGGTGTAGGCTTTGTTATGAACATGCACATCTAGCCAGAGTCTGTCCCCTGCAGAAAGTCCAAAGAAATCCATGAAGGAAACCACAAGATAAAGTAGATCCAAAGGCTCCAAACCCTTCCAACAAAGGAGATATCCAAAAACAACATCATACCAGAAAAAGGAAATGCATTAGGACAGAACAAATTTCAGAAAGCATTCTCACAAAAACTCAAGCAGAACAATGGTCAACCAGAGCAAAAAGAAAAATAAATACAGTTAAACAACCCATTTGCAGTGCTGACATATCAGGACAAAGGAAAGGGGAAAAAAGAGGCTGCCCCCAATACCCAATCAAAGCTGCAATCAAAATCTGGATCAAGCAAAAAGCAAGAGAATCAAACTAAATCCCCTAATCTCATCAAATTTTCAGCCCAACCAACCGAATCCCATGTTACAGGACATAATAAAAAGTCCAGTGTAGCAGATATGCGTCCTCCAAATCTCAACCTATGGATATAGGAATCTGAGAAAGTTTGCAGCAATCTAACTCAGACAAAAACGATTTTTTTCCTAGATACAACTGACATAACTGAGAATAGCACGGAAAACATGGTTAATCAACACACTCAGATTTGGGTTCCCAAGGCACAAAATCAGAGGAATATATGGAGGCAAGCACCTCTTCTGAAGAGCAATTATAATTATGTGAATCCTTTCTTGGAATGCTCGTGGACAGGGTCTGCGAAACAAACACCTTTTCCTAAAAATCCAAATGATAATAGACCTTCTGCTACTCAAGAAATCAGAAGAGCTGGTCTTAAAAAAGGTCATCTCTTCTTTGGATTATGGGGTGCAAAGAATATGATTCACTATCTTTCAAATAAATTGATCATCCATTGGGATCCCTCCAAGTATGTTTGTCTCTCCTCTAACATTCTCCCTTAGGGTCCTGGTGCTGTTTTATTTCCTCACAAATTGCAAATTCAATTTAATATTGTGAATATATGCAGTCCTCTCATTGGGTACAAATTAATTCCTTTGCTTGCAAATTTATCAGATTGGATTGGTAACGACAAACATTCCAATATGATTTTAACACTATTATTTAGAGACAAGAAAAAAGGTAGAACTGGGTTCAATCGCAGAACGGAAGCTATGTTGGACCTTTGCAACAAGAATCTCGGAATTCTATGGTGGACATGGATTGCTCACAAGGCAAGTTTACACATGGAGTAACAGGAGAAAAAATTTGAACTATATTGCTGAAAATTTTGACAGAGCTCTGATGATTGAAAAATGGCTACTGCCAAATCTTCAAATTTCAGCAAAAGTGAGTAATGCCATTTATCCATAGTTACCAGATTCGGCCGCATCTGGCCGAAATCCAGAACGTTCCGCATTTTTTGCGGGCTTCCGGATTAATAAATTCGGTTCGGCAGGGAGAAACAATGGAAGTCAACAAAAAAATTTAGAAAATGTAAATCTAGTCCGAACCCAATAGTATGTAAATAAAATAAACATTTAAGTTATATTTTATTTATATACTTTCAGGGTGTTTGAGAGGGGTTTCGGACCGCTAGGAGCTATAATGCAAATTCTAGGTTTTGGAGGATCCTATCATATTTCAGAGTTAGTCAGATTCCAGGGTTTCAGGGTTTCAAACTTAGCCATATTTGAGGGTTTCAAGATTTCAAGGAGACATCATAGGAGGTATGAAGGCTGCATGAAGGGATGTATGCGTGATAGAATAGTATGAGAATATCTCTTGCAAAGTGCCACAAGCCGATCCCACCCCATTCCCAGTGCACCCCTTAAGGCATGCACTCTGTGAGATTCAAGTTTGAACTATGGACATTTTACTATCTTTTAATGTAATTCAAGTTTGAAACTTATGCATTTCTCAATTTTGCAACTGTTAAATTAATATTCAATGTTTCATTCCTTACTAGATTAAAATATTTTACATACATATATATATTTTTGTTTTTTTTCCAAACCGGATTTTACCGGATTTTTCCGAACCTTTTCAAGAATTCCGCATTTCCGCATTTTTTTGGCCTCCCGAACGCATCCGGATTTCCGAACCTGGTAACTATGCATTTATCAGATCACTGGCCTATGTGTTTGTCCATCATGATCAATCAAAAGAAATCTGTTCGTCCACAATTCAAGTTTGAAAAAACGTGGCTCAATAATCCTACACGCACCAAGAACATATCCAAATGGGGGTCAGAGTCTGATCATACACAAGGACATGAAATGAACAAGTTTATGGGAAATTAAAGGCTCTAAATCAGCATTTGAAAATCTTAAATAAAGAGGTGTTTTGGAATATTTTCCTTTAAAAAAGAACAGGTTATGCAGCAACTGGATCAGCTACAACATCAAATCAGAGAACAAGAATATACCTAGGCAATGGCAGAACATCTAATTCACCAATTAGCTCAAGTGCAACAACAACAAGAACAATATTGGTGGCAGAAATCCAGAGAACAAGGGGTAAAATATGGAGAATCTTATACAAGTATCTTTCATAAATCAGTTCTCGATATGCAGTTATACAATTCAGTGACTTGGCTGAGGAAGACAGATGGGTCTCTTATTCCCAACCACAACGAAATTAACCAGCATGCTACAGAGCATTTCAAACTCATACTGACAGAAGGAAATAACACTAATAAGAAATTACAAATGCAGCAAAGGATACTTCACAACATTTCAAAACTTATCACAGATACAGATAACCAGTATTTGATAGCTCCTATAGCTGAGGAGGAATTGACAAAAATTGCATTCTCCTTTCACCCATATACGGCTCTAGGATCATATGACTTTCCTTCATTCTTGTACCAGCAATATTGGGATATTATTGAATCAGATGTGCTGAAATTTGTGGACGAATCCAGATGAATCAAGAAAATGCTCAAGCATTTAAAAGTGACCAAATTGGTCATCAAACCAAAGCAAACAAAGGCCAAGCAACTGGATCAATACAGACCTATTTCTCTCTGCAATATGGATTTAAAAATAAATGCAAAGCTTATAGCCATCAGACTGAAACTTTTGCCTCGGAAGATCATCTCCCATTTCCAGTCTGCTTTTGTTCCTGGCAGAAGAATAGAGGATAGCATTAATTCTGTTCAAAAGATCATTCACTTCCTGAATAGTCAACGCAAGTCTGGTATTCTCATCAAGCTAGAAATTTCTAAAAGCTTTTGATTGATGCAACTAGGGAATTTTGTCAGCCACCTCGAAAGCTTTTGGTTTTGAAAGGCTTTTACAGACTGGATTACTAGATGCATTAGTACTCCTTTCACAATCTCCCTAAATGGTGACATTATAGAGCCGTTTCAACTCTCAACAGGATTACAGCAAGGAGACTCCCTTAGCCCCTATTTATTCATTATTATCTGTGAACTACATAGTAAGGGAAAAATAAAACTGAAAAAGAATGGGAAAATTCATGGGCTGCAATTAAGTACCAACAGTATAAGATATGTGAATTTTCATGTCGCATATGACACTCCTGTGTTCTAAAACTATCCTCCAAGAGATAAAGCAACTTGAGCATCTGTTATAGAGTTATCAATTCGCAACGGGTCAACAAGTTAACCACCTCAAATCGCATATTAGTTTCATACATGTAAGTACTCGCATAAAGCAGGTAATACCCAGAACCCTTAACTTTAGGTAGGGATTCCTCCCTGTGAAATATTTGGGACTCCCACTCCAGCTTTCACAAAAACAAAATTTGTGGCAAGAGGTGATTCAGTGTATGCAGAGTAAGTTAACAAAATGGACTAAAAAATGGCTCTCCTTGGCTGGTTGTATACAACTAGTCAAAGTTGTCTCTCAATCCATTCCATTGCATCTCCTCAAGCTTTTACTGCTGCTGAAACATTTTGAAGAGGATCTTATTAAAATTCAGCAAAACTTTCTATGGAGGGGGTAGATGTTAAGTTCAAGTACCTATTGGTTTCAAGGGAAAAAAAAATCTGTACATAAAAACTTCAAGGTCACCTCAATTTCAGATATCTACATCTTTTTGTTAAGCACAGGCTATTACTGAGAGGAGGGGTGAATCAGTAATAAATATTTTTTAACTTTTTACATACACAATTTTTCCATTAAAGATATGCAATATAATCAAATCACAACTCACACAACACAAAGTAATAATGACACAAGATTTATATGTGGAAACCCTTTCGGGAGAAAACCACGGAGAAACTTTCTCAATATAAATATTCGTAGGCACCAACCTACTGGAGCACCAACCCCAAATACAATTTTGTAGGCACCAACCTACAGGAGCACCAACCCCTCTCGCCGAGCACCAACTCAGCAAGAAACGCCAATATCTTCATAACGAAAGCACCAACCTTCTCACAAAAATCACTCTGTTATCTCTGATTTGTTGTTAACACAACGGATGATAGAACACTACTTTATTTCCTTTCGATTCGATCTACACTTGAGTGTTTTTGTTGATATGCTCTGCCTTATACTTGCTGATTTTTCCTTTCAATTATTCTCACAAAAATCTGCCATCAAATATTTCTGCTCTTCTTTTATGTCTTCCACTTTTCGAATCTACAAATTTGCCACTCGTTTATGCACTTATTTATAATCCATGGAAAGCCACAAATTAAGATCATGACTCTTTAAGTGAAAAGGTCCATTCGAACGGTCACAACTCCTCCCAATAGGTCGGCCAAGGTTGACAATTTCGTCGATATTTCCATTCACTTCCGTCGACAATTCCGTTCACTTTTGGCAACAATTCCATTTGACATTTCCGTTCATATCCGTTACAATTCCTTTGACATCAATGACAATATTCCAACACTTTTGAGTCAAGCCATTGCCATGAAAACATGAAAATTATGGAAGGATCCCCCTTCTGTTTGGTCCAATATCATTAGGACCAAATATTTTTCTAAAACACTCCGGGAATCTGCCAAATGAAACTTGGAATGCTCCACTGTTTGGTACTCCCATGTTAATCAAAAAAGGATTTCAGCTGATTCTGGAAAACCTCGATTGGAAAATTGGTAAAGGAAATCATGCTAAATTTTGGAAAAATCATTGGGAAGGTCACCCTCCAATACCCTCAACTAGCCTCTCAAAATTAAAGAACTTTCTTAAACAAAAAGGACCACTCCATACAAAATCCCAACTCCTAGATAATATGGGATAAAAACAGAATAAAGGAAGCGGGTTAGGTCATCCAACCCTCTCAAATCAACTGTTAATGCTCCTGGAAAAAAAAATTGTCTTCAAATCTAAATTTTAGGGCAGTATGCTCTGGTATCATCGCTTCTCTGGGGAATGTACCATATCAACTGTATATAAAGTTATCTCAGAAACGGAACAAGTTCAAGAACAAAAATGGAATGCAATTAGGTCATTAAACATGCTGCCCAAAACTAGAACCTTTTTATGGTTGCTTGTTCACAAAGCTATTCTAACCACAGATAATTTGCAAAAAACGAGATCTATAGGTACCAATAGGTATCCTAAGTTCTAACTGCAGTCAGCATATGGAAACCACGGAACATCTCTTCTTTCATTGCCCCCTGGCTACTTCCATTTGGAATAGTGTATCGAAAATGTTAGGTTTCTCCCAAATAGAAAGAGCGACTTTTTACAATCCAATTTTTAAATGGAATGGAAACCAAGTAGAAATGGAAATGCAAAAACTTTTTATATGTCCCCTTTCCATATAATTTTAGTAATTAATAAAATTGCTTGAATAGTGATTTTAATCATTCGAAAATATAAGGTAATTTAATTAATTATTAAAATAGAACTATCTTGGATAATTATTTGAATTACCGGAAAAGTGGTTTTAACTATTTGGAAAATTAAGGTAATTTTAATAATTATTCTAAGGGGTTTTATAATTAATAAATTGCTTAAAAAGTTATTTTTATCACTTCATTTATTAGAGCATTTTAATTAATGATTGAAGCAAGGACCTAATATAAAATAACTAAGTTGCCGATACAGATACGGGTACAAGTATCGGATATGGGGATACACTGATTTTTGGGGGGAGGTTTGGATATGGCCATACAAAAATATATATAAAAAATTAAAAGAATAAAAATATAGCCATATAAGCAAAATTAACCACATAATATGCATAGAGGAAACAAAATAACTTTAAATAAGTTAAATAATCACAAAATATATACTCATAATTCAATGCCACATATCATAATATTCAATACTCGAACTTATATTAGTTTTATAACAGGTACATGGTGCAAATGTTACAATATATGGACAAAAATAAAGACAAATCAACATTCTCATTGTTCACTATATTCTTCTTTGACTACAATGTCTTCATCATCATGTGGTTCATTACAACCACAAGCAGCAGCAATGCCACTCCCACTAGCTCCACTATCCAAGTCGTGTGAAGCACTGTCTAGCTCCATGTCAAATAAAAAAAGGTAGGCAAGGGAGGCATATAAATCAGCAGCCTCTAAGTTCACATTAAGGTTGTTTATGTGAGAGAAGATGTAAGTTGGAATGCACATAAACCAAATCCTCCGTTTTTTTTGCAGCCAACTTGTTGCATTTAACTGAGTGGATAAAGCCATAGCTGCCCTAACTCCGCTCAGTTGAAAAAGAAATTACAACTTATTGAAACTACAAAGTGAATTAGAATTTATAAAAAAATTAAAAGACTAAAACTTAAAACTTAAAACAAAACATCAAAAAAGTCAAACTAAGGGTAGAGTTAAAAAATTAGAATCTTACTTGTGATAGAATTTTTATTGCAAGTGGTTGAAGGTGGATAGATGCTTGTCCATGGAGGTACCACCAAAAGTGAGTGTCCATCTTGTACTTGTCACGGATAATACCAAGGGAGTGACCCACCAGGGATATGAAATGCACAAACTCTTCTTTGACTTGGTCTTCCTCTGGATTCAAGAAAGATTCTAGAGAATGCTGCCTTATATCCCTCGACAGCCTCAACATCCCTATATGGTGCGACCCTCTTGGGCAAAGAAATAATCTCTACATTTTAGTATTTGGGTGTCAAGGCAAAAGCAAGAAGATGCAATAGGGTGGTCATTTTGTTCCACCTTTCAATGAGATGCGGCTGCTCTTCTTTGAAACACCTCTCTATGGGATCTTGCTCTTTGGCATTTATGATGGACTTAATGTTCTCAATCATTGAGTATATTTGGATCTTGCTCTTTGGAATTTAAGATTTAGAAAATCGCCAGATAATACTTTATCTAGTGCTGCAGTGTGCTAGACTTCCATATCAACAAGTAAGTTGCTTCTTCTGATGAAAATCTAGATGAATATCATAAGCATTAATATTGTTGTCTAATGAATTTTCAGGCATACAAGCTTCTTCTGAACGTTCTTTATCACAAAGAGTACTGAAGCCGATGTTTGGAAATTTCAAAACTGAAGTCTGTTGCTTAGAAGTTGACCCAAACTGCTTAACTGTTATGAATTACGAATATCAACATCCTTCTCTTGATATTATGGCCTTGTTATGGTTTAATCTAATCTTGTTTGCTCTAATAGCTACAAAAATGAAATATCCCTTTAAGGGCCAAATTAAACAATTATGGAATTTGTAGAAACCTTAACCCAAATTGTAGAATTCTGAAAAGATCTACTTAGACATGAAAATAAAATTCAGACCTCATAGAAGCCCTCACAAAAATATGAAAATTCAATCAATTTATTTAACGCATCAAATCTGATTTTTTAAAATAATTTGCAGGCCTGAAAACTAGAATAAATTACAGCTGAGTATATAAATGATGAAACATAATAATTCACCAACCAACCAGTTCTCCAGCTGAATTTTGGCCCCCCTAGGGAGGTCGTAACACTCCAACAAGCCTCCATGAGCTGCGTTTCACCTCAAATGGCAGCCCTAACTGTTGCACCAACCTCCAAAGAATCCCAAACTATTGTGCCACCCTCTAAATGTGCTCTAGATGCCACAAATGATGATATTCTGCCCAACTGTGACCCCCGAATGAAGTCACCAAGAAGAATTTGAGGGTTTTCGTCCCAAAATCTGAAAGTTAATGAGGGTTTTCATCCTCAATGGCTGAACATGCAAGCAAGCATGTTTAACTCAGAAGAATTGATTGATAGATGATCAACCTCCAACTTCCTTTGTACCTTTTTTCCCTCCAAACCAACTCCCAAGTGGGGCGTTCCAAATGGGGGGAAAAAATCAACTATTCAAAAAGTGATTCTCCTTATAATTTCTAATTAAGGGCAGACTTGCTCAAATTGGAAAGTTCTCTTTTCTTAAAAGTTAAATTAGAAATAAGTTGCCAACATAAAGTCACTTTTTGGCAACTTGAACAAAACACCATGTTCCCCTTTTCCCTTCCTTCCCTTAGCCTATGGGAAATCAAAAGAATAGGCTAAGGGTCTTCATTCCTTTCTACACCTGAAAAGGGGACATGGCAGTCTTCCCCTCTCGAAATTATTTGTCCTCAAGCAATTGCATGCTAGGTTGCTACAAAATAGCTGCCCCTCCCCAAGTAGCATCATCAATGGACAAGTCTTTCCAATGAACCAAATACTCCATGATGCTCCTGCTCCTTAGCTTCCTTTCCCAGACCTCTATGATAGCCTTTGAGATCAAAATCAGCTTGCCCTCATCATCTAAGGGTGGTAATTCTGCCAAAGGAGTGATACACTGTCCTAGTGCCTTTTTGAGGCATGAAACATGAAACACGTTGTGGATCTAGTTATGCTCAGGCAGCTCTAACTCATATGCGACCTCTCCAAACCTCCTCTAAATTTTGTAAATACCATAGAAGCAGGGTTTAAGTTTTTCTACCCCACTATGCTTGAGAGAATGCTTATAGGGTTGCAACCTCAAAAATACCATGTCTCCCACCTCAAAAGTCCTCTCCAATCGGTGCTGGTCTACATATAACTTTTGCTGGTTTTGGGCATGTTGAAGGTTCTCCTTGAGCACTTCCAGCATATCAAGACTCCGTTGTACTAAATCCTTGGCCACCGACACTCTACTATCTGTCAAGACCAAATCCACAAAAGAAAGCGCATCATACCCATACAAAGCCTTAAAGGGTGACACACTAATGGACATGTGATATGACGTATTGTAGCAATGTTCACCCATGTACAACCACTTAATCCAAGTTGATTGTTGCCCTGCAACATAGTTCCGTAGGTATCATTCAATCCATTTATTTACTATCTTTGTTTGTCCATTGGTTTGTGGATGATAGCTAGTGCTAGGAATCAATTATGTGCTTGTCAAACAAAAGAGTTCTTGCCAAAACAAGCTCATAAACTTGATGTCCCTATCACTCACAATGTTTCTAGGCAACGCATGAAGTCTAAAAACTTCCTTGAAAAAAATATCAGCCACTAAAGGTGCATCGTACTTGGCTGGAATCGGGAAAAAGTGAGCATATTTAGTGAGCTTATCAACCATCACAAACATACAACTCTTACCATGAACCATGGGGAGTCCCGTGATGAAATCCATGGAGATACTTTCCCATTTTTGAGTGGGAATGGGTAGGGGCTGCAACAAGCCAGCTGGAAAAACTTGCTCAACCTTATTTTATTGGCTAATGAAGCACTCCCGAATGTATTGAAGGACCTCCCCCTTGAGTCCCAAAAGAATATTTCCCTTGTTTGTATGTTTTGAAATACCCCGGATATCCAGCCAAGGGTGTATCATAAACAGCTCTCATTATTTTTTGTTTCATCTTAGATTCATGGACGAAAAAAATCTTATTTTTGTATAAAATCAAACTATCTATTACCTTGTACCTCTCATCTTTGTTTTTACCTTAAAGGACAACAGTTGTAAGGACCCTCATGAGAAAACAATGTGACTATGCTAAACCAATGGTTATACTCCCTTGGGGGCGCTGACTGCGAAGGTAAGAGGATTATGCACATGGTAAATGTTGGTTTAACAATGCTTAAATTATTACATTAGGTTGCAATTGAAATTACATATGCATTAAGGTGCTATAAGAATATCACTTCATGACCTTGTGAATTGTTTGGTAAGCTAATTATGTCAGTTTCAGTAAATGATCTAGCATGCTATGATTGCAAGCTTCGACTATTAGGATAGCGGATTTCATGGGTGCAATAAGTGTGCAGGAACAAGTCATTGCCAATGAAGAAACAAGGACTACACCAGGTATAATTGCATCATGGGTGATCCTACCTCTAACCCATATCTTGTCTAAACCTTAAACTGATCCAAATTGAATGCCCTATATACCATTTGGCCTTTCCTTTAAAACTTGGCATGTCGTAGTGGTGGTAATCTATGTTGAGTTGGTCGAACTACCTTTGTGCTTGTCATCTTTAATGCATGTGATGAAGTAGACCAACGTCTACATTATGTAATGGCAGCTTGCAGGCCCATCCATTAATTAGCCGTTGCCTTGAACCATGGGAATGGTTGGGTTGATCTTAAAATCAACTATAGGACTCTGTATGAGCCACCATGTGCCATTATGGATTGACAAAAGATCGCCCATTTATGAAGGCATGGGTTGGCCAACATAAGAGGTTGGTCGATCCAAGGGAAAAATGGACACTTGTCACGTTCTAATTGGGTTGTAAGGAGAGAATGCCTATTTGAGGAGGGCAGATCTCTGAGAAAAGGGTTCAGAACCTTTGGCATTTTCGACCACCCTAGGAACAAAGGAAGAAGAGAAAGGAAATAAGTAGAGAGCCTGGAGAGGGAGAGACTCGGCTGGTAGAAACCTTCAAAAAAGATCCATGGAAGGGCTTGGAGCGTTTGGTAAGTATCCTATTGACTTGAATATCCTGTTGTTTGACTAAATGAAGTTTGTATGATTTTTGATTGAGTTTTTGTGTTCAGGAGGAGTAAGTTGATTGGCTTACGTCTTCTCTTCGTTATTTTCCTATGGTTGTGCTTGGGTTTCCCATATTGTTATTACCCCTTGTGTGGGAGTTCGGAGTTGAGATATTTCTCCATGATAGTTCTAACTATTGTATTTATGCTTACCTAGATATTATGGTTTCGTCATGTAAGACTTTTGATGCCTTGAAAGGTCACATTCTTCATGATGGAGGAAGGGGTAGGTCTCTCATGTTGAACATGATAGTAGGTTGCCTAAGTCCTCTCATGACTGCTTATATAATATTTCTTAGTGGTTGTATGCCTGATGGGTCCTATCCTTGTGATCCTTGTGTTTTCTCTTTTGTGTTTTATACTTGCTGAAAATAGATTCGAGGTTGGTAACCTCTTGATTAAGAGATGCTTGGATTGTTACCTTGTGAGTAGCTATCTCCTTGACCCCGAGACATCTTGGCTACTTTTGTCTTTACTTACCTTACACCATGATTTGAACATGCCTAGAGCTAGGAGTCCTGCTCGAGGGTGCCTAGAACAGTCGTTTGATGATGGCAAAAGGTTGGGAGGTGAGCCCACCTTCTGTTGGCCAAAGTTGCAATTGAAGTGAAGAGGAGCTCATCTTCAGCTACAGTATACTTGTGTTTTGATGCTTTCTATAACTAGCTAAAAGCCAAGGATTAATTGTTCTCAGCTGAACTTATTGTATTTATGTATTAATAAATGATCGTGGGCCGAGTGTGGGCCACTATTATTATAGAGTTTACCAACTAATGTTCGAGTTATTACTGTAGAGAACTATTTTATAGTCTGCTTAGTATATAGGATTAATAGATCTCCTTGTGATGGATTCTTGTTGAAAATGGAATCCTTGTGGAAGCTTGTATATTCATGACTAAGCTTGGCCAAGTTAATGGCCTTCATACATATAGTATATCTTCAGTTGAATATTTTGTGGTTGTTTTGTGCATTGTATCTTGAGTTGTTGTTATACCTCATGTCTAGATGATTCAATGTGAAAGACACATTTAAGTATGAAGGCAAGTAAGTAGTCTGTCTATGCCTTTGATAATAAAAAGAACTTGTGTTTTGCTCTTGGTTATGTAAACCCATTCATAATATGACTTATGCTCAGCAAATATAGATTGGGTGGGCTAACCCTTGCTAAGGTTCAATCTAAGCAAGATAAAATCTTAAATAGAGTGTTATTGAGAACCTCAATGGACCTTGACCGTAGATCTCCCTAGAGGGAATCTGTCAAGTAGGGAGCAACTTTTGACCCTGTATGGCTCTTTTAATAAAATGATGAATATGCTTTTCTTGGTCAAAACTTCTAGATAATCAGCCTAGGAAATGAGCTTTGTGCCTCCTCATGTATTTTGTTGGAATTTATATTACAGACTTAGCTTATCCATAAATGAGTGGATCTCAAATAAATAGTTGAGTGATTGTCAGGGAGAATAAATTCATAATGGGACTTTATAGTCTGAGTATTGACTATTCTGATAAAGAAATACCTTATGGAAGGGTTCTGAATTAAAACATTGGGTAAGTTTTATGTCTTAGACTTTTCCTTTATCAATACCCTCTTGTATAAAAAAGAGAATTGCAACAAAGCATAGCTCTTGTGCTAAGATTTTATAATGCAAGGTAACCAGGTGGGTTAACTATAGAAATCCTTGCAAGAATCTAACCAATGTTAGAGGAGGTTTTTAAAACATTTCCTGAACTCTGTGTTTACACTCTTGCTTTAAACCTTCGATCACTCCTTTAGCTTGGTTTAACAGATTGGGTCTTTGTATTCATTCTCGAAGTTTTACCTTCTGTTGGGCAGACCAATCGGCTTTTAGAGTGAGCCTGCCTTGTGTTTTTCGGATGATCAACTAAACCAATAAGAATATTGGTTTGGTGTCGAACATTGGTTCAAGCCTCGGCGCTTTTTCATTTTATTACTTACCAATTCAATCAGCGTCATATTTTAGCTTTACTGTCCTACACTTCATTTTTAACGTCTGATTCTAGCATGACCGAATTATTCTACGCAGAGGAATGGTGTAATCAGCCTTTAATTGCCTGGTTGCCTTTCGATTTGTTTGCAAGCTTTTACATAGTCAAATTTAGGCCTTTTGCCTTAGTCGGGTTGTCCTCGTCGACTTAATTCGTCTGCTTAGATTTTACCTTAGACACCTTGTAGATGGGTTTTTTTGCGACTTTTGCCTTAGCTGATTTGCATGCTTATTAGAAGATCATCCGGATGATGCCAAATGGCATCATCTCGGCAATCTTGGATACTTTAACCTTGGCCATTTATCGCCTTGGATTTTCTTTGGCATTTTGCCTTAATCGATTTCTCGACCTTTTGTGAGTGGTTCTGAGGAAGCCACGCATCATCATCCCGCTAATTCGGGAGTGACGTCAGCTTGGCATGTTGTACGGTCAGCACCAGACCAACTGGATGTTGCCACATGGCATCAACTCAATGACCCACAATCCCAAGGATGTTCGTACTAGGTGCGAAGCCTACGAGCTAGCAAGTGAGCGAGATGCTACCACGTGGCACAATCCTGCTGATCCATAGTCCAAGAGGATGTCTGTACTAGGCATGAAGCCTGCAGGCTAGCAGGTGAGCGAGATGCTACCACGTATCACAATCCCATTGATCCGCAATCTCGAAGATGTTCGTACTAGGTGCGAAGCCTGGGGGCCAACAGATGTTGCCACGTGGCAAATCTGTTGATCTAAAATCCCAGGAATGTCCGTACTAGGCACGAAGCCAATGGGATGTTGCCACATGGCACAATCCTGCTGCTTCGTAGTTCTGGAGACCTCTGTATCGAGTGCGAAGCTTGCGGGCCAATGAGCTAGCGGGATGCTGCCGCATGGCACAATCCCACTGCTTTGTGACCCCAAGGAAGTCGTGCTAGCCCTGTAGAGCGGCAAGGCAAAAGGTTAGCAAATTTTTGCCACGTAGAGTTTTTCAAAGGTCGCCTAGGAAGCAATAGGTGGCAAGAGTGGCCTCAAGAACCCAAAGAGTTGGCGTGGCCATATAAGCCTGCAAAAGTGACCATGTGGAGCCCAATTGCATTAGCAACGGCCGAGGTCAATTTTGACAACCGTCTCAACATCATAAGCATAGTTATCGTTTGGCGCGAGCCATGAAGGTATTTTTGAGTGTTGGGCCGAATGACTTAGGACTGTGGGCTTCCAAATTAGTGGCTTACACCTGTATAAGTCTTTTGGCAGTTGCAAGATTCATATTTTCTTATGTGAAATTGAATGGATTCTGGTACCTATCCATGCTCGTTGGTGTTTTGGTTGTTGAAGTTGTGTCGTGCCTATCTTTAAGGGAAAAATATTGGCGTGACAGCAATAGTAAATTCATTCTTTGCATAATTAACTGTTATAAAAACCTTCCAATCCATTGTAATTTCAGTCATAAAACAAAGAGTAGGCTTTCTAGACAATGCATCAACAACTACATTGTTCTTCATTTTGACATAATATCAAAGTCATAAGATTGAAGTTTGCTTACCCACCTCTGTTACCTATCACTCAAGTCAATTTGGCTAAGAAAATATTTCAAGCTATTGTGATCAGTTTTGACCACAAATCAAATACTGTCTGAATTTGGCCAAAGCATGCATGATGGCCAACATTTCCTTATCATAAATGGAGAACCTATGCTTCACCTTTTTGAGTTTTTGGTTCTCAAAAGGCTATTGGGTGTCCTTTTTGCATTAAAATAGCCCCTATACCTTCACCTGGAGCATTACATTCCAACACAAAAGGAATGGATAAATCCAGAATAGCAAGTATCAGGCACAAAATCATCACCTCCTTGAGTTTATTAAATATTACTCGGGTTGTTTTAGATCAACTAAAAGCCCTCCTTTTGTTTAAATCTGTGATGTCTCCCTTTTTGGCGTAGGCATGCATGTGCCCTTAGCCTTAAGTTGTTCCCAAGGGCTAAGGAAAAAAAGAATGGAAAAAGGCGAACATTTTAAAAGCCTTAAGAGCATTGAATGAAAAAGCACTTTATTGTTCTAATTTCCACTTAAGTTGGGGCCCTTTTGAAGATCATGGCATTTAAGGTTAAGAGGGAAATTATAAGGAATGCTCTTTTAAATATTTGGAAAGGTGAGTTATCTTCTAATTTGGCTATAAAAGGAAAAGAGATCTTCATTTGAAAAGGTTATGCTAATTTTGGATATTGAATTAATGATCAAGTACGTCAAGGTTGTTCAAAGTGACTTGAAGACAAAAACCTTCAAATGCATCAAGGGTTTGGGGACAAAAACCTACATTCCTTCATTAAAAGCAGCTCTATTCAAAGGTTATAATTGTGCTTCTGATTTGCATGTTTGCATGCAATTGGTTTTACAAAAGTGTTCTGAAACACCACCTTGACTCATAAAATTGGCGAGCAACCTTGGAGAGCTTGGTGATTGTATTGTTGCAAGTAAAAGAGGTGAGCAAATTGCTTGGAGAGTTGGTTGATTTTGGAAGCTAACCTTAGGGTGGTGAAATGGTTGGAGGATTGGTGACCCCTCTCGAGAGGGCTATTTGGCTTCCAAACCCTCTTCTAGGGTTTAGAGGTATTTTTAACAATTTAGTCCAGCTTGGCAAATTGTTTAAGAGTTGATTTGCACATGATATAGGGTGATTTTGTGCCCTAGATAATTTTTTGAATTTATTATATTATTTTAGCAGTGAACTAGGGTTTTGAGAATTTTGATATAGCTTTTGGTGGGCTTTTCGCGATGGAAAAATTCAAAAATAGCCAAACAATTTTAGCACCCTTCTAGGGCATTCAAGGTGGTCAAACACCTTCCCAAACCAAGTCGCCCTAGGTCAAATCTGCAAACAAAAATTCAAAATTAATTGTTATCTTCTAACTAGGGTTTTAGACCCCTTCAATCATCATCCACTCATGCCCAATCAAGTTGTCACACTTGGGAAAAATCTATCAATAATTATTCGCCTTAAATCAGCAATTTGTGAAGTCAAACCCTCATAAAATCTGCCAAATAAAATAAATAAATGATTCAGAAATGATTATTTATTTATTCACTCAAATTGTCCTTGGAACCCTTGCCACATCACATAGAAAATCAACGCCACATTTCAGCAATATTCATCAATAAATTCCAGCAATGAAACTTGATCAATCGGACATCAAATTGTCCACAAAACCTTTTTAAAGATCACACAAAGCAAGTCGCCCCACTCTAGGGCAAATACCAAATCCACCTTACCAAAGGTGGCATCAAAAGACACCTTTTTGTCGATAATTTAGCTCCAAAACCTGCAAAACAATTATTGGGCATGCATCCCAATATTTCTTCAAGCATGAAGAATCACAATATCATATTCAACATATCCTTCAATTGAGATCTTCACCATGTACTTGTATCCTTCAAAGGGGGGCGAACCACCTTAGGGGGGTCAAATACTTCTTTTAACTCTCTTTGCCGACTTTTAGAACATCTTCTCTTTTCATTTGATTATTTTCACGCCGACATTCTTTTTTTATAAATAATAATATTAAATTAATTGCCTAAATAATAAATAGTAATTAAAATTACTTTTAGGCAATAATCCAATAATTATTTCTTTTAAATACCAGTGGTAAAAATCACTTTTAAACAATGTTCTATTAATCAACTAAAATTATCTTATATGAGCAAATGGTTCAAATCACTATTCGAGCAATTATATATTAATTAATAAAATAAAAACCCCAAAAGGAATCCTTTAGTCTATGGGAAAAGTAGACTAAAAGTTTTCAATACTTGCTCATAAATGATGTGGAAATGGAGACTTTGCAGTCCTCCCTTCTCACAATTGCTTGCCTACAAGCAATTCCAAACAAGGCTTCTTTGATAGAACATCCGCTACCACATTGTTTTTACCTTTCACATATTCAATATCAAAATCATAAGCTTGCACTTTGCTTACCCATTTTTGTTGTCTATCATTCAATTCCTTTTGATTGAGGAAGAACTTCAAACTATTGTGATTCGATTTAACAATGAATTTGCCACAAACTAAATATTGTCTAAAATTACTCAAAGCATGCATAATCGCCAACATCTCCTTGTCATAGATTGAATAAGCTTTCTTTGAATCATTGAATTTTCTACTCTCAAAAGCAATAGGATGTTTATTTTGCATTAGGACAGCCCCAATCCCTTCACTCAAATCATTACACTCAACCACAAAAGGGGTAGATAAATCTAAAATAGCAAGAATAGAGAAAGAGCACATTACCTCCTTGAGTTTTTCAAATGCTAGTCGGGTTGTTTTGGACCATTTGAAAGCCCTTTTCTTAGTCAAATCAGTCAAGGGGGCAGCAAGTTGTGAGAAACCTCTCACAAATCTCCTGTAGTAACTACAAAGACCACAAAAACCTCTCAACTGAGTGAGTGTAAAAGGAATAGGCCAATCCATGATAGCTGCAATTTTTTGTTTATCCACTTGCACACCTTGTGCATTGATGATATGTCCCAAATACAAAATCTCTGTTAATCCAAACTCACACTTGGATTTCTTTGCAAAGAAAGAATGTTGTTCCAAAGTGCCCAAAACCAAATCCAAGTGTCTCGAGTGCTCCTCCAAAGTTTGGCTATACACAAGAATATCATCAAAGACAACTAGCACAAATTTTCTTAGATATTTGCCAAACATGTTCATACATGACTGAAAAGTAGTTGGGGCATTAGTCAATCCGAAAGGCATAGCCAAACACTCAAAATGCCCAAAATGACATCTAAAACCAATTTTATGAACATCCTCTTCTTTTACCTTGATTTGGTGATAATATCTCAAATCAATCTTGAAAAAGTAGGTGGCACCATGTAACTCATCCATCAATTCATCAATCCTAGGTATTGGATACCTATTCTTGATGGTTTTATTCAACAATCTGTAATCAATGCACATCCTCATAGTGACATTCTTTTTTTTCACTAGAACAACTGAAAAAGAAAAAGGACTTAAGCGAGGTCTTATGTGTCCCATATCAAGTAACTCTTTGATGGTATTTTCAATTTCCTCCTTGAACGCCCTTGGATGATGGTTTGGAGTGACAATAACTGGTTTGGCACCCACTTCTAGCTCAATGTTATGCTCAAAACTTCTATTTGGTAGGAAACCATAAGGCAAATCATCAAAGACATGAACATGCTTGTCTAACATAGCTTGTAACTCACTATGAAGGGCCTATTGTTTTCTTTATGAATTTGCTATGATAAGGCAGCTTGTTGCCCAAGCAATTTGACCTCTCATAAAAGCCCTTTCCATCCTCTTCATAGATACCTCTTGTGGAGCACCATTTGCTAGACCCTTGAAGACCACTTCCTCGCCCTCCTTTGAATAATTTCAGCTCCATAGTTTTATAGTTTTGAGTGAATTCACCTAAGGAATGCAACCATTGAACATTCAAAACAATATCAATGTCCCCAATGTCAACAACATAAAAATCATCAATTACCTTGTGCTTCCCAAGAGTGAGTGTAAGTTGTGGCAACTTCTTGGAACAAGAAATGGCGAACCCATCCGCCATAGTCACATTGAAACCCTTGCAATATGTGGTTTCCAAAGCCATCTTCTTCACCAAGCCTCCAACAATGAAGTTGTGTGGCTCCACTATCAATCAATGTAGTTACTCTTTGTCCCCTCAATGTGCATTTTACTCTGAAAGCATGATACTTGAGAGCTCCTGAAAGAGAAGCAAATGTGCTACCCAAGTCTTGTGTGTCCTCATGCACATACTCATCAACAACATTTTCATTGTGCTCAGCATTAGTATCAACAATATCAAAATCTGAATCGTCATCAATTACCTCAATGTAATGGACATGTCCCTTGCCCATGCAACGGTGGCCTTTAGTCCAAGGATCCTTGCAAGTGAAACAAAAACCTTTCCTTCTTAGTCCATCTCTTGCATCCTTCATATTGCTGCTATAGGGCAGCGATCTATGTAGTGGAACATAAGGTGAAAAAGGCTTTTTTTGTTGCTCATTGGGCGATGCCCTAGGCTGCCCACTTGGTGCCCTTGGTTGCCCACTTGGTGCCCTTGGCTGCCCACTAAAATCAGACCTTGGCTGCCCTGTATTTACCCATTTGGGCAGCAAATAAGTGGCTACCCTCTTGGCCATTCATTGCCCCTGTATGTTGAACATTTTAGATCCAAAGCTTTAGTAATAGCATCTTGCAAAGAAAGAGCGTAAAACACCTGAACCAAACCTCTCAAAGGCTCAATCAAACCCTCAACAAATAAAACAACCAACCTCCTCTCACGAACATCCGGTACCATGACTGAAACCTTTTGAAAATCAACATTATGATTTTGTTTGAGTTGTACCAACTCAAAAAAGTGGATCTCCGGATCTCTCCTATCAAATCTCTCCATAACCCTCTTACCAAACTCCACCAAAGTCATAATGGATCTGTGGCCTTGTGTGATTAAGACATGAAACCACCACTCACGAGCAATACCCTCCAAATGTAGGGTAACAAACTTGAGAGCCTCAGTCTCAAACATGGGGTTAAGTGATAAATATATCTCCAATTTCTACAACCATGATCTCACAAAAAATTTATCAATACCATCAAAAATAGGAAGAGAAATATTACTCAACCTTTGTTACAAATCTCTACAGGGTTGCATGTAAGGAACTCTTGGTTTTGATCCCTCCATCTCACGATAATCACGAAAAGACGAGTGCTTGTGTGTCATAGCTTAGGGCTGCATACTCTTGTTGACGAATATCAAGTGGATCACCCCTTCGTGTCTCCATCTCCACTACCGGTTCCCTCTGCAAAAAAGTAGCCTTGAAGAATCTATGGGGGGGTTAATAGAAACCCTCTCATTGTCATTCAAACTATCCTCTCTTGATTGGCGATGACTCTTACCTGAATCTTGTGTGGTCTTCAACATAGCTATCATTTGCATACTCAAAGTACATTGAAGGTCACTCTGGCTTTGTTTGATCAAATCCTGCAAAAACTTTACATGCTCTGAAGAAAACCCCTTGGGCTCTTGATCCTCCATAGTCTTTTCCCTTTTTTGGTTATACAAAATCTCTTTACTTGCTTGCATCCAAAACCAAAACTCACAGGTTGACAAGATCGGTGCTCTAATACCCATATAATGTCCCTTTTTTGGGCCAAAGAACCAAATAAGGGTTTTCCCTAAAATCTACAAATTTTTGAATTCTAAATTTAGCAAAATCAACAAACCCTAGCTCAAGTAGATGCTCCAAAAACATGCAAATTGCATTCAAACCTAGACGCAAATGTGCAATAAATAAATAGGTAATTTTCAACAATTACCTTGATCAAATATCACATCAATATGATCCAATATGAGCCAGAAACTGAAAATAGAAATATTGTACTTTTTTACCTCTTGAATTTAAATGAATTTTTTATTTAACCTTGCTGAAAAATATCTTATTTTATGCATAACAAATAGTAGTTGAATATTCACCAAATCTCACTCAAACCCTTGCAAAAATCATGAACAAAATACCAAAATAGCAAAACAATTTCAGCGCCCTTCTAGGGCACTCATGGTGATCAAACACCTTCCCAAACCAAGTCGCCCTAAGTCAAATCTGCAAACAAAAATTCAAAATTAATCGTTATCTTCCAACTAGGGTTTTAGACCCCTTCAATCATCATCCACTCATGCCCAATCAAGTTGCCACACTTGGGAAAAATCTAACAATAATTATTAGCCTCAAATCAGCAATTTATGAAGTCAAACCCTTATAAAATCTGCCGAATAAAATAAATAAATAATTTAAAAATTATTATTTATTTATTCATTCAAATTGTCCTTGGAACCCTTGTCGCATCACATAGAAAATCAATGCCACACTTCAACAATATTCATCAATAAATTCCAGCAATGAAACTTGGTCAATCAGACATCAAATTGTCCACAAAACCTTCTCAAAGATCGCACAAAGCAAATCGTCCCTCTAGGGCAAGTACCAAATCCACCTTAGCAAAGGTGGCATCAAAAGACACCTTTTTGTCGATAATTTAGTTTCAAAACCTGCAAAACAATTACTGGGCATGCATCCCAATATTTCTTCAAGCATGAAGAATCACAATATCAAATTCAACATATCCTTCAATTGAGATCTTCACCATGTACTTGTATCCTCCAAAGGAGCGGGAACCACCTTGGGGGGGTTTGAATACTTCGATCACTTTTAGAACATCTTCTCTTCTCCTTCGATTACTTTCAAGCCGACATTTCTTTTTTACAAATAATAATATTAAATTAATTGTCTAAATAATAAATAGTAATTAAAATTATTTTTAGGCAATAATCCAATAATTATTATTTTTAAATACCATAGTGGTAAAAACCACTATTAAAGATTATTCTATTAATCAACTAAAATTGTCTTATATGAGCAAATGATTAAAATCACTATCCGGAAAATTATAATTAATTAATAAAACAAAAAACCTCAAAGGAATCCTTTAGTCTATGGGAAAATAGACTAAAGGTCTTCAATACCTGCTCATAAATGATGTGAAAATGGGAACATTACATTTTACAAGTCAGTGAAGCCTTCTACAATCATTGCACCACCACTTATTGGCTAGCTTGTACCCAAGAGATAGGGGATCATTGCCCGTTTCCCCATTCAATCGTATCCTTAGCCCAAGTGCTAGTTCATTCAGACAATTCTCCAATTCTTGATCCTTTTGTGCTCCAAGGCGCTCAATATGAGGCAAAGAAGGGCATTGAGTACCTCTCTACCCCAGAGATATATGTTCCAAGTTGGGTTACATGCCTATTAGTCATGAATCAATCTTACCAATTCTAATCAGCCATGACTCATTTTGTGTGTTAGTCAGCCTTTGCACCCCTCCATAGCTTATAGTGAAGTCCTCCGACAATTCCTTCTCCATTCAAAAGAAGAATAGAAAGCATTCCTTAACTAAGACCCAAGATAAACTGTTATCAAAGACATAACCCCAGACTACATGGCACCTATGGTAAGAAGCTGCCGACATCTAATTTTGGTAAAGGAGTAGTTATTAGTCATAGAATTGCACATTAATCTAGGGTACTTGTGTGTTTTTAGATCATTAATTCAAATTATGCTCTTATTGGTAGGTTTTCCCCATGTTTCTAGATGTTCCCCGCCATTGTCCCCCTCATTTCCTCTCCTCTTTCTTTTTCCTCCCCTCCTATATCCCTGGGTTTTGGGGCTTTTCCCCATAAACATACATCGTACAAGTTTGGAGCCCCAAAAACATAGTGTATTGTTCTTGGGTGGGCCTTTTGTGATCCTTGTATTGGGTCTACCATGTCATGTATCCCTGATTTATTAGCCTTTCCAGGCCCATTGTGTGCCGACTTGTGTGCCAATAGAGTCCTAATTTGAATTCGAGAAGCCTATAAAGACACACGTGCATTAGTGCATTTAGGGCATGAATCCATCCATCAAAAGATAAATCGTGAAAGTGTCAAATCAATTAATTCAAACAATTAGATCATAATACAAGCAGATCTGAAGCATTTATTAGTCTATCGTGTATTCATTCTTGAGCGAAATTCATATAGAGTAGACCTTGCATCACTGAACTCTCTAGTTGAACATGCATTATACATGGTGTGATGTTTTCGAAATTACACAAGCATTCTAAAGACCCAATAATAATCAAGCTAAGGAGAACACGTCAGACTACACCCCCCATTTTTTTTCGGTTTTCTAGATGTTTCTGCGCCATTAGGATTTTGAAGGACAACAGTTTCCCAAAGATCCGCACAAAATTTAGGGAAAACAAGAGAGGTTTTTGGAGCCCTGAAGCCGACGAATATGATCGTCAAATCAGTTATTGCAAATCTATCATTTACCAGGTTTGGCCTCATGTTTCCGGAAACGGCACTACTTTTTATAAAGTGTCAAGTTCACTCTTGTTTTTTTGGGTTTTGATCACCTTGCTATCTGGGCCTACTCTACACTATTTGTTTCTAACAGAGTGTCTCCGAATTCACACGAAATAAGATATTCTTCTTAATCCCCCCCCCCCCCCCCCCAAACACACTTGTCATTTATTACATCAAGAAATATTATTTATGCAATTAATTCTAATTTTACTATTTTAAATCTGATTAGGCTTATTTGGAATGTATATAGGTAAATGTATTGTATGTTGATGCAAAAATCACTTTCACATAAAACAAAAGGTTTTATTGTTAAAATATCTTTAAATTGTGAAGTCCAACGACATATATGGTCCTGAAAAGAAAGATCTCTTATTTGCAAATTAGAAGCATGGTAACTAGCACAGACCCATCTTAGCATAGATCTGATATGTTCCGAGAGGTATCCAAAAGACTCAAGGTGTCAATACCACAACATAAGTATAGAAACATAGGGATTGAGACCTCAAGCTTTTTGGATACCTCTCGACAAGTACTAGATCCATGCTAAGATGGGTATGTACTAATCGTATATGGCTAATAAACTATTAGAGTAAATGCAATAAAAAAATGTCTATAGTCTAGATTTGATTGTTAATTGGAAGCATTTGCAACAATAGAACATCTACAAACACATAATTGTTCAGTACACGCATTTGATAATATAAACTACATGTGATTCTTAAGTGCAAGCACTTGATGCTATAAGAAAAAATTGTGTCCCCTATGAAGGTATTACTCATGATTTAAAAAGAATTGATAACCAAGTTCTAATGTTGATTAGAGAGAGACAAAAGCAAAATAAATTATAGAAAACGTGTTAAATCCACATGACCTGCAAAAAATTATCTAACTCTCAAGTCAATATTTAATAGTATCATGGTATATTCAGACTCAGTGTCCCTTCTTTCCATCCCTCAATTTCAATTGGTAAAAAACCATGATGCTTTAATCATAATAGTGAAGGAATGCTCAATAGACTTATAAGGAACAAGTTTTGAGCTGGTTATGGTGGTGCCTTCCCTGCCCTCATTCAATTATATCCTCCAAGTCTAATTCAATTACAATGGAGAAGGAATTCTCAATAGACTTATAACAAGTTTTGAACTAGTCCTGGTGGTGCCTTGTCTGCCCTCACCCAACTTTATCCTCCAAGTCTCCAGCAATCTCAATCCTAAGGGATTTGTACAACCTCAACCCATCTTTTCAATGACTACTTTTTTGGCTCTCTCAGTACCCATTTTAAGGTCTTTCATCCTCTGGTTGTTCAAGTATTTGTTAGATATCCTTCTTTGACATATTGATTATTTTAAAACAAAATAGATTTATCAATAGTGATTGTACAACTTTCACACTTCACATTCTCTACTATAATATGAAGAATTCAACAAAAGTTATGGTGGTTGTTCTGACACTCCCTGTTAATGCGAATTGATAGTTTGAAAACCTAGCTTGGAGGTAGAATTGGAGATACAAACAAACATTTATATATAACAGTTTTTTGAAATAGCTCCAAAACTAAATACCTCAAGACAACGTCAGTGATTTTGTATAGTTTATTCATTTCTCTTCAAAGTTTACTATTATTAAGTGTTACATATCAATGAAAATGTCTGCCTTCAATGTTCCCCATCCATCCACCCAAACACGTCAAATGTCCAAGTTGATGTGGACTATAAAATATTACAAATTTTTCTATCAATACTATATACATACTTTTATTATTTGGGGTGTGTAGAATGAAGACGTATCTTGTAATATCCCCAAATGGAACAATTCAATAATATTGGGGTTTTCCCTGAAACACTAGCAGCCAAGCACCAAAACATACAAACTTTCAACAAGTTGAAATTAAGTAACTTCAAACCCTAACCATCAAATGTGTCATCATAGGAATATTATCTAGGGCACAAATAATACTTTCTCCATTAAATCCACACACAACTACAGAACTGATATACCACAGAAAACTATTCAAAATCCTCTTTATCCATCCAACAATTAGCTAAAAATAAGAAATTCTGGAAATGATAATTTCATGAATTATTCTTGACCAAACTCTTGTCGAGTTAACTCCAAACCCTTGTCGAGTTAAACTCCAAACCCTCAGAAAATCAAAGCAAAGTAAATACCTTGAAATCTGAAATGCTATGATCAATTGTAGTTGAATAACCTCATAACAAATATGTGAAAATTATACAAATAATAGCTGAATATATGAATGATAATATTGGCCTCAATTGGCCCCTCAAAATGCTCAAATAATTTCCCAAATGGAATCGCCCCACTGCTGGAATATTTCTGCCTTTTTCTCACCATACATAATACTGAAATTTGGCCAACCAATACCACTAAACCCAACTCAGAAATATGCTTGTTTATCTGCTCTTTTGCGTTCACACTCAGCTGGAAATTAATACAAAATATAATATTAATTTTCAAAATGAATAAAGGGTAATATAGGCTTACGGAAGCCCTTTAAACTCCCAACCAAGCTTCCAACTTAAGTCACCCAGCTGCCCTAGCCAGTCACTGCTGTAATTAATGGTTTTTTGCCCTTCTAGGACCTTATCCACAGCCCTAAGCCTGCCCTGTCAATCTTTACCCTGTTCACTGCCCTCACATATTATTAGCAGCCCTTAAGTACAATTCGCTGCTCCCTTCTTGGAGCTTCAAACCCTCACAATTGCCTTCCACGCTTCACAAGCCCTAGGTGCTGCCCTAGGTGCCTTCAAGACCTGAAATTGAAGCTCAATTTGCAAAACCGAACAATGAGAAATCAATGCAATCCCCTAGGTAAGGATGCCCTAGTAGAAACAAGGATTTTCGTCCTTACTTTATTCCAAGCTTTACATGCTTGGCCAAGTGTTACAGACCTAATATCAAATTTATTATCCAAAACATAACATACCCTTTAATGAATTCCAAACTTCCTTTATATACTCGCCCTTTTAAGTTATGAGGGAAGAGTTAAGTACATAAAGGTTGGTTAGCTTTTAAAACCTACTTAAAGGCATTTTATGTCCTTTAAGTCACAAAAGGGCCCTCCTCAATGTAAAAATAGAACTTAAGTGACCCCTTCACTTTAACCTTTCAAAGAGGATAGTATGTGTTTCCTTTTTCTCATTCTTTCCCATAGCCTAGGGGAAACACCAAAAATAGGCTAGGGGACATGTCCAAAGCCCTTAGGCCAAAAAGTGGGACATTACCTCCCCGCCCAAAATTGTTTGTCCTTAAACAATTGCAAGATCCAAAGAGATGTTCCAACACATCTCAAAATGCAAACTCTCCCTATGATGGTTTTCAATGGAAGAGAAGTTCCAATCTGAATCTTCTTACTGTTGTAACTGTGTTTTGAAGGTTGCCCCCAAGCTCTGAAAGTGCTACCACAGCCTTCTGAAGGCCTCTCCTGTCCCCACATAAGGCTGCCATGAATGTATACAATGCTATTAAGAGGCCACCAACCCTTACCATCCTCCCAACAAGCTCTCTGACTGCAATCTTTTCCAATCAACATGCTGCCCAAAGCGTAGGCTAACCTGTGTAACTCATAACAGTTTTTACTATGTCTCATTTCAAGCCCCAAACTCAAACAGTCCTCTGAAAGGCTGGAGTTTTCTGTGGTGAAACCTTGAACACTAGTTCCTTCATCCAAGAAGAAATCACCTTACCAAAAAGAATGTACATGCTAATATGTGGGTTGTGGTCATGATGTACGGTCATGCAATCACTCCAAAACATCAACCCATTCATTACTAGGTTGAGTTTTAATGAGCCCTTTAAAAACATATCTTCAATAGATGTTGTTATGCACTCACAAGGTGTGCTAGATGGCCTATAGCTGTCAAAAGAAATACAACTGAAAAGTGACACCTTGCTATCCCATATGCCAAAGTCTATCTAAATTTCCCTTATAGAGTGCCTACTATCTTGGCAAACATCCAACAACTTCTTGGGGCCTCCCTTATGACATGGCCAACCTATCCAATTTTGCAAAAAGGGAACAATAATGAACTTCCTTGGAAACATACCTTGGAAAAAGGTATTATAGAGATGCAACCAACCTCGTATGGACCTCTTTATGTGTGTCATGTGTTCTCCCATTGGCTCCCCCTTATCAACATTTTCATGCATATATGGAACACCATGTGAGTCTAACAAAAGCTCGATTTCATCAATGCAAAAGTGTTGTACCTTACTTGTGTTCTTCCACCTTTTGTTATGCAAGAAGTGTCCCCAAAAACCAGAATTCGTGACCTTATGAGAACGTTGTGTTTGCATCATCAACTCAGGATTTTCTGAGTGGCAAAATTCAGACTTGATTTGTGTACTACTCCTTCCAACTTTGGCCTGTAGTGTGCTCCAAATTTCAACTTTGCTGACTCCAATAGGGGGCTGGGATTTTTTTTACCAACTCAGAAATTTCTGAGTGTAAAAGATCAAACCCTGCACTTGTATTTTCAAACCCTTTCCTTGCTTGTAGTATGTCAACAACATTGTATTGTATGATGGTAATAGGCAGTGAGTTTGAACGCACAAATTCTGAACTTACTAAGTGAGAATGAAACCAAGATTTCTTCAAAAACTCACCTTTCTCTTTGTTGTCCGTACTTTGTGCCTTTGCCCCATCCAAGAGGGGTCTCAATCCCATGTCCATACTCTCAAAGTTACCCTTATAACTCAGTATAGGGTGTTGCTCAAAGCAATCTAGGGGCTGCTCATGCAACCACGATTTCCTATTCTCCTTCCCAATCAATATGCAACAATTTCCAGAATCAACAATGCTTGTCAAACCCAAAGTTAGATGGGTTCTACCATGCCCCGATGGCTGTTCATGCACAAAAATCACAGCACCCTTTGCATTCCTCATAGCCATTACAATTGGTTTCCCTAGTGATCCTACACAAGGAACAAACACATAGTAAAAACTAGGGTGTTTAGTAACACCATTTTGGTCATCTTATCAAGCTCTATGATCACAAAGTGCATCCCTTCTTGATGCCTTGATTCTTCCTTGCAACTCCCCCTTACTCGGAATTCAGAAGATATGTACATGTTGCTCTTTTCATGGTTGTAGCAACTTCTTTTCCCCTTCCTTCTTTCCCTTATAGTGGCTGGAAATCCACTTATATATTCTTGAACCACTTTCATGGTGTTAGGGTGTGAGGGGCACACCTTCCTAAGACCAAGACACACCATGTGAACAAAAAATCGTGAGGGAAACAAACTGAAAATGCAAAAAAAAAAACAGTCACTATGATCCTGGGACCATGATAACCCTTGCCTACTCCCTTCTTTATGTTAGCCCTATACATGCTAGCAACACTATGTTGATAGGGCTCACTTGGATCCCATATCCATGAAGGGTATTTGTCATGTTCTTTCCTTGAACTTACTTGGAAGAAGACTTCTTCTCCTTGAGTGTCCCTTACCTCCACCTCAATGCTCTTTTTGACTATGTCCCTTCTTGTTAGGACATGTGCTTCCTTAGCAAGACATAACAACAAATGTTTCCTCCAAGCTTCCTTTTGCAATCTAAATTTAGACAAGGAAAATGATGCATGAAAAGGAGCAATACAAAAACTTTCTTTCTTGGCATACCTTTCTATTATGATGTCCTTGTTCATGCTTCCTTCTTGACACTTTGTTGGCTCATGAAGTTGTGGAACAACTTCTTTTTGTTTCACCCTCGGAAATTCTGATTTTAATGTCACTTCCCCATTAGTGTCAACTGTTTGCAACTCCATTGGTTGCTCCATAGTTTGTTGTTACTCCTTACTTGGCTGCCATTGAATTTTTGGTTCTTGAGGTTCAAAAATTTCAATCATTGGTTGCCCTTCACTAAGCTGAAAATTAATTCTTGGCTGCTCCAAAACTTCTAATTTTGGTTGCTTCAATGGCTGTCCCTCATGTAAGTGAAAATCCCTCTTAGGTACCCTACCGGTTTCTGATTTTGGAGGCTCCATCTTCTTTGTATCAAATTGTTTAATGAGCTTCTCACTTAGTTCCTCATATGTTTTAATGAGGTCATGTCCTTGTGTCCTCCACGCAAGATGCCACCAATCACAGGCAGCTCCTTCCAAGTGTTGTATGACAAACTTTAGGGCCTCTTTTTACCTCTAGGCCTCAAATCAAAGTATTTGTTAACCTTGTCCACCCATGCTCTAATTGAAGTACCTGGGTCCCCATCAAAAGTAGTGAGAACAATCCTTCCCAAGTCGTCATGCACAACCACTTGCCCATGGTGCCTCTTTCCCTATTTCCAAGCTACAAACTTATTGAAGCTCATTGTCCTCTTGACTCAAGGTGTGTATTCCAAGTATTCATCTTACTATTCCATCAATTCCCAACTAAAAAAGGGTTGTTTCTCTTCCATTTCAAGGGGTTGGTCCCCTTTCATGCCCTTCACTGATTGAAGAAATGTGGCCATAGTTTCCATCAACTGCTCTTGGGCTTAAGTAAGCCTCTCAAATCTAGTATCATCCATATCCATGTTTGACAATAATCTTCCCATTCTACAAATGACCAAGAATTTGGCTTTGTTACCACTGTAATGTCCCCAAATGGAACAATTCAATAATATTGGGATTTTTTCTGAAACCTTAGCAGCCAAACACCAAAACATACAAACTTTAAACAAGCTGGAAATAAGTAAATTCAAACACTAGCCATCAAATGTGTCATCATAGGAATATTATCGAGGGCACAAATAATACTTTCTCTATTAAATCCACACACAACCACAGAGCTTATATACCACAGAAAACTACTCAAAATCCTCCTTTATCCATCCAACAATTAGCTAAAAATTAGGAATTCTGGAAATGATTATTTCATGAATTATTCTTGACCAAACCCTTGTCGAGTTAAACTCCAAACCCTCAGAAAATCACAGCAAAGTAAATACCTTGAAATCTGAAATGTTATGATCAATTGTAGTTGAATAGCCCCATAATAAATATGTGAAAATTATACAAATAATAGTTGAATATATGAATTATAATATTGTCCTCAATTGGCCCCTCAAAATGCTCAAATAATTTCCCAAAGGGAATCGCCCCACTGCTGGAATATTTCTGCCTTTTTCTCACCATACATAATACAGAAATTTGGCCAACCAATGCCACTAAACACAATCAGAAATATGCTTGTTTATCTGCTCTTTTCCCTTCACGCACAGCTGGAAATTAATACAAAATATATTATTAATTTTCAGAATGAATAGAGGGTAATATAGGCTTACGGAAGCCCTTTAAACTCCCAACCAAGCTTCCAGCTGAAGTCGCCCAGCTGCCCTAACTAGTCACTACTGTAATTAATGGTTTTCTGCCCTTCTAGGGCCTTATCCACAGCCCTAAGCCTGCACTGTCAATCTTTACCCTGTTTGCTGCCCTCACATACTATTAGCAGCCCTTAAGTATAATTCGCTGCCCCCTTCTTGGAGCTTCAAACCCTCACAATTGCCTTCCATGCTCCACAAACCCTAGGCACTGCCCTAGGTGCGTTCAAGACCTGAAATTGGAGCTCAATTTGCAAAACCAAACAATGTGAAATCAATGCAATCCCCTAGGTGAGGATGTCCTATTAGAAACAACGGTTTTCGTCCTTGCTCTATTCCAAGCTTTACATACTTGGTCAAGCATTACATGCTTGATATCAAATTTATTATCCAAAACATAACATACCCTTTAATGAATTCCAAACTTCCTTTATATATTCGCCCTTTTAAGTTATGAGGGAAGAGTTAAGTACATAAAGGTCGGTTAGCTTCTAAAACCTACTTAAAGGCATTTTATGTCCTTTAAGTCATAAAAGGGCCCTCCTCAATGTAAAAATAGAACAACTTAAGTGACCCCTTCAATTTTACCTTTCAAAAAGGGTAGCATGCGTTTCCTTTTTCTTTCTTTCCCATAGCCTAGGGGGAACACCAAAAATAGACTAGGGGACGTGTCCAAAGCCCTTAGGCCAAAAAGAGGGACATTACATATCTCCTCAGAGTAATAGGGCTATGGGTACATCAACAAAATAAGGACTAGATGTTTTCTCACATCAAATATTTGCCCACTTTGACTAGAACAAAGAATTTAATTGTTTCATTTTTTATTTTTAAAATCTAGTGGATTCATATCACCATGCACATAGATATTTAAATCCAATCAAAATTTTCAAACAGAATATATAATCCTCTATGCACATCAACCAGAAGGCACATAAATATTTTAAATTTATACAATTAAATATTAAAGTGCGATGAATGAGTATTTGCCAAATTTGGCCACTAATTTAAAGTTTTGAGACACCAGCATCATATTAATCTACTTCCTAAAAACAGTAGTAAATACAATTTTAGTATATCTTTCTTAATGCTCAAGTATCTCAGCATTTCTTACATCATGTAAGAGCTTGAATGGAATGCTACATATACAATAAAACAAAAACTGGAATACATGCAATTAGAGTCTAGTGGAAAATGTTTATTTTAAGAATAATCAATGAAGTGTGACATATAGGACATAAAAGCTACTAAATTAACTGCCATCTGCATGAGCAGTGTACGATTTTTATTGGGTCCCTTTGCATTATCAATTGGTCTGGGTAAATTTTGTCTGGCTTTCCTTTTTATCAAATTTATCCATTGATAAAAAGAGAATCAGTTCTTAGTTGAAGAGACCGCCTGATCTGTATGTGCTTTTTGTCAGCTTTTTACTAAACATGAATGAGTTTGGCGAGATAACACCATCAGTAGGATTATCATCTCACTGACCATTTAAACTGAACAGAAAACCTTAACACAAGATTTGGAAAGCTCTTATGTAAAGAGAATTGCTGGCTACCTATTCGTGGTGGGAAATGTAGTTACGCCCCCTCTCCTCTCCTACAGTATCTTTTTTAATCATTGATTCCATTCCTCTTTAAAATACTCTCTAAGAAAATAAATAATTTATTTCTTGTTTGATAAATCTCAGGAAAAATTAGAAACAACCTTTACTGTAGTCGGAAATAAGCCTGAACAACATAATTGGTTGGACAGTAAATAATTAAATACTTAAATCCATATGCTTGCCCTTCAAATTAATTGCTGGCTGCGGAATTGTTTATATTCATTTATGTCTTCTTTTCATGTTATTGCCATTTGCATAACATAGAATGTTGTTTTACAATCATAGTTACCAGATTCAGCCGCATCTGGCCGAAATCCGGAACGTTCCGCATTTTTTGCGGGCTTCCGGATTAATAAATTCGGTTCGGCAAGGAGAAACAATGGAAGTCAACAAAAAAATTTAGAAAATGTAAATCTAGTCCGAACCCAATAGTATGTAAATAAACATTTAAGTATAAGAAACTAGATGTCCTTTCTTATACTTTAAGTTATATTTTATTTATATACTTTCAGGGTGTTTGAGAGGGGTTTCGGACCGCTAGGAGCTATAATGCAAATTCTAGGTTTTGGAGGATACTATCATATTTCAGAGTTAGTCAGATTCCAGGGTTTCAGGGTTTCAAACTTAGCCATATTTCAGGGTTTCAAGATTTCAAGGAGACATCATAGGAGGTATGAAGGCTGCATGAAGGGATGTATGCGTGATGAATAGTATGAGAATATCTCTTGCAAAGTGCCACAAGCCGATCCCACCCCATTCCCAGTGCACCCCTTAAGGCATGCACTCTGTGAGATTCAAGTTTGAACTATGGACATTTTACTATCTTTTAATGTAATTCAAGTTTGAAACTTATGCATTTCTCAATTTTGCAACTGTTAAATTAATATTCAATGTTTCATTCCTTACTAGATTAAAATATTTTACATACATATATATATTTTTGTTTTTTTTCCAAACCGGATTTTACCGGATTTTTCCGAACCTTTTCAAGAATTCCGCATTTCCACATTTTTTTGGCCTCCCGAATGCATCCGGATTTCCGAACCTGGTAACTATGTTTACAATTGACCAATCTGATGTAGCTCTATATATTTTTCTTGAAATAACCATAACTAAATCTAGGAGTAATAAATCAATCTCCTTTCTTTGATTTGTGCATTGCCATAGGCTTATAAATAATTCCAATTCTGACCATAATCATATTAACACAAGACAACTCTAGCCTCCAGCTCTCCATTATCGACAACCTAACAACATTAAAATAACAAATATTTTCTGCTCATTTTAAGTCTACAAAGCCTGTCAAAAACATTTCAGCGCATCCTGCAAAAATAATTCAAGAGGCTTTGTCCAAGACGTTGATGTATTATTTCTCTTTTGTCGGGCACCTAAAAAAAAAAGCAAATGGAAAGTTTCAAGTGGAGTGTACATCCGAAGGTGCTCTCTTTTAAGAGAACATGGCAAACAACAATCTTTCAGTCCCAGGCAATTTGGAGAACCTCAAGCCATCATTTCAAAGACTACTTTTTTAGCTTCATCTCAGTACTGATATTGAGGACTTTCATCCTCTGGTAGTTAGCTAATTCTTAGACATAATTCTTTGGTATAAGGATTATTTTTAAAATCAAAAACAGATTATCAACAGTTACCGTATAGCCTTCACACTCTTCATGGCATTCAACAGAAGTTATGGCTGCTGCTCTGCAGTTTTGACGCTCATTGTTAACACAAATTGATTATTTGAAATTGGAGATACATTAAATCATTTATATATAGTGTTTTATTTAAAATGGCTTTAAAACTAAATGCATAAAGCCAACTTTGATAATTTTGTATAGTTTGTTCAATTTTCTCTAAAATTTCTTATTAGTATGGGTCAAAATATCAGTCTTTAATGTTCCCCTCGCATCCAACCACCCCCCAACACACATACCAAAAGTCTAAGTTATGTGGGCTGTAAAATGTTCCTATTGGCACAAAAAATCATGATAAGACCAAAGAAGGTTCTTCACCGTTCTCTTTGCCTCTAAAAAAAGATAGAACCGGTTTTTAAGGGAGGACTGTGGTCTATAAATAGGGTCAGGCTGTTTATAGAATACAGAAAAAATGGCTTCAATCCAAAAAATATTTACCCTTCATCACTACGATGTGGGTAAGTCTATTTTCCCTCCAAACCAAATATTGGAATTGTATTTCTATAAAAATAACAGGGAAAAGCCCAGGTGAATTAATCTATGCATCTGTGTTGGACATAGTCATTGATGTATGAAGGATTGTCATTGATGTCAACGGTAGCAAGTGCTATTATGCATTAATGACAAAGGTGTTGAGTTGAACAAACTTCTTGCAAAGCCCCATGGAGTTGTGTGTGTACTTTGAATGATTATGAACATACAAGAACAGTCATATGAATGTCTTTGCTTACATGGTTATCTTGACAAATATGGCTAAGTACACAGGTAGATGTTAACACAATTTGCATATATCTCTTTGTGGTCTAAGTTCTAAGTCATAAGGATGAGTAGAGCAAATGTTACAAATGCATAATGTTGTCCCTCAACTAAAAGCCTACTAAGTTTCTACACTTAGTCGTTTTTGCAACTTTGCATTTCTCTGGGAATTATTTCGGAAGAAGTGGCTCGGGTAATTCTTTAGGAGAAATGTTGAAGACTCTTCAGACAAAAAACCTGCAACAAATGTTCTGAAGCTTTGGAATTCTTTCAGGAAAATGTTCGATCTCCACACTTAGTCGATTTTTCAAAGCTTGGGAATTCTTTCGGAAAAATTGTTCCGAACAAAAGTTATGAAGGAAACGAGTGCAATTTGGAATTCTTTCGGAGAAAATGGTTCGGCGAATTCTTTTGGAAAAATGGCTAAGTCTTTGTCAGAAAAATTGTCTCAAACAAAAGTTTCTGAATGGATCTTTTCAAAATACCGAAGGGTAAGTGAACCGTTCAAAGTTTCCAAAGAGATCTTTTCAAAAATGCCGAAGGGTAAGTGAACTGTTCAAAGTTTCCGAAGGGATCTTTTCTAAAATGCCGAAGGGTAAGTGAACCATTCGAAGTTTCCGAAGGGTACTTTGCCAAAGTTCCAAAGGGCATGTGACCCAAACAAAAATTCTGAAAGGTACTTTGTTAACCGAAGGGCATGTGATCCAAACAAAAGTTCCGAATAGGTCACTTATAGAAGTCCCGAATGACACTTTCGGAAGAAGGACATTGATGAATTCTTTCGGAGAATTTGTCTAAGGCAGGTGGGCACAAAATTCCTGAATGATACTTTCGAATGGAGAGGACTCTTACAAAGTTCTCGAAGGATACTTTCGGATGGAATGGACTCTTACAAAGTTTCCGAAGGATATTTCGAAAGAAATATAGGTCACTTACAACATTGCCGAAGGATAAGTGTGGAGTCTCATAGGGCATTTTCAAAAGTGTCGAAGGATCAAGGCGAGTTAAAGGTCGAGCAAGTCTAAAGAGATCAAAAAAGCAAAAGCAATACAGGAATGCCAAAGAAAATGAGATAAGGTCAACATGTCGGAGTTTAACGACCAAGCCAATATAAAGATCATGCATCTTCAGAGATCGAATAGCACGTGGAGCTCAGATGGAAAGATCGACACACACGTTTCAAAGTTGGAACGAATATAAACAAAGAACCATTGAAATGAGTTAGTTACAAGAATCTGGCGAGACGGTTGAAAAATATAAACAACGGTTGAACTGAAACGATTATTCTAATTTTGCGAGTGTGGTAATTGATGCAACGAGGGCAGAATTCAAAGAGGCTAAGAGAATGGAAGTCAAATAGTCATTTGCTTGGAATGAGAAGAGACAAGCAATGAATGAAAAATGTATAAAGTAAAGAGACTCGTTTAAGTTTTGATTTATGAAAAATTCCAAAGTGACGAAGAATAGGAAAGAAAAAGTCATCTTTTAATTTTTGGAATGAGAGGAGTCGAGCCGTAGATGCAGAAGCATAGAGGAGTAATGGTCGAATTGGAGAATACAAGAGTGTCAAACAGATAAATTTTGACACAGAGAAAGGGTGCAGGAAGAGCGAAGATCACACAAAAGTGTGTTGAATGAGAAATAAGTAGTTGCAGATTAGACATGCAACAAAGAACAAAAACTTGGATTCTTTTGTGAATCTAATTCGTGAATTTGAAGTGTAAATGTCTGATTGGTTGGTGCCATCAAATTAAGTTGGGTTGGTGCTCATTATAGGGAGTGGGTGCTTCCTTAGAGTTGGTGCTCTTAAAATAGGGGATTGGTGTCTCTTTGGGATGGGTATCCTTAAATATAACCAGTAAGGTTCAGTCAGTGAGACAAACTTTGTGAGGCTGGATTAGAACAATAGCTTCTAACAACATTCTCACCGTGGTTTTTCCCTTTGGGTTTCCACATATAAATATGGTGGTGTGTTGTGCTTTTGTACATGTAATATCTTTCATTTATTTGTTTAAGATTACATATGTTTTAAATTCATCTTGAAAGTTGTAAGAAATTCATTTTTGAGATCTACTGATTCACCCCCCTCTCAATAGATAGGTGTGTTCAACAATTGGTATCATAGCCAAGTGTTCCAAAACAGAAGCTTAATCAGCGCAGGTTGATCTTGGGGTCTGAACACAAAATTGCCAATCATGAAGGAACTTCATCAAACAAGGCACCTTTGTTTGATGGGTCTAACTATGTCTTTTGGAGCATAAGGATGGAAGCATATTTGACCTCCTTGGGGTTTTATGTCTGGATGTCCGTTGAAAATGGATACACACCCCCTGTTGTTTTTCCCATTGATCAGGCAGCGAAGAAGGCATATGAAAACAATGCCAAAGCAAAGAATGCTATTCTTTGTGGATTGTCAAACAATGAGTTTGTCAAAGTCATGCATTGTCAAAGTGCAAAGGACATATGGGTCAAATTAAAGAGCATATATGGAGATGACAGAATAAAACAAGCCAAGCTTCAAACACATAAGAGACAGTTCTAGAGCCTCAAGATGAGTGAGGAAGAGAAGATTGCAGACTACCTCCTTAGGGTAGATGAGATTGTAAATGCAATCAAAGGACTTGGAGAGACAATGGACGAATCGATCATTGTCAAAAAGGTTTTAAGATCTCTGACAACAAAGTATGATTCTAAAATTTCTACCATTGAAGAAGCAAGAGATTTGAACAAGCTCACAGTAGATGAGTTACATGGAACTTTCACTGCATATGAGATGAGGCTGGGAGATGCAAAGTCATCCAAGAGAGAAGTTGCTTTCAAAGTTTCCAAGCAAGCAGAAGAAGAAGAAGCTCCTAATTTCGAATTCTGAGGAGGTTGATGATGTAGAGGCTAATTTCATCAAAAAATAGAAGGGCTCAAGCAAATACAAAGGTAAGTTACCCTTCAAATGTTTTAATTGTGGAAAGATAGGTCACTTTGCTGCTAAATGTCCACATAAAAGGAAGGATGATTCTGATTCAGTTGAGAAAAATTAAAAGGAAAAATCCTATTATCCCAAGAAGAAGAAAAACTTCGTTAAGAATAAAAAAGCGCTGTACTCAAAAGAAGATAGTGACTCGGTTGATGACAACAATAGTTCAAGTGATGAGCATGATAGTGCTTTTATGGCCAAACAAAACGAAGTTCCATTCATGACTTATGAATCAACTTCTTTATGCCAAGAAGACTTAGATGATGATGATGAAGGAGAATTAAATCTAGAATGTGAACTCATTTGTGCTTTAAAAGAAATTGACAAGCTTAGAAAAGAAAATTCTAAACAAAAGAAGCTTAGTCAAAAGGAGTTTGAGAAATAAAATAAAATAAATGAGGAATCAGATCAAATGATAGTGAGTTTGAAGACCCAAGTTGAGGAGACAAAGAGGATAGAGGGTGTGGTCAAAACTGATTTGCAAGCAAAATCCTTAGAATGCTTGACGATGGAGGAAGAAATCATGGACCTAAGAGAAAAGCTCAAAAAAACCAAAGAACGAATTGATAAAGGCTTGAAATTGAAAGGAGGATCTGCAATGCTGGATGAGATGACACAAAAGTCCCTCAAAGAAAAATTAGGTCTTGGGTATGAGAAAGGCAAGAGTTCCACGTTGAGTACAACTGGGAATCTGTATGAAAACTTCAAGGCAATAGCAGAATCAAGAATCAAAAAAGAAGAAAATCATATACCTGAAGAGAAGAAAAGTAATAACTCTGTTCCTACAAAGACCAAGGTTGTTGCTACAAAAAACAACATAACAGCAAGAAACATGAAGAAGACAGAGTTCAGGAGACCTCCTTTATATCCCCAAAGGAGAATGATAACTAGGGATTCTTCATCATTTTATGGTTATTGTTATAGTTGTAATCAATTTGGCTATAAAGCAATTGATTGTAAGATTGTACCTAAGAGAAGGATAAGTTTCTTAAGTAAGAATTCATTTGCCCTTCTGCTAGATCTAGATGTTTTATGTTACAACTGTAATAATTTTGGGCATATAGCAAAGCATTGTAGACCAAAGCTTGTTAAATCAAAGTCTAACAATGCAAAAAGGGTTGAGACTCCTAAAGTGAACAAAGGCTCTCAAATCAATGACACAACAAAGAAAAGTACAGTCAAGAAACCCAAGGAGATATGGAAAAAGAAAAATCAGTCTATGATCGTCCAAACAACATTGCATGCTAAAGAGAAAAATCTATGGGTCATAGATAGTCGCTGCTCAAAGCCTATGACCGGTGACAAGAGTAAGTTCACCAAATTGAGCCGATGCAAGGAAGAGACTATCAGCTTGGGAGACAATACTGCTGTCAAAATCAGAGGCAAAGGAACCTTGCACATTGATGGCAAGCTCCCTACACATGATGTTCTTTATGTTAAAGGACTAAAACATAATCTGTTGAGTGTTAGTTAGATGTATGACAATAGCTATAAAGTCATATTTGATGCTGAAGGTTGTGAATTAAGGTCTGAAAAAACTGTTGCATAAGAAAAAAGGACTGAGAGTAACATATATAATCTGATTGAGGTAAATGATACAAATTGTCTCATAGGAAAGATTGATGAGAGTTGGTTATGGCACAGAAGGATGGGTCATGTTAACTTTGACAATTTAGTCAAAATAAGTTCTAACAAGTGTGTAAGACACATGCCTAAAATAACCAAGCCTACTGACACGTGTAGAGAATGTCAGCTCGGTAAACAGACCAGAGTCTCATTCCAAACTAAAGAGTATGCAACTACAAAACCTCTATAGATAGTTCATACTGATCTTTGTGGACCAACCAAGACAAGAGGATCCAAAGAAGTGTATTATTTCATGTTGTTCATAGATGACTACACTAGAATGACATGGGTAACCTTCTTAAAAGACAAGTTTCAAGCCTTTGAGAGATTCAAGATTTTTAGAGCCATGGTTGAAAATAAAATTGATAGAAAGATCAAGTACCTCAGATCTGACAAAGGTGATGAATTCACTTCAAATGAATTCATAGACTATTGTGAAAAGCATGGAATTAAGAGACACTACTCTACTGCAATAACTCCACAGCGAAATGGAGTTGTTGAGAGGAAGAACATGACTGTCAAAAAAATGGCTAGAACAATGTTGAAAGATGACAACTTGTCAGATGGTTATCGGAGAGAAGCAGTCCAGACAGCAGTATACATCTTGACCAAAGTCCGATTGAGAGTAAACAGTGACAAGACTCCATATGAACTATAATAAGGAAAACCTGCTTCAGTCAAGTATTTTAGAGTGTTTGGAAGCAAATGCTACATTCGAAGGAAGGAGAAAAAGCTAGGCAGTTTTGAGTCGAGATGTGATGAGGGAATATTCCTTGGTTATTCCACTCATAGCAAACCCTATGTTTGCTACAACAAAAGACTGCATAAGCTGGTGGAGAGCATCCATGTTAAAGTTGAAGAGATCCACAAAGAAGAAATTGAACCTGTAAAGGAGATCAAAATTGAGGAACTAAAAGAAGAAGCTGAGGATGAAATATCAGATAATGAAGAAGAGATAAAGAGGACTGAAAAAGCACCCTCAAGGTTTGTTCAAAATGATCATCCTAAGGAGTAGATCATTGACAACATGAATGGAGTCCAAATGAGGAGAAGGGCAGCAATGAGCAAAGAATAGGTAAGTTTTGTTTTAATATCTGAATCTGAGCCCAAAAGCTATGCTGAGGCCAGCAAAGATGAGAATTGGCAAAAGGCCATGGATGAGGAACTAAGTCAAATAGAAAAGAACAAAACCTGGTAGCTAGTTCCAAGACCCACAGACAAGAATGTCATAGGCACAAAATGGGTCTTTAAAAACAAGTTGAATAAAGATGGAGCTGTTGTGAGAAACAAAGCTAGACTTGTTTGCAAAGGATATGCTCAAGTAAAAGGAATAGACTTTGAGGAGATATTTGCCCCAGTGGCAAGATTGGAAGCCATCAGAATGTTTTTAGCATTCTCAGTCTTTAAGAAGTTTAAAGTCTATCAAATGGATGTTAAGTCAGCTTTTCTGAATGGAACCTTGGAAGAAGAAGTCTATATTGAACAACATGAAAGTTTTCAGTTGACAGATGAAGAAGACTATTTGTGCAAACTGAAGAAAGCACTGTATGGTCTAAAACAAGCACCTAGAGCATGATATTCAAGGCTGGATCAATATTTGCAACAAAGATTTATCAAAGGAAGTGCAAACAGTAACTTATATGTTAAGTCTGAAAATGGACATATGTTGATCATAGTTGTCTATGTTGATGACATCATTTTTGGTAGCCGCAACGATAATATGTGCAAAGAATTTGCAAATCAAATGCAAAAGGAGTTTCAAATGTCCATGCTAGGAAAACTTTCATTTTTTCTTGGTCTACAGGTTGCACAATCCAAAGAAGGGATATTCATATCCCAGACCAAGTATGCGAAGGAGATGCTCAAGAAATTCAGTATGGAGGATAGCAGACCAATTAGCACTCCCATGATAACTGGGTGTAAATTGAGCAAAGGTGATGAATCTCCTGAAGTGAATCATACAATGTATAGGTCTATGATTAGTAGTTTGCTATATCTCACTGCATTAAGACCAGACATCATGCAAGCTGTATGCATGGTTGCTAGATTCCAAGCTGCACTAAAAGAAACACATGTAAATGCAGTAAAGAGAATCTTCAGATATATCAAAAGTACAACAGACTATGGCTTATGGTATCCTTTAAGTGATGATTTCACTTTGACAGCATACATAGTTGTTGATTGGGCAGGAAGCACAGATGATAGAAGTACTAGTGGTGGTGCATTCTTCCTTGGTAAAAGACTTGCTTCATGGCTGAGTAAAAAACAAGAGTCAGTTACACTATCTATAACAGAAGCAGAATATGTTGCAGCAGTGGCATGTTACACTCAAGTGTTGTGGACGAAGCAGTCACTAAAAGACATTGAAGTGGATTTCAAAGGACCAATTCCCATTCTGTGTGACAATTCAAGTGCTATAAATATATCCAAGAATCCGGTGATGCACTCCAAAACAAAGCACATATCAATCATCACTTTTTGAGAGAGAAGGTTGATGATCAAGAGGTCACAATGAAATATGTTCCAACAAAAGATCAAATTGCAAACATATTCACTGAACCTTTGCCTAAGGACCAATTTGAATATTTGAGACAGTGGTTGGGAGTGGTAGCTCCTACACCACATCATTAGTTCCTAGTAATTAGGCATGTCTCCAAGGGGAGTATAAAAGTAACATCACTAACTCCTAGAAAAATAAGAGTTTAGGCAAATGTGCCATTTCCTAAGGGGGAGTTCCTCACAAAGTGTTATAGCCTGTCAAGTCCAAGGATGAGAACAACCAAGATGCCAGAAAAGGAGAAGATTGTTGACATATTATGGCAAAGATGCTTTGCAATTAATGTCAAAGGGGGAGAAAAGAGCAAGACGCAGGGGCAAAACAGAGATTGTGCTACTTTGCAGCAAAACAGAGATTGCGCTACTTTGCAGTAGATGTTTTTGCCATCAATGACAAAGGGGGAGATTGTTGGACATAGTCATTGATGTATGAAAGATTGTCATTGACGTCAAAGGTAGAAAGTGCTATTATGCATTAATGACAAAGGTGTTGAGTTGAACAGACTTGTTGCAGAGCCCCATAGAGTTGTGTGTACTTTGAATGATTATGAACATACAAGAACAGTCATATGAATGCATTTGCTCACATGGTTATCTTGACAAATATGGCTACGTACACAGGTGGATGTTAACACAATTTGCATATATCTCTTTGTGGTCCAAGTTCTAAGTCATAAGGATGAGTAGATAAGATAAGATAATTATATTAATGACCACAAAGGTAGGTCACTGGGACTACACCGTACAAAGCCAAAGGACCCAGCAGGAAGACCCAAACAGACCGTCTAAAAAAAACAACGAGAAAGATAGGAGAAGAGAAGGAGAAGAAGCAGCATGGGCCAGAGAGGCCAAGAGAGTAAAGGAGAGGTGGAGGGTGCCAAAGAGGAGGGAGGCAGAGGAGAAGCCCCATCCCCAACACCCTCACCTAATATCTAAGGCCGACTAAAAATAACTGGCGATATGTCGATGCCTGGTAGTTGGAGCTGTGGAAAGTCTGGAATACCTATGTCTGGGAGAAATGCAAGCCCTGATGTAGAGAAAATGCTACAAATGCATAATGTTGTCCCTCAACTAAAAGCCTACTAAGTTTCTACACTTAGTCGTTTTTGCACCTTTGCATTTATCTGGGAATTATTTCGGAAGAAGTGGCTCGGGTAATTCTTTCAAAGAAATGTTGAAGACTCTTCGGACAAAAAGCCCGCAACAAATGTTCCGAAGCTTTGGAATTCTTTCGGGAAAATGTTCAGTCTCCACACTTAGTTGATTTTTCAAAGCTTGGGAATTCTTTCGGAAAAATTGTTCCGAATGAAGGTTCCGAAGAAAATGGGTGCAATTTGGAATTCTTTCGGAGAAAGTGGTTCGGCGAATTCTTTCGGAAAAATGGCTAAGTCTTTGTCATAAAAATTGTCCCGAACAAAAGTTTCCGAGGGATCTTCTCAAAATACCGAAAGGTAAGTAAACCGTTCAAAGTTTCCGAAGGGATCTTTTCAAAAATGCCGAAGGGTAAGTGAACCATTCAAAGTTTCCGAAGGGATCTTTTCAAAAATGCCGAAGGGTAAGTGAACCGTTCAAAGTTTCTGAAGGGTACTTTGCCAAAGTTCCGAAAGGCATGTGACCCAAACAAAAATTCCGAAAGGTACTTTGCTAAAGCTCCGAAGGGCATGTGATCAAACAAAAGTTCCAAATAGGTCACTTATAGAAGTTCCAAATGACACTTTCGGAAGGGCATTGATGAATTCTTTAGGAGAATTTGTCTAAGGCAGGTGGACACTTACAAAATTCCCGAATGATACTTTCAGATGGAGAGGACTCTTACAAAGTTCTCGAAGGATACTTTCGCATGGAATGGACTCTTACAAAGTTTTCAAATGATATTTCGAAAGAAATATAGGTCACTTACAAAATTGTCGAAGGATAAGTGTGGAGTCTCGTAGGACATTTTCAAAAGTGCCGAAGGATCACGGCAAGTTAAAGGTCGAGCAAGTTTGAAGAGATCAAAGGAGCAAAAGCAATACACGAATGGTAAAGAAAATGAGATGAGGTCAACATGCCAAAGTTTAACGACCAAGCCAATATAAAATCATGCATCTTCAGAGATCGAATGGCACGCGGAGCTCAGATGGAAAGATCGATGGACACGTTTCAAAGTTGGAACGAAAACAAACGAAGAACCGTTGAAGTGAGTTAGTTACAAGAATCTGGCGAGACGGTTGAAGGATATAAACAACGGTTGAACTGAAACGATTATTATAATTTTGCCAGTGTGGTAATTGATGCGACGAGGGCAAAATTCGAAGAGGCTAAGAGAATGGAAGTCAAATAGTCATTTGCTTGGAATGAGAAGAGACAAGCAACGAATGAAAAATGTATAAAGTAAAGAGACTCGTCTAAGTTTTGATTTATGAAAAATTACAAAGTGACGAAGAATAGGAAAGAAAAACAGTCATCTTTTTATTTTTGGAATGAGAGGAGTCGAGAGGAGTCGAGCCGTAGATGCAAAAATATGAGACTCGTCTGAGCATAGAGGAGTAATGGTCGAATTGGAGAATACCAGTGTCAAACAGATAAATTTAGACATAGAGAAAGGGTGCAGGGAGAGTGAAGATCACACAAGAGTGTGTTGAATGAGAAATAAGCAGTTGCGAATTAGACATGCAACAAAGAACAAAAACTTGGATTCTTTTGTGAATCTGATTCGTGAATCTGAAGTGTAAATATTTGATTGGTTGGTGCCATCAAATTACGCTGGATTGGTGCTCAGTATAGAGAGTGGGTGCTTCCTTAGAGTTGGTGCTCTTAAAACAGGAGATTGGTGTCTCTTTGGGATAGGTGTCTTTAAATATAACCAGTAAGGTTCAGTCAGTGAGACAAACTTTGTGAGGTTGGATTAGATCAGTAGCTTCTAACAGCGTTCTCACCGTGGTTTTTCCCTTTGGGTTTCCACGTATAAATTTGGGGTTGTGTGTTGTGCTTTTGTACATTTGATATCTTTCATTTATTTGTTTAAGATTGCATATGTTTAAAATTCATCTTGAAAGTTGTAAGAAATTTATTTTTGAGATCTATTGATCCACCCCCCCTCAGTAGATAAGTGTGTTTAACAATCTGATCTCACAGATAAATTTAGACAAAATGGGTGTAGGAAGAGTGAAGATCACACAAGAGTGTGTTGAATGAGAAATAAGCAGTTGCAGATTAGACATGCAACAAAGAACAGAAACTTGGATTCTTTTGTGAATCTGATTCATGAATTTGAAGTGTAAATGTCTGATTGGTTGGTGCCATCAAATTAAGCTGGGTTGGTGCTCAGTATAGGGAGTGGGTACTTCCTTAGAGTTGGTGCTCTTAAAACAAGGGATTGGTGTCTCCTTGGGATGGGTGTCCTTAAATGTAACCAGTAAGGTTCAGTCAGTGAGACAAACTTTGTGAGGCTGGATTAGAACAGTAGCTTCTAGCAGCATTCTCACCGTAGTTTTTCCCTTTGGGTTTCCACATATAAATCTGGTGTTGTGTGTTGTGCTTTTGTACATGTGATATCTTTCATTTATTTGTTTAAGATTGCATATGTTTAAAATTCATTTTGAAAGTTGTAAGAAATTCATTTTTGAGATCCACTGATTCACCCCCACTCTTAGTAGATAGGTGTGTTCAACAATATGATCTCACAATGGACAAACTATCACCACCTATGCACAAATTTGTGTCAATCTTAATTTGCAAATGCCTGAAAACTTTATAACTAAGACTCATTTGGCACATCTAGGAATAAACTATAGATTACAAAAGCATCCCCTTTAAAACAGGGATTGTCATGACTCGTGAATATGGGATCTCCAAATAATATGTTTGCAAGTTATCAATAAAAATAATTTCACCCCTGCCATCCCTTCCCCTGAAGCTGCTAAGAAGGAAACACAGAAAACAGAATATTTACATGAAAATAAAATGTAACAAGTGAAGATATTTTGCCATCGATTGACCCCAAAGGAGATCAGAAACATTATTCACTGAACTTGGTCCAAGAGACCACAAAGGCAAAAAATGCTCCAAGTTAAAATCAGCCGATATGGCTGAAGTAGAAGAGTTATTATTTTCAGTCACTAGAGCTATGTCATGTTTAAAAATTGAAACATTAGAAATAGTGGCCAAAGTTTGTAGTGTCAAATTATTTTATCTTAGGAAAGGATAAATGTAAATGATCCTCGCTCGCACCTAGACTTATATTATTTTGTCAAGTGAGAATTTGTAAATGTAATATGGATTGCATGACTATGATGTAATATAATAGACAAAAAAAAAATTCGTGCTTCTAAAAAGGGATAGCATGTGGTCCTGTCTAAGATAAAGAGTACAAGTGTCACCGTTGATTAGAGCATAATTCACATTCTCGCACTCGACTCGGACTCGGCAGACCAAAAAATTTCCAACTCAACAAAAACTACGCAACTCCAAAAAATATTTAAATTTCTTTAAAAAACACAAATTTTATACAAAATGCAGTTTTGGTGAGTTTTGGCAAGTACAGGATCGAATTCGCCATGAACTCGCTACGAGTTCTACACCAAAACTCTCCCAAGCAAATTTGTAAGTTAAAGTGGTGAAAACTCCCCTAGTAAAAAAGTAATGAATACTCAGCAACTCAGCGAGTTGTTCAACTATGGAATAGAGATAGATAAGGGAATTAGTTAAATGGAAGTTATCTAACTATAACTACCACTCCTCAAGGACCACATGAAAAAGATGATGAATGAATGGAACAAGCTTCCTTCCATCCTTACTTGGAATTTTGTCATTTTAATGTCTATGAATGGACTATGTTATCTTTATTTTGGCACAAATAATTTACAGTTGCATGTGTGGCTGTTGTTTCTGGCAAAGTGAAATAGGCCCGTGCATGTGAGAGCCCTCGAGATAAGGCATACTACTTGAGACGTTTAACACAATGTAGGTTATTTTATTAATATCATTGTCTTGAAGATCAATGCAACTACTTGAGATAATGCATGCAAGGTTCTTAGAACTCTAACTATTACTCTAAATGGGTTGCCAATGAAATTGTTGTAAATCACGGAAAGGATGCTTCTTCTAGTTGTACTATATGGGAAAATTTCTTCTTACCATGTTGTTGGCTTGAGTTGATGATAAAAGAAGTACAAAATAATCATGTTTGTCTCCAAGTCTCATTAGATTTTGTGCCTCTCATCCAAAACCCAAGTCAATAATATGTTATGTATCCATTAATCATATCTCCCTTTGCAATCACATTTTCACTGTCAAGGGATGAAGCCACATTTTTTGGGCATTCTTCAGCTAGTTTGTCTAATTGTTGAGTGACCTTTCTTTAACTCCAAGTTTTTCTTTGCTTTTTTGGTTTTTATTTCCTTTCTCCCTTTTCTTCAAAAAGTATGGTGTGTGTGCGCGCATGTGTGCATGTGAGTGCATGCAAGCACACATGGGTGCATGTGCATGCCCATACGCATGTGTGGGTGAGGATGAGTGGATGCGTGATCCACACCACAGGGTCCAGGGTGCCAGCGATTTGTACAACCTGTGCTTGGCAACAAGTTGTGGGTTGTAGAATGCACGCAGGAGACTAAACAATTGTAAAACAACAACACACTCAAATGCAGAATTATTTGCAGAGTGGTGCAACTCAATTCAATATGCAAAACAGGGAAAGTACAAATGTATACAAGATTCAGTAAGACTAAGAATGCAAGTTCATGTGATCAGAAGGGGAAATGCTTCCAACTAGTTTATCTATGCTGAAAATAATGACAAGTTACAGATGTGTGTGAATGTTTGATACGCATAGCATGCTAACAATCTCCTATCTAGTCTCCCTATGTGTTCTCTCATCTCTGAGCCCTTATGGGTTGGACGGTTACAATATGTGTGTGTGTGTGTGTCATTGCAAGAAGGTAGTTACAACAAACGACATTTAAAAAATGGCTAAGGGTTCATCTTTTGGATGAGTGACGGTTGGTCTTCTTGCATGTGTGACAGTTGGACTTCCAACTATGACATTTTGCTAGAAAGTTCTCTGACATGGCACAAAATTGGAAAGTGTCACTTTGCATGCCACGCGGCAACAAGGAAACAATACGCAAATGTTGAGTATGGACCTTCCTACGTGGAAATACAGGCTTGTGTGTTATGTTTGATGTTGTGGTACCACGCAGAGGTACCGTAAGGCAAGACAAGTGGTGCACAGTGCCACAGGTGAATGTGTAGTGCCCTAGGTGGACGCAAAGTGCACGAAGCTCAGATTCACATGCACGGTGCCAAATTTATGTGCAATAGGCAACAAAATGTTGCAGCAATTTGTAGAGGTACCACAACGATGTGTGCATGCCTCAAGATATGGCATATGCAAGGAACTCAAAATCCTTGTGAGTGCGCAAACTCATGTGGAACCTTTGCGTGGATCATTCGCCCTTTCTTGAGGAGCAATGGTCCCCGTTACATTCTCAGTCAATTGTGGAAATTGAACCTGATGTTATTGAAGGTTGTACCACTTAACCTAATCATGATCCAATGAGTTCTAAATTACACGAAGTTTGTGTAAAACTGTGCCTAAGGGGTTTACTAGGGTTTTTGACTGCCTATCTTGTTAATAATGATTCATAAAACTCTTTCCCTTAAACCCTAAAATATCTTCATTAATATTAATCCCATGAGTGTCCATTATATACATAATATAATTTGACCCAATTCATCTACATGTTCATGAAAAAACCATAAACCTATGGCCTTCTCAAGCTTGTGAAGAGATCGATTGAGCTTCTGACTACTTTTATACATTTGTTGACTTCTATACACTTGTGCTATATTATTTTACATCTAAATTACTTGAGGAAGTTGAAAATATACTCTTATATGCATTTTCACCTAAAGGTGGACTGTCATTTTCACCTAAAGGATGTTGTTGAAGGTTGTACCACTTAACCTAATCAACATATTGCCTACTTTTAATTAATTTATTTATTTGGGTAATTTTATTTACTTCAAAGTAAAAGAATTTAATTGTGTATTTAACATGCTGGAATATATGATAGGTGAAGTATATTTATTGTTGTAGTAATTTTATTTACCTCGAAATAAAATTATTTATTTATTTATTTGCCCCCTAATTATTTAATAAAATGACATGTAAACGTGGTAATTTTATTTATTTGTTAACTGCTTATAATTGTAATATATATTATATTTTTCATATATACATATATATAATTCTTCTAAATAATAATATTATATATATTATATTATTTTATAATTTAATTATATTATAATATTATATAATTATATATATTAATACATAATATTAACCTATATATCTTCATTTATTTATTATGATATATGTGGTAAAATTATATATTATCTATAAATTAATTACTAATTATGATGATGTGTGCCTTGGCAAGTGCATGTTGTTGTCACTTCAATAATCTTGTTCTTCGGTGTTAGGTGCAAGTATTTAGGATCCAAAACTAACGGATGTTGCATTGCTATTGACTCAAGCAAAGGTGGGAAGTAAGGCTCAAGGAGTTCCACACTGAAGATGGGATGTAAATACAAGTACTGCGATCGATCAAGAACAAATACATTCTCTCTAGTTGTGTGCAATATGGTGTATGGAACATAGTGCAGAGGCTTGATCTTGCAGTGTGGACCCTTGAAGCGTTCCTTCTAAAGGTGCAACAAGACCTTCTTGCCCACATTGAACTCATGAGGTGGGTGGTGTGCGTCATGGCACTCTTTGTACTTCAGTTGTTGGCGCAAGAGTATCTACTAAACCTAGTGGTGAACACCCAAGATGTGTTGCAGAAGCTTCTATGCGTTGTCCACTTCCTTTTCCTATGTGCGCAACTTCATGTCGGATGGTGTGAGGTAGGATATAGCTAGGGGTGTCGTTGGTTGGAACCCAAGACATGCCTAGAATGGACTGCCCCATATATTTTTGCAAAGCTTGGTTATAGGCATGTTGAATATATAGCAGATTATCATCCCAAGTGCACAGATGTGCACTCTTGTACATGCACAATAGATGAACAAGTGTGTGGTTGGCAACTTCCACTTGTCCATCTATCTAGGGATGAAATGTTGTAAACTAGTCCAATTGTGTATCATATCCCACAAAGCTTGCCAAAAGTCGCTGACAAACCACGGATCGCGATCAAACACAATAGATGTTGGCAGACCAAAATGAACCCAAACATGGCAGAAGAAAGATCGTGCGGTTCTTGCATGTTGATGCTTTTCTTGCAAGCAACATGATGGCCATCTTAGAGAACCTGTCGACTATGACAAACACAGAGTCATTCGAATGTTCTTTCACAAGCACAATCCAAACATGAAATCCATGCTAATGGAAACCATGGCTTGAATGGACTCACTATAGGTGTATAAAGTCCTAGCTTCCTATTCGTGGGCTTGGCGATGCAACAAGGAATGCAAGACTTGATGTGGCACTCGATGTCTATGCACATGTGGGGTTAGTAGAACTGTTGTTGTAGTGTTGCCAGTACCTTGGTAACATCAAAATGTCATATTGTCTTGGTGTAATGTGCCTCCCAAATGAGTGTTTGGTGAGGTGTGCCATCTAGAGCACAAAGATGCCCAAGCTTGAAGAGAAGCTTGTCAGACATGTAGAACTCCCAAACCTGTTCACCTTGCACAAGGGTGGTATAGGCTTCCGTAATCTCCTTGTTTGTTGAGTAGAGTTACCAAGTCAACGAAGTTGAGGCCACGTGTGTCCAGCACTATGACGAACACGTGTACGGGCGGTCAACTAAGGCAATCTACGACCTTATTATCCTTTCCTTTCTTGTGCTTTATCACCCGATGGAACTATTGCAAGTAAGCCCTCCACTTAATGTGGTGCACATGCTCCAACTTGCTCTAAGTATGCAAAAACTGAAGTGGCTTATGATCAGAATAGATGATTGTCTTCTTACCCAAGATGTAAGGGCACCATTGCTTTATTGCTTGCATGATGGCATACAACTCTTTCACATAGGTGGAGTATAGTTGAACCATGCCGCTAAATGTCTCTAAGTGATATGCACCCAAATGTCCATATTGTGAGTACCGTGTCGCATGCATAGTGAGATGCATAGGTGTGAATCTCGAACGAGTGAACAATGTTGGGCATTTCTAGCACATGTGTTGCACAAAGGTGCTTTTTTAGCTCCTCAAAAGCACATTGTTGTGCAAGTGTCCATTGGAATGTTGCTTTGGCATGCATGAACTAACTGAGAGACCATGCTATGTGCGAAAAACCAAGAACAAACATGTGGTAGAAGTTAGCAAGTCCAAAAAAACTCCTAGATTCAATGAGATTGCGCAGAGTTGGCCAATCATGGATTACCTTGATCTTCTTTGGATCTACATGGATGCATGCATGGTCAATGATGTAGCCCAAGTACTAAATCTATGCAACGCCAAATGTACACTTTGCTAAGTTGGCTTGCAACTTGTGTTTGCACAATGTGTCTGAAAAGCACAAGACATGCTCCTCCCAAGTCTTGCTAAAGATGAGGATGCCATCCAAGCACACGATGATGGATTTGACGAAGGGCCTTGCTAAACATCTCTGAGTGATATGCACCCAAATGTCCATGTTGTGTGAGTACCGCGTCGCATGCATGGTGAGATGCATCAGTGTGAATCTCAAAGGAGTGAACAATGTCAGGCATTCCCAGAACATGTGTTGCACAAAGGCACTTTTTGAGCTCTTCAAAAGCAAGTTGTTGTGCAAGTGTCCATTGGAATGTTTGCTTTGGCATCCATGATCTGACTGAGAGACCATGCTATGTGTGAGAAACCAAGAACAAACATGTGGTAGAAGTTAGCAAGTCCAAGAAAACTCCTCAATTCAATAAGATTGCACAGAGTTGGCCAATGATGGATGACCTTGATATTCTTTGGATCTACACGGATAACTGCATGGTCAATGATGTAGCCCAAGTACTGAATCTACATAACGCCAAATGTACACTTTGCTAAGCTGGCTTGCAACTTGTGTTTGTGCAATGCATTTGAGAAGCACAAGACATTCTCCACATGCTCCTCCCAAGTCTTGCTAAAAATGAGGATGTCATCCAAGTACATGATGACGAAGGAGTTGACGAAGGGCCTAAGTAGATCATCCATCAAGAGCAAGAATGTTTCTAGCACATTGGTCAAGCCAAAAGGCATTACCAACAATTCGTACAATCCCTCGTGCTTTTTGAATGTTGTCTTCCAAACATCCTTAGGATGGACTGGTCCCTAATGATAATCTAAGTTCAGGTTGATCTTCATGAAGTATTGTGCACCTCAAAGCTAGTCCAGGTGATCAATGCACGATATTGGGTATTGATTCTTCATCTTCATCTGATTGAGCACGCGACAGTCAATGCACAAGTGCCATGTACCATCTTTCTTTGGTGCAAGGACTATCGAGCTTCCTCAAGGAGAAGAGCCAGACCTAATCTTGCCTTGATCAAGAAGCTTCTATATTAATTGCTAGACTTCATCATTTTCCCAAACGGACCTATAGTACAATAGACGGTTTGGAAGAGGGTGTTCAGGCACCAAATCAATGTGATGCTTTATCTCGTAATGTGTTGGCAGGCCACAAACCCTTTAGCTCTTCAAAGACGTCTCCATATTGTTGTAGTATCTTACTAAGTTGTTGCTATGGCAATGTTTGCGCAACTTGGCACACTACTAATGCACGCTTACTCTCTTACGTCGTTGCTTATGGGTGAACCATGAATAGCACGAACTTTTGTTGCATGGAGGCACTTTTTGAGCTCTTCAAAAGCACATTGTTGTGCAAGAGTCCATTGGAACTTTGCTTTTGCATGCATGACCTGACTAATAACCATGTTGTTGTCAACCTAGAGTTGCACCCTGAATCGAAGACGTGCTGAAATAGCTAATCCTCGCTCCAATTGAAACAATGGGATCTTCTCATGAGGGTGGGTGCCTCAATGATGAGAAGAACCTCCAGAGAAGGTTGGTTCCTATAAGATGTATGTATGAGGATCTCAACTTCTACGCTACAAACTGTCTGGGAAAAAGGGAAGGAAGAGCTTGAAAGAAAATCCTAGCGAAAATGGTGATACACCTAATTTGCTTGATCCACTCAAATCGAGCTTCTGAGAACACTGATTCAGACAAGAAAGAGGTAGAACTTCAACTCCAATTGATCAATACACAAGTATTTCACGAAAAAGTTCTATCCAATGATCTAAGCTTGAGGGAAATGAAAAAATAGGCCTGATGAAAGGCACTAAACAGCCACTAATATCCACTATAAACTCAGCAAAAAACATTCAAACACAGAACGTAATCTGCATAAATGACCAGCTAACAACTAGATATGAATCTAGATTCGACAAGGAAGAAGGAAAATCTATCACTTAGGCAAATCTATAACAAAATTACACTATACCAACTGCTGAAAATTGAAAAAACACAGTCCTCTTCTCATTGATTCTGAAAAAAGTTACAGCACAATCTTTGGTAGAAGTTTTCTTGCCAAAAGAGGGATCATTTTTACAAGGCTGAAAAGCCATTAATATAAAAAATTACAAAAAGCCAAGAGATTGGCATTGAAAAATAGAGAGTAAACCCAAGAAGAGATTGACGTTGAAAAATAGAGAGGAAACATAGAGATTGGTGTTGGATGCATGAAATCTACGAATAGATGTCTTGACTTGAAAACCGGTCAACTCCAAAACAAGAGTAGTCAAATCCACTCGAACTGATGGAACGTTTGAAAGTCTCTAATTTGCATGAAATCAATGCAAATGCCAAATTAAGAATTACGTTTGAACCATTGGAACGTTTCAAGCTTTGAGATAAACGAGAGTGTATGCATGGAATTTCTTTTGTTTAAGCTTTCAACTATTCCACTACTCGAGTCCTCATGCAAAGCGAGCCTCTATTTAAGAATTGAAGGTGACGTGTTAGAACGGTCAAATCTGGACGTGTCTATTCATGTTCATGGTTGTTGCATGCTCTTGTATTCTCGGATTATTTAGGCATGTTCACCGTCTATATGTCTTTTCCACGAATCTTCCCTTATGCCATTGTTCATGCGCACGTTCATCTTGTATTTTCGTCGGGTTTTTGCATCTAACATCTGTGTTTTGATTCTCCGGGTCATCTTTTCTCATGGATTTTGTTCTCTACATTTGTCTGTGTCTTTATTTTATCTGTCTTTTCTTTGTTCACACTTTAGCCTTCGGGGTTTTGTTCCTTGCTCGTGGCCTTGTCTTTTCTATCGGGCTTTTTGTCCCTCCCGAATTCCTTCGGACAAAAAGTCCAAAGGAATTCTTGTCTTTGTGCCTCATGTATTCGTTGCTTCGTTTTGTCTCGAGCTTTTTCAAAACCCGAATTCCTTCAGACAAATAGTCCAAAGGAAATTCTTTTCCATTTGTGCCTTTCGCTTTTGGTCATCGGGCCTTTTGTCCTCCCGAATTCCTTCGGACTTGTTGTCTTTGGACAAAAAGTCAGAAGGAAATCCATCTTTGGGTTGTCTTTCCCCGAAGGGCAAGTGCCCTTCGAGAACTTTGTTTTTGTCCTTTGCTTTATAAAGGTGCCCTCCGCAAGGGCTCCGCTTCCCAAAAGTGTCCTTCAAGCTTTTACAAAAGGTCATGTCTTTGGCTTTGGTGCCCCCCACAAGGGTATGTTGCTTCTAGAAGTGCCCTTCGAAAGAATGGAAAAGGTCCTCTCGCCGCCTGAGTGCCCTCCGCAAGGGTATGTCTGCCTCCAAAAGTGCCCTTCAGGGTTTTCCAAATGGCCCTGCCACCGACCAAAGTGCCCTCCACACGGGCAAGTACCCTTCAAAGAAACTATAAACGACCCCTCGGAAGTCTTGCAAAGGTCCTCTTCATGCTTGAAGTGTAGCCCGCAAGGGCACATACCCTTCGGGGTTTTTGAAAATGACCCTTCAGGAAAAATGAAAGGTCCACTTTGTTCTTGAAGTGCCCCCTGCAAGGGCAGTTGCCCTTCGGGCTTTTTGTTAATAACCCTTCAGAACTTTTGTAAAGTCCACCTCGCCGATGAAAAATCCCTCCGAAAGAAATCACCTGCCCTTTGCAATGTCCAAGACCTTTTTGGGCTTTACAAGTGCCATTACTTATAAAAACTTTATAAGACAAGTCGATGCACAACCCGCTTCCCTCTGTAGACCAACTCGGGCCCTTGGATTGCTTTTACTTATAAAAGTAAATAAGTAAGACACCCCCGTAAACCCGATATGCACTGTAGACCCATTCGGGTTCTTCGAGTGCTTCAATTTATAAAAGCTAATAAGTAATGCAACATCACAAATCTGATTAACACTGAAACTGCCATAGACCCTTTCGGGTTCTCTAGGTGCTCCTGCGTATTACTTATAAAGCTTATAAGTAATGTTATCTTGCAAACCCGAATTGCTCTATAAGTGCTAGAAATGATTATTCCCTAATGAGAAAACCCCTGTACCTGCACAAAAGTGACTTATCCTCGATTTCTCAAGGGTCAAGACCTGGTTTTCAAGGCAAATGGTCATGGTGGCGAAGTTTTGAATGGTAATGGTGACGATTTGGCCTATGGGGCAAAATTGTCAACACATGCCATGTGCAAGAAACCAAAAACAAACATGTGGTAAAAGTTAGCAATTCCAAGAAAATGCCTTAACTCAATGAGATTGCATAGAGTTGGCCAATCATGGAATACCTTGATCTTCTTTGGATCTACACAGATGCCTGCATGATCAATGATGTAGCCTAGGTATTGAATTTGCGAGCACCAAATCTACACTTTGCTAAGTTGGCTTGCAACTTGGGTTTGCACAATATGTCTAAGATGCACAAGATGTGCTCCACATGCTCCTCCCAAGTCTTGCAAAAGATGAGGATGTCATCCAAGTACACAATGATGAAGTAGTTGACAAAGTGCCTAAGTAAATCATCCATCAAGAGCAAGGATGTTTCTAGCACACTGGTCAAACCGAAAGGCATAAGCAACAATTCGTACAACCCCTCCCACATTTTTTATGTTGCCTTCCAAACATCCTCAAGATGGACTGGGCCCTAATGATAATTTGACTTCAGGTCAACCTTCATGAAGTATTGTGCATCTCGGTGGTGGTCCAAAAGATCGTCAATGCGTGATATTGGGTATCAATTCTTCATCGTCATCTTATTGAGCATGCAACAGTCAATGCACAAGTGCCATGTACCATATTTCTTTTGCATGAGGACTATTGGGCTTCCACAAGGAAAAGAGCTAGAGCTGATCTTGCCTTGATCAAGAAGCTTCTATATTGAACATTTCCCAAACAGACCTAAAGCACAATGGATAGTTTGAAGGGTGTTTAGGCACCAAATCAATGTGATGCTTTATTGCACAAAATGTTGGCAAACCCTTTGGCTCTTCAAAGATGTCTCCATATTGTTGTAGTATCTTACCAAGTTGTTTCTATGGCGGTGTTTGCGAAGCTTGGTGCACTACTAATGTGTGATTGCTCTCTTGTGTCGGTGCTTCTAGGTGAACCATGAATAGCACAAACTTTTGTGTGTGAGAGATGAGGTTCCAACATTCTTTGGCAAAGACCAAAGTTACTTTGGTCATTAGAGGTGATTCCGAGAGATTGAAGAACCGACCTTTGACACACACAATCCACCGTTGCAACTTGAGTTGATATGTAGCATCGCAATCATATGGATATGGCCTTCCAAGTAAAATATCACAAATCTCAGGTGATGTGACGTCACAAGTGACTATGTCCTCCATGGGCTTGACTTTGTCTGCCAACCCTGTATATCCTACTCGTGTTGAAGCCAACCCAAAAAGTATGGTTTAGGATATGCTTCAATGGTGAGGCCTAAGTGTTGGGTTGTACCTTGTGCAATGATGTTCTTAAGACTCCCATTGTCAATGATGACATGAAGAGGCTGACCCTTCACCAAAATCTTGGAATGAAAGAGACATTCTCGTTCCTCAAAGGTGTTTATGGCAGTGACGTGCTCTAACAAGTGGCGTTGTGCTCTGACAAGTGGCATCTAGATCAACGTCATTCGTTGGCGCAAGTCCTAATGTAGGTTGCACAATCAAGGATTATTGCACGCAACATTCAAATTCGATGTGTGAGCTTGTGCAGTGTCGATGGCACTATTTGTCACCTTGGTTCTTCCTACCTTTGTTTGGCACAAAAGACACTCACACATTCTAGTGTTGCGTGGCCTTCTTAGGCTGCTCTTCCTTGTGTAGCATGTTTTGCTTATGCACGACAAGGTTAGATGGTGCGTTGTGTTGTCCCCCAAAAATATCACTCATTTTTGGGACAACATATGAACTATTTTGGGCCCTGCAAGACCAAAATTGTCTCTTCCCTTTTCGAAATTTGTTCTGAGCATTCAAATTCCTCATTTTTCAAGCTTCTCAGAAATCTACGGACTCTGCAGGCTTGAATCTACGGACTATGTAGGCTTGAATCTACGGACTCTACAGGAAGAAAATCTACGGACTCTGCAGGCCAAGTTCTACGGGCTTCACAGGTTGATTTCTACAAACTCTACAGGAAAGAAGCAAGCTCTCAACACTTCGGCGATTTCAAAGTTGGTTCAACGACAAGGTTCAACCAAAAGAGTTCATCGGCAAGCTTCTAAGCAAGGATTGAACCATTGAACCGTTGAACCTTGAACCATTTTGGTTCAACCGGTTCAATGGGTTCAAAGGTTAAAGTCATCAACAAAAGTTAAGCGCATTTGTCAAGGTTCAAAGTTCAACCACTTTAAGGTTCAACAGCTTCAAAACACTTATCAAAGAGAAGAAGGCTTGAACCATTGAACCGTTGAACCATTGAACCATTTTGGTTCAAAGGTTCAACGGGTTCAATGGTTCAATAGGTTCAACGGCCATGTGGTTCAACGCATTTGGTTCAAGGGATCAAAAAGAATTGGTCAAATAAAAAGAATGAACCGATTGAACCGTTGAACCTTGAACTAAAAAATTCAACGAGTTCATAGGTTCAAAGGTTCGACCAGTGCGATGAAGATCAAAGAGCTTAGAAAGAACAAGTGACGGACAAAGGATGAACCAATGAACTGATTGAACCTTGAACCGAAAGAGTTCAAAGTTCAATGGTTCATGGGTTCAAAGGTTCAAAGGCGGCCTCAGTCAAGGAAAGAAGCAACAAACAGGTGGTTCAACGAATGGTTCAACCAAAGAGCGGGAAAGCGATTGAACCAGGAAGCGATGGAACAAAAGAGGCAAAATGATAGATGAACCAATGAACCAATGTACTTTCAGCGAGTTCAAAGGTTTAAGGTTCAACATGGTTCAAGCGGCTAGCGACCATCGACGGCCCCACAGACGTCAAATTTAAAGGGAATATCCGTTGAAATTCAAATAAAGCGCGGAACTTGAAGGAAGAACCAAGTGACTGGTTGAAAAGATAGCCCGGGAGCTTAAATTCCAGGAAGAGACAAAGCTGGAAAAGACAACGCTGGAAAGAACAAAAGCAGAAAGAGGGAAAAGCCCGAAATATCTACGCAAAAGTTATTCCAGTAGGTGGAACAATCCGCAAAGTAGATATTTGAGCTTGCAAACATAGAAGGCGCGGCCTGTTGGTCTCTTTTGGAGTTAAGACAAAATCGACAGCTGCGCAGATGTCAGAGGGGACAAAACAGATGATCCAGACTCAAGAGAAGACATATGGGATGAAATGACATGCCATAGTTAAGACAGCCGCCCTGTTTTCAACGCAGTCCTTTGACAAACCTAGAAATGCATTCAAGGCATTAAATGCACAACATGGACCGTTCTATGAAACAAAGCACCAAGTCTTTCTTGGCTGCTATATATTGTAATCTCTTGTATCATTCTAAGGGAGATCTTCCCAATATAAAAGCAAAACTCTGCCCAAATTGAAAGGCGAATACTGAGACTTTGAGCTCAGATTATATTTCATATTATTTTATCTGAATGAGAAAGCAAGTGATTCGCAAACTTTGTGTTGTATAGCTTGTATCATTTTAGGATATTGTTCTTATGTCTGTCTTCTGAATATGTTCTTGTTAATTTAATTTAACAAGCAGAGCTAGTGGAAGTGATAAGGAAGGTGCCCTGAAGCCAACTACTTTCAGACTTTGTGCTGTCATAGTTGTCTTTAGTGTGTATTTTTTGTTTCTGTGTAAAGGACCTTGAAACGACTTTGTGCCCCCATTGTTCTTCGTACCTCACTCTTGGGCAGTCAAGGTGGAGACTTTGTGCTACACCTTAGATTGCTGGTCACTCTGTACTCTGTTACCAGTCACTTGTTACCAGAAAGATTCTTGTTGTTTGCAAGAACAAGCACTTTTGAAAGAAGAGAAGTGCCTTCTATCATTTCACCAGGATTTCTACTATCCAAGAAGGGATCTGGCTCTTCGCTGAATGTTACTTCTGAAAGAAGAGAAGTACCTTCACCAATCACCTAGGATTTCTCCTTTGATCTGTGACCATCAACTCTGAAAAAAGAGAGATAGATGGTTTATCCCACCCCTGTGTCTTACTTTTTGCTTATATATATAGTATATAGCCTCCGTATATTTAATAGGGAACCTCCCCTTGATGAGAGGAGAGATTTGTCCCCTGTTGATGTAGTAAAACTGCACACCTGGACGACCAATCTCCCTATGCTGTGGTGATAGGAACTATTTTGCTCACCAGTTAGCTGGTCGACAAAATATTCACCCAACAATTTTTGGCGACTCGGCTGGGGATGAACATGCAGTCTGAAGCCTCAAGTTTCAGATTGACGCAGTTCTTTCTCTTATCCATTATATAGACTCTGGCGACTCCATTCTGTGTCTTACCCATTATCATTATAGCCTTACCATTTTCCTCCATCTCCATTATTTTATCTGGTCTGCAAAACCAGAGCTGCTGAAAAAGAGTGCGTAGTTTGAAGCCTCAAGCTGAAGCAGGGCCAATTCTTTTCCATTTTTGTTCTGCAATCTGGCCACTCCACCCAGATTTGTTATCCCTATTTTTTATAATTAGATCATGGCAATTCGAGGCCCCTGGAGTAACTCTTTTGGCCCACTCAACTTGACTCCACCTCTGCATGAACTTCCACGCAGCTCAAGAAAGAACTTTCCCAAATTCTTTGGAGATGGGAGAGTTCACCCTGATGAACACATTGCAGCCTTCAGCATAGCCTGTGGTGTGATAGGGGTGAAATTTGAAGACGTGGCAGTCAGTGTTTTTGTGGAGACCCTACAAGGTGCTGTTGTAGAGTGGTTCTACCATCTACAGGCTAGATTAGTGACCAATTGGGATACACTCAAAGCCAAGTTTGAAAAAAGGTTCAAGCCTGCAGAGGATGCGCATGCTTTGCTAGCCCAGCTCACTCAGATGAAGAAGGAACCTCATGAGCCTATGAGGGATTTTATTGCTAAGTTTGACAAGCTGAGGAACAGGTTTCCTGCAATTGCTCAGCCAACACCTGAAAACCTCAAATGCTTCTTCATCAACTCACAACTACCTAAAATGAGTTTTTTGCTGAGACGAGCTGGCCACATAGACCTTGCTGCTGATTAGGACTTGACTACTGAGGTAAAAGATGACCTTATCTTGGCAGGAAAGATAAAGAGAGACCCGAACAGAGGTAAATCCTCTTCATCTTCTGAGTATCCATCTACAAGCACCACGGATCAAATGGTGCAAAAGCTGGCAAATGAACTGCTAGTCTTGAAAAGGCAAATGGCCCAAAGTATGTCTGCTCCTCCTAATCGGGATATGCCAAGGCATTTCAAAATCAGCTATATCAAGGCAATGCCGCCAGAAATCAAGGGCAGCCAAATCGTCTTCCTCCCCCACAGAGGAACCTTGCCCTTGAAGCGCCTCCAACCAACTCAGCAATTGGATATCTGGAAACAGAACATGATTTTTCTTTCCAACTTGAGTTTGAGCAAAAAAATGACGCTGATCTCTTCACAGAGGATCAAGAAGAATCAGCTGGCGACTCCCACATTGGTTTCTTGAATTACCAGGATGAACCCAAAAGTGAAGGTGAAGCAGTCGAAGGATCATACGCAGTATTCACCCGGTCCAAGAATCAATCAGCCCAACCAACTGATAAGGAGAAAGCAAAGGAGCAACCTCAACTAGCAATTTCAATTGCTAAGCGGGGAACCGCTCTACCTTTCCATCTAAAGGACCCGATGATTGCCAGAAAAGTAAGTACCCCAAACGTTTCTGCACCTTCAACTTTAAATTCGCAGGCCAGTCCTCCCCCTCCCAAAAACCAAAAGGATGAACTCCCATCCTCTCTTCCTAGTCCATTTCAGTCATCTGACATAATTGATCATGTCAAAAAATCCAAAATTCAAATGACTGAATTTGAATTCCTGCAAGCCAATCCTAAGCAGTTGGACATTGGTGGAGAACTAAGTATGGACCTGTCTGAGGCAAAATTTGTGGTCACCCAAACGTCGATCCCTGCAGCTCAAATTCTGTTTGAGCCATCAGGTAGGGGTAATTACTTTTTGACCACAGAAGATGCTCATGTCTTAGCTGATGAAAGTCCTGTAGCTGGCAATCCAGAATTTGATCCAAACAAGACATCAGAAGAATTGGTAGGGCGCAGTACAAATCAAGAAGGATCTTCCATCTCCAATGAAGAGAAATCTAATAGAAGATCAACGTCTGATGATGCTTGGATCCTGGAATCCGATGGCAGCAATTCTTCCACTAATGCTGGAGCCGAGACTGTGTTGATATCTCCTCAAAGAGATATTTTTCCTTCATGCGAGTTGCAGTTCAGCAACACCAACAACACAGCTGGATGCGAATCTCTGTTGCTCGGATTGAAGACTGCTCAAGATAAAGATATCAAACTCCTTCACACCAAAGGAGATGCTAAGTTGATGGTTTGTTAGGAGTTTGATGCTGACAATCAAAGCATGTGCTGGACTGGACTAACAGAACAACAAGCTATGGTGGTGGACCATACTGCTGTACTCCAAAGTCAGCAAAAGGAACTCTTCGCCAAGAGAGCAAGGAGTTATGGTTTTCAGTTTGAAGACCACGTCCTGCCATGGGGCAAGAAGAAGAAAGAGCCAAGAGGAAGACACAAAAAATTGGTTTTCTGGTAGAGAGTTCCATTCGCCCGTCACCGTTTCTGGGGACAAAATGGTTTCCTGCTGGTTTATCAGGACGGAACATCATTTTCATTGTCTCACAATGGGCAGCGTCTGGATGACTTCAATTCTTGAAGTATCAGATAAGTTCACCTGTACATATGTACATTTGTATAGTCTTTGGTTCTATTTTGTGCTTTTCGTTTTCGTTTTCGTTTTTTGGAGCCTTTCTTTTTGGGTAGCATGACTCCATAGCCCAATGGCATACTTCAAGGCACCGGAGATTCTGGTTTCTACTCCCCTCAGTTGTTTCAAAATTTTAACTAAGGAAAGTTCCCCAACTGAAGCCAGCTGTTGTCCCCCAAAAATATCACTCATTTTTGGGACAACATATGAACTATTTTGGGCCCTGCAAGACCAAAATTGTCTCTTCCCTTTTCGAAATATGTTCTGAGCATTCAAATTCCTCATTTTTCAAGCTTCTCAGAAATCTACGGACTCTGCAGGCTTGAATCTACAGACTCTGCAGGAAGAAAATCTACGGACTCTATAGGCCAAGTTCTATGGGCTTCACAGGTTGATTTCTACGGACTCTGCAAGAAAGAAGCAAGCTCTCAACACTTAGGCGATTTCAAAATTGGTTCAACGACAAGGTTCAACCAAAAAAATTCATCGGCAAGCTTTTAAGCAAGGATTGAACCATTGAACCGTTGAACTTTGAACCATTTTGGTTCAACGGGTTCAATGGTTCAACGTCATCAGCAAGAGTTAAGCGTATTTGTCAAGGTTCAAAGTTCAACCACTTCAAGGTTCAACAGTTTCAAAACACTTATCAAAGAGAAAGCTTGAACCATTGAACCGTTGAACTATTGAACCACTTTGGTTCAAAGGTTCAACGGGTTCAATGGTTCAACAGGTTCAACGGCCATGTGGTTCAATGCGTTTGGTTCAAGGGATCAAAAAGACTTGGCCAAATAAAAAGAATGAACCGATTGAACTGTTGAACCTTGAACCAAAAGGTTCAATGAGTTCACAAGTTCAAAGGTTCGACCAGTGCGATGAAGATCAAAGAGCTTAGAAAGAACAAGTGACGGACAAAGGATGAACCAATGAACTGATTGAACCTTGAACCGAAAAAGTTCAAAGTTCAATGGTTCGTGGGTTCAAAGGTTCAAAGGCGGCTTCAGTCAAGGAAAGAAGCAGCAAACAGGTGGTTCAACGGATAGTTCAACCAAGGAGCGAGAAAGCGATTGAACCAAAAAGCGATGGAACAAAAGAGGTAGAATGAATCGATGAACCAATGAACCAATGTACTTTCAGCAGGTTCAAAGGTTTAAAGTTCAACATGGTTCAAGCGGCTAGCGACCATCGACGGCCCCGTAAATGTCAAATTTAAAGTAAGGGAATATCCGTTGAAATTCAAATAAAGCGCGGAACTTGAAGGAAGAACCAAGTGACTGGCTAAAAAGATAGCCCGGGAGCTTAAATTCCAGGAAGAGACAAAGCTAGAAAAGACAACGCTGGAAAGGACAAAAGCGAAAAGAGGGAAAAGCCCGAAATATCTGTGCAGAAGTTATTCCAGTAGGTGGAACAGTCCGCAAAGTAGATATTTGAGCTTGCAAACATTGAAGGCGCGGCCTGTTGGTCTCCTTTGGAGTAAAGACAAAATGGACAACTGCACAGATGTCAGAGGGGACAAACCAGATGATCCAGACTCAGGAGAAGACATATGGGATGAAATGACACGCCATAGTTAAGACAGCCGCCCTGTTTTCAACGCAGTCCTTTGACAAACCTAAAAATGCATTCAACGCATTAAATGCACAACATGGGCCGTTCTATGGAACAAAGCACCAAGTATTTTTTGGCTGCTATATATTGTAATCTCTTGTATCATTCTAAGGGAGATCTTCCCAATACAAAAGCAAAACTCTGCCCAAATTAAAAGGCGAATACTGACACTTTGAGCTCAGATTGTATTTCATATTATTTTATCTGAATGAGAAAGCAAATGATTCGCAAACTTTGTGATGTATAGCTTGTATCATTTTAAGATATTGTTCTTATGTCTGTCTTCTGAATGTGTTCTTGTTTATTTAATTTAACAAGCAGAGCTAATGGAAGTGATAAGGAAGGTGTCATGAAGCCAACTACTTTCAGACTTTGTGTTGTCATAGTAATCTTTAGTGTGTGTTTATTTTTTGTTTCTGTGTAAAGGACCTTGGGACGACTTTGTGCCCCCATTGTTCTTCGTACCTCACTTTTGGGCAGTCAAGGTGGAGACTTTGTGCTACACCTTAGCTTGCTGGTCACTCTGTACTCTATTACCAGTCACTTGTTACCAGAAAGATTCATGTTGTTTGCAAGAACAAGCACTTCTGAAAGAAGAGAAGTGCCTTCTATTATTTCACCAAGATTTCTACTATCTAGGAAGGGATCTGGCTCTTGGCTGAATGTTACTTCTGAAAGAAGAGAAGTACCTTCACCAATCACCCAGAATTTCTCCTTTGATCTGTGAGCATCTCTGGAAAAAAAAAGATGGATGGTTTATCCCACCCCTGTGTCTTACTTTCGGCTTATATATATAGTATATAGCCTCCGTATATTTAATAGGGAACCTCCCCTTGATAAGAGGAGAGATTTGTACCCTGTTGATGTAGTAAAACTGCACACCTGGACGACCAATCTCCCTATATTGTGGTGATTGGAACTATTTTGCTCACTAGTTAGTTGGTCGACAAAATATTCACTCAACACGTTGTGCACAGGGTAGCTCTTCCACATGGCACTAGATGAAGAAGATAACTTATGCTTCATCTTTGCCTTGGCTTCAATCTTGGCAGCATTGCAGTATGCTTGCCCCAATGTGTCAAAAGTCAAGAATTCCATCTTTGTGCGAAGATAAGGTGAGAGTCCGCTAATGTACTTTAGCACCTTATGTTGCTCTGTCAAGTTTTCATACAAACATAAAATGTAATCATGGAACTTGTTAGTATACTCTTCCACTAACTACTCCTTACACTAGCGCAATTGCAAGAACTTGATGTAATTGTCCTAATAGCACTTGAGAGGATAATACTCATCCTTCAAGGCGTCAACAAAAGGCTTCCAAGTCTCAATAGGCTCACCATTGTTTCCCACCAATGAGACACTGATGGACATCTTCAGCACTATGAAGTTGATCTTCTCCATGTCAATAAAATGATTGACAAAGAAATATGCCTCAACTTGTCTCAAGTTGTCAAATCCAGTCATCCAATGTTGTGGCATTGATTTTTCCTTCAAACACTAAGATGTCAAGATTGATTCGAATGCACAAGGCACGCAGAAGGAGGAGTGGCTTGTGGACCATGTTGTACCATGAGTTCACAGAATTGGCCCAAGAGTTCCTTGGTCTGCTCCTCAAGGGCGTCCCAAATAAGCTTTTGGACATCTAAGGATGCCTTGGTGAATGTGGGCATCACTCATCTTGCTCTTGCTACAACGTTCTTCCAGATACTCTAAAACAAAACCAATTGGTAATCCTTCTTTCTCAAGTTGCACTCACGTGTTTACAAGCATATGAGAGCTCTTGCTCTGATACCAATGATCCGTACCATGGGGCCCAAGATGCGCGTGCAGTGGAAAATCTACACTTGGTAGGAACCAATAGGTTGTAGAATGCACGGAGAAAAACTAAACAATAAAGCAACCACACATTCAGATGCAGAAATATTTGTGGAATGGGACAACTTTTATTCAATATGCAAAATAGGGAAAATATGATGTGTACATAATTCAGTGAGATTAGGAATGCAAATTCATGTGATCAAATGAGGAAATGCTTCCAACTGATTTGTCTAGGACTCTAGACTGAAAAGAATGGTGAGTTACAGATGTATGTGAGTGTTAGAAATGCAAAGCATGCTAATAACCTCCTATTTGGTCTCTCTGTGTATTCTCTCATCTCTAAGCCCTTATGGATTAGGCAGTGGCAATGTATATCATTGCAAGAAGGTAGTTACAATAGATGATGGTTATAAAAGAGAAAATGGTTCATCTCCTAGCCTAGTGACAGTTGGTCTTCTTGCAGGTGTGGCGGTTGGACTTCCAGATGTGCAGGTTTCGTTGACAAGTTCTCTGACATGGTGCAGACCTGGAAAGTGCCCCCTGGCATGCCACGCAGCAGCAATGTGCTAACACATAGATGCTGAGTGGGGATGTTCATGTGCAACACCGCATACCTGCGCAATATGTTGTTTGATGTTGTGGTAATGCGCAGAGGCACCACGAGGCAAGACAATAAGTGCACAATGTCATAGGGGGATGCACAACACCAGGATTTCAGATGCGCAACGTGGTGACAGACTTATGCACGGCAAGCAACAAAGTGTTGCAGCAACTCGAAGAGGTACCACAAGGTTGTGCGCATGTCACAAGATACCGCATGTGCAAGGAACTCAAAGTCCTTGTGAGAAGTGTGCAGACCTACGCAAAAGCTACACACAGATCAGTGTTTGTGTGTGCATGCTTGTATGCATGATTACATGTGCGTGTGTGTGTGTGCATGTGTGCGCATGCACATGATTTTGTGTGCACGTTGCATATGCATGTGTGTATGTGCATGTGCACACGTACACATGCATGAGCATACAAGCACGCACATGTGTGTATGTAATTAAATAAATTTTTCTGAGAGTAAATGTGTAAAACTGCATTTGAGGATGGCTAAGGCTTCTAAAATTTTGCATCTTGCAGTTCACATCCCTGAGGAAAACCAAGGAATCAGATGTTCCCTAAGGTCTCTAACAAACTCTTCTTCCCCTGATCTCCTCTAGTTTCCTTTAGGCGCTGATAATCATTTTCTGCATGTGACAAGCGTTTTAGTTGTAGTTGCCTCTCTCAAAAAGCATTATGGACCAACAATCAATAGGTAGCATACATTTATATTTCCTTTAATGATAATGATATGAAACACCTGTGTAGATGACTGCCGCCCAATTGATATTGCCCTCTTTTACATATATAACAATAAATATATGTTATCAACAACTCCAACAACAAAACCTTTGCAGGAAAAACTTAATATTATTCATGCAATTAGTATTTAGCAAACAAACAAAGCCCTTTCAAGGAAAACTGCACCATTGAACATTTATGCCAATCATTACATAGGCAATTATATAGTTTTTATATGCACTTAATAGAGATGTTTTCAAATAAATTTCCAGTTGACTTTGTGAAAGACTATATAAAGGAGCAAAGAAGCATAGTTTGCTTAATATCTGTAAAACATGGTATTGGGCCTTTATATCGTCAGGAAGTGACTTATCTAAGACAGCACTACCCTTCTTAGTTGCTACAACTATATTTTCCTCTAAACTTTTCTCAACTCCTCCACCTGCAGCCATGTATAAGACTGCAAGTTAGAATTCCAAAATAAACACAAGTACCATTCATAATAATGTGTAAGAAAGGAGTTTGGAATGCTTACTCGTGAGACATAAATTCTTGTTGTAAGAGAATCGCTACTCAAAGTAAAAGGTCCATGTTGTAACATATTTTTATGTAGTTATTAACATATTTCCAACACACGAATAAAGATGGATGAAAATGTTCATTCAAATCAAAACTATTGAGAATGAACACAAATATAAGCATATGTTTTGAGCACATGTTAATTCAAGTCAACCTAGCTAGCAAGTCTTTTTCCAAAACAAACAGAAGAATATGGTTTTTTTAAATATACTACACTAAATAAAATTATATTGGCATAAGCTCAACAAGCCAACCTAGGAAGGATATGTTTTAGAATTAATTAAAATAAAAAACTGGCAAACCATTTACCAAGATGAAAACCAGGGACCTACACAGCAACACTTTTACACGAAGTTACAAATGTAAAAATATAATTAACAACTTAATTTAAAATCATATACCTACCAACACAGTTGATTTACATGAATGACCTGCTATTTCATAAGCTTTGTGATCCAATATGCACAAGTTCAATGATGGAGCAATTTTTAAGAGACTTTTTTGCAAAATATAACTGAATGGCCACCTTCATACGTCATTGTTCTCAGCATCCACAAAGACGAGCAAAGGACAATGCTTTTGTGACTATTACCCTCCACTAAAAGATCTAAATTTTAACAATACATAAGAATAGTAACAAAAATCAAAATAAGATATTTCAATCTTTTTTCAGGTTACTAGACGAATAATTATGTGGGTATATAAATATGTGTAAAAAGAAACATACATACATACATATATACATACACACACACATATATATATAAACTTACTTTGCCAACAATTTAATAAGCATGTCAGCAAACTCTATGTTATAACCTCAAAGTTTAAAAAGAAAATTCTTGACCCCTCGTTTTATGTGCATGTTATAACCTCGAACTTATAAATTGAGGCTGAGTTTCTCATATATGGTTTGAATTCTCTTGACTTCCCCATGGCATAGCTTTTTTAAATAAAATTGTTTGCCCAGGGATTGCCCCCTTTTGCTTGCAGCACATAATCCATCCCATTCGTAAGTCGAAGGGTATTTCTAGACCAAATAACTGCAAGACTAACATGACTGGGCATACCTTTGCTAAACTTTATGCTATTATGTTGGAAATGATGCTTTATGAGTACTTGAAGCGTGGCAATCTCAAAATTACAAGGTAGGCAAGTTACAAGAAAGACTTCTAGACCACAAGTCACATTTTTACTCTTCGGACTACTAGTAAAGAGGCTAGTCGATAGTCTTCTAAAATTCTTTTGTTGCATTGTATTTAGAAAGGCCTTTGACTTTTGGCATTTACTTTTATTGAGGTTGGGTGCTACTATTACCTCAAATAACTTCATTATTGCACTCATGAGGTTCTATGAGACAATCATCCGATTTCAAATTTCCCATGTTCTCTCCTACTTTGAGTACGATTGGAGTCACATAAGGGTATTTACTCTCTTTGGTATTTATGTGGATGAGCTAGAAGATTTTCAATTCGACAAAATACTCATGTTGAAGATGGTTGTACATGATGTTTTAAATTTTATAGTGCTCTTCGCCAATGATGTGATCCTCTCTTACCCTTCTAATGGTTTACAAAGCTAGCTAGATGCCATATATCGATTGTATGAGCTTTGCCATCAGGTGTTTTACCTTTAGTAAAACTATGTTCATGATCTTCAAAACACCAAGCATGCTCTTTACAATTTTCAATTCTCCTACAAAGGAGAACCTATAGAAATCATGACAGCATATGGTCATGTCCTGAGAGAGACCACGCTACAATCTTCAGCATATGGTTCACCCTCAATTCATTGTCCAAGCCAAGTTTGTTTCCCAACCCCTTCGTCTCAATAATATCTCCCAACTTAATTTATATATTCACAGACTCATGTCTTGGGCGATTTAGCTTCACTTCATGAGAGACACACATATTTGGCACTTCGTTCTCTAGAGTGGGTTGCCTCTTGAGGTCTCACAAGGCGTCGATATTTCTGGTATACCAAGACTAACTTACTTCATCAGTCTATTAGCATCTCTATTTGTGGGCTTCCTCCTTTCAGATACTTCCTGGTCACCCCTCCTTGCCTTCCTCCTCCAAAGTATGTGATTAATGGAGGTGTCAGATGGTAAAAATGTCGGCAGTACATTGAGGTCACTTGGACTACTCCCCCATGTCTAAGCTTGAAGATGGCTTTCTATTCCAGGCACTTCTAAAAATTTGGATGGCACCATCATTCAATCTTACTATCTCCAACATCATTGATCACATGGACAATAAAGTCCCCTTGGCCAGTTGAAGGTATGTTCCCAATAATTACATGTTGAGTCAGTCAGCCATATTCCAATGGTGATAAGATATATTGTCTCTGATCTCTTGTTGATCATGAGTTTTAAGAGAGGTATCATTGTTTATACAAAGACTCAGGAGATTCTCTATCCACTTTCTTCTGCTATTCTGATCCTAGGTACCTAGCCCATTTCCTTTGAGTAATTTATAATTTCCTCTACAAATTTACTTGTTGGAAATTATTTGCCAACCTTAAACTGTGCTTATTGCAACCACTTGAATTATGCACAAATTGCAATGGATTATAATGAGTTAGTAGAATGTCAATTGTTGCTTGAGCAACAACAAAACCATAAACAACGGAAAGGAAATAAGCAAACCACACAGAACACAAATTATTTTACCTTGGAAACCCCAATGTGGGGAAAACCAAATTGGCAATATCAACTGATAACCCCCTCTCCTTCCTTCAACAATGGGGCATTTACAAAGAGCTCTATGGAACATAAAATCAGCATAAACTGCTTATTATTTTCTCCCCTGTCCGCTACCTCCTCTCCTTCATTTTGTTACTTATTGGCATCTTACAAAGAGCTCAATGGAGCATAGAAACCAACATTATACCAACAATGATTTCTCTCAACGCTCTACTGCTATCACTCACTAGTAGATCCCACACATTCCTACATTCTCATATGCTTAGCCCATACCACTTGCCTCTTGCTTATACAATGCCTAAGGTGTCTGTAAATCAAAGAACCCCAATCATCAAGAAGTTGAAGGGACAACATTTTGCATCCATTATTGAAGCATTTTGTCACATTCGAGCAAGATAGCTAGTTTGTTGGGTAGGACTGCCGATGACACTTGTCCAATTGTCAATGACACTAGTATGACTATCGTTACACTCAGGCAACCAATGCTTGTTGCAAGACTGTCAATGACGCTTCAGCAACCGCCCATGACACGCAATTGGTGATTTGCAAAGAGATGAGCATCGAGGCAGTCATGTCCTTGTGATAGCCATTCCCTTGTTTGAGCTATAAAAAAGGTGCCTTGATAGATTTTTTTGAGTGCAATTATATTCCCGATCCTATACAAATCATACCTCCCTTTCTTATAACGCTTTTGGTTCCAAAAATCTTAGTCCCTTGGGAAAAGTGGAAATAATTCTTCCTCTTTCTCCTTAGTAGTCTCTACATGTTGTTGGTGTTTGGCCTTAACTCTGACCTGCCAAGATTCTTTATGGCCTTGTGATTTCTTCGATCTTCTTCTACAATACAATGCCCTCCTCACACTTTGCTTGTTCATCCCAAGGCAAAGTCTTCAATAAAAGGTAATAATGCTGCTCCTCTTCCTCATCTAATATGGAAGGTTTATAAGGACTTAATGCATCCTCATGAAAGAATACTGAGATTTACCTTTTTTCACCAATATGATCTTGAAGTTGCCCCTTTCCTCCTCAATGGAAAGAGTGGCGACCTGCTATTTTCCATTTTGCTTCTCCTCTTCCTCATGGAGAGTTAGCCAAGGGTGAGTTGTCACAAATACATTTTTTATACTCAAATCAATATGATCATCAACTCTGCTAATGTATCAGTCAAAAATAATTTGCACAAGGAAAAGGCAAATCAAAGAACCATTGCCTTGAACATCAGGAACACCACTATATAAATCCTCAATAATAGTATTGGGATACATGAATTCAAAATCTTCAGCTAGATACCCAACACATTGCTATGATGGACAAATATATTGTGTACTTATCAATTGTGTTTCAGCAACAACACAATAGAAAAGCTTTTGCTTGGAAAATTGGCTCGACAACATCTAGAAAAGGAAGATTTTCAAAGAAATTGTTTCCCCCCTCCACCAAAACGACAAGCTTGTCAGGCTACCGGTAATGGGTTGGGCAATGATGTTGTTGATCGCCCTATTCCAATCCATTGCCTCGAACCCAAGCCACCTCCACCTCATTGATTGGATTCAAAGATTCTCTTAAGGACTGATCAAGCTGGCCCAAGTCACCCTTTTGGTGCAGGGGACTCTGCCACCTAGATGTCGTTTAGATGCTCCAAAATTTAAAAGTTGTTTGGCATGTTCTTCTTTGTCTTTCTCAACCAAACACAACCTTACGACTGTCCACTGTCTTTTTTGTACACTTTCCAGCATATTTCTTTTTGTAAATGGCAGCATAGAAGCTGATGCATTGTATTAACAGCTTGTTGTTCTTATGCCTGATAGTCCTAGTTGTTCTTAATTCCACAGACTGATAGACAAAGTTGAACAAATTCACCACTTTTCATCCACAAACTGATGGACAGACAAAAGTGGTCAATAGGATAATAGTGCATCTTCTAAGAGTGTACAATTCAAAGAAGCAACAAACTTGGGATGAAATTCTTCATTTCATTCAGCATAGCTACAATAGAGCTCTGCACAGCTCTACTACACAACCCTTTTCAGATTTGTTTGGGTTTTCAACCTTTGGCACCCATCGACATTGCTCATCCTATTCCGCCAACAACAATAGCAATTCCTTCAACTCAAAAGGAAGTTGACAAAGTTGTTCAATTCATTGAGCACATTCAACATATTCAACAACAGGGGCAAACCATTCTACAATAGGAATATGTGAAGTATAAGCAACACCATGGCAAGCATCATACACTGCAAACCTTCCAGGTTGGTGATCGAGTCTAGCTACACTTGTAGAAAGAAAGACTGACAAGTCCTTACCGCAAGCTTCGTCCACTTCATTACGGGCCCTACACCATCACCAAGCAAGTAGGGGATAACACTTCAAGCTTAATATTCCAACTTATCTTGGGCTGCATCCGATCTTCAACATAGAACACTTGCGGCATTACTTTCCACCCCTATTGGATACTTTAGATACTATGGAGACTCTCCAGCAAACAAAGATCAACCTAGATTATAGTGTTCCAGCAGAATCGAATCAAGTCATTGACGCTCAGGTCAAACAAACATGTCAACAAGAGATCCCTCTCTTCCAGATTGTCAAAACAAGTCAAGTGCCTTCCCAAGGAAAATGGTTCACATAAGTGCAAGTTGCCAATTTGTTTCCACATCTTCCGCAATTGCACACAATGGGGGCGACTAATCTAGGAGGATCTAGATCACTAGATGCCACCTAGATGTCGTTTAGATGCTCCAAAATTTAAAAGTTGTTTTGCATGTTCTTTTATGTCTTTCTCAACCAAACACAACCTTACTGCTGTCCACTGTCTTTTTTGTACACTTTCCAGCATATTTCTTTTTGTGAATGGCAGCCTAGATGCTGATGCATTGTATTAACAGCTTGTCATTCTTATGCCTAATAGTCCTAGTTGTTCTTAATTCCACAGATCGATAGACACAAAGTTGAACAAATCCACCGCTTTTCATCCACAAACTAATGGACAGACAGAGGTGGTCAATAGGATAATAGTGCATCTTCTAAGAGTGTACAATTCAAAGAAGCAACACACTTGGGATTAAATTCTTCATTTCATTCAGCATAGCTACAATAGAGCTCTGCACAACTCTACTACACAACTCTTTTCAGTTTTGTTTGGGTTTTCAACCTTTGGCACCCATCAACATTGCTTATCCTATTCCGCCAACAACAATAGCAACTCCTTCAACTCAAAAGGAAGTTGACAAAGTTGTTCAATTCATTGAGCACATTCAACATATTCAACAGGTGCAAACCATTCTACAATAGGGAAATGTGAAGTATAAGCAACACCATGACAAGCATCGTACACTGCAAACCTTCCAGGTTGGTGATCGAATCTAGCTACACCTGTAGAAAGAAAGACTGACAGGTCTTTACCGCAAGCTTTGTCCACTTCGTTACGGGCCCTACAGCATCACCAAGCAAGTAGGGGATAACACTTTCGCGCTTAATCTTCCGACTTATCTTGGGTTGCATCCGGTCTTCAACATAGAACACTTGCGGCATTACTTTCCACCCCTACTGGATACTTCAAATACCACGAAGACTCTCCAGCAAACAAAGATCAATCTAGATTATAGTGTTCCAACAAAATCGAATCAAGTCATTGATGTTCGGGTCAAACGGACATGTCAACAAGAGATCCCTCTCTTCCAAATTGTCAAAACAGGTCAAGTGCCGTCCCAGGGAAAATGGTTCACATAAGTGTAGGTTGCCAATTTGTTTCCACATCTTCCACAATTGCACGCAATTGGGGTGACTAATCTAGGAGGATCTAGATCACTAGATCATACGGCACATTACTGCATTTGCACACCTAGCCTTGCACTAACGTCAGCAGCTGCGGCAGTAGGTTCCGCTCCTACATGCCAATTAATTCCTTGCAATTTCGCTCCTGTGTTACAACACAGTTGCTACAGTGTCAGTATTATAGCCAGCAACTCCTCAATAACGATAGTGAATCATGTCACCGCACTTGTCAGTTATGAAGCAGTTGATACCAACTGTTGTAACGATTTAGCCAACGCTTCATCTTCTTGCATTGTATAATAATGTACATCTCCATTGTTTATAGGTTAGCATCATATTGAGCAAAACCATAGAAGAATACAATTAGAAACTTCTTTGACAACATCATCTGATCTCTCAGATTGTATGTAAATTAGCATAATATAACTTTGCTATTACAGTTCTATATCTGTTGTCATCTTGTTCGTACCTCCCTTGTTCTTTACCGCATTGCAATTTCATATTTTTTGTCATTCAGTAAATCGCTTCTACATATAACTTGTTTAACCCAGTTTAAGTGGGTTGTCCACTAGGTCTCCTCCTGGGCCCCGAATCACTCCATTCTTCGACGACGCTCTTTTCCATACCAAGACCTACACAACTAGGTAGAATTCAAATACCACATACCTTTCAAGAATAAGACCTATACAAAAGTCAAATTTGTGATGAGATCTAAAAAAATTACTTGTATGATAAGTATTGCAGCATAAACCACCAAAACCCTATATGGAAAAATCCTTGCACTAGAGGACCAAAACGAAGCCACTGCTCTCCAAACAAGTGCTCCCCACCTCAAAAAAAATCACAAGAAACCTATAACCACCCCTAGAAACTATCCTTTGCTTCACCCCTATAGAATTCCAAAATACAACCAAACACCCTCATGTTATCGCCACTCCTTCACGCACCCTAGAGTTTTTAAGCCCTTGGCTTTCATGCCATGAGAGAATAAAGTGCGCAAAGTCCCATGATTGACATAAACAAAGACCCACGCATGCAATACATCACACAAAGAAACCAAGATATGGAAAGTGCCCTAAAGCATAAGAATACTCATTATAGAGAAAAAATCAATTTCTAATCTGAATGTGCATAGAGGAGGCAGAACCCATTTATTTATACACTCAAAAGTAAAATGGCATAGGGAGAGGAAACACACTATGGCCCATATCCCAATACAAGTTTCCACAAGATAAGTAAATGGATTCAATAAGACAGGTTTTATTACTCCAATGTATACGACATCAAAGCATATGTAACAAATTAGAAACCTAGCCAAAACATGAAATGAGCAAACTTGATACTTAAAAACCCTAACACTTTATCATCTCCTCATAATATATGTCTACTAATGTGAGACCATTTTGTATTTCCTACATATTTGGAGAGCTAGGGAGCAATTTACATTCAAGATTATCCTTTTCCTACTACAGTTATGTGATCTTGGCACTTTATATATCTGACATTACAAATATGATAAGCTATTATTAGATAGATCAATAATAATAAGAACACATGATGAATATTAGGGAATACATTTAACTCTCAGCTAAATCTGCCTGACGCATAAGTTGAGCTATTAAAGGGCACACATCTGAAAGTGAGATTTTTGTGACACTACTCAGCAAAAACTTTTCAACATAGGGAACACTTTAAGTAGGGCACATTATTCCACCATTTGATGTGGTTATATTTGAACACTGATATGTATCTAACTGTCCTTGCTAATTTACACTTCTGTGGTCTATGTTTAGGGTTAGAAGCAATTCAAATTTGGAAAAGCTCCAGATACAAAACTATGTTGTTGCAAATAATAGACCTCTTGCAAAGCCCATATAGACATTCAAAATGCAATGCTTATCTTTCCTATGAGAATTTAATGTCATCACAGAAACAAGCATCCTTGAGACAATATTCTTAGTGCAACAATTGGCTGATAAAAACAATTATAAACATCCAAAACTTGTTTTACAACTAAACTCATTGCTTCAGCTGGAAAAAAATTTCCCTTACCTTTCCCATGTTGCCCATCAACAGGTTTTGCAATGCTTAAACTGTCCCCCGATGCAAAAGCATGTATTTCAGCCATAGCCTTACCAAGTCTTCCAACAAGAACCTTTTTAGTTCCAGAAGTTGATAGCCCAAGAATAGAAAGCTCCTGCTGAAGCTTATCAACAGTCATGCCATTGACATCTGCACTTTTTTGATGCTTGGAAGAATCTGGCTCATCGTGTTCATCTTTGGATGCGGATGTTACATTTTCTTCAGATATCCTTTGTTTTCTCTTTTCACCGGCTACTAGATTTGTTTTATTCTCACCATTTTCAAGTTTATGATTTTTGGGAGCAGCTCCATCTTTGCCATCTTCATCTAGCAAACAAGTATTTGAATCCCTTTTCTTTCTTCCCATTGCTCCATCTTTGTTATCTTTGTCTCTATACTTTTTGTTTGAAAGTGTGTCATTTTTCATTGCATCCATGGTGGTGTCCATGTTGCAATTGGGCATTTTGCCATCCTTTGACTTCAATTCATCTCGTATAGATTCATTAAGTCTGACTACCTGCAAATTGATTAGCTTATTTTTAATGTTCAAAAGAATCAGTTTAAATCTGCTCCACATTCCAATCTTTTTAATCTCTGTCTAGATTAATCTCTATAACCGTTATGATGAAACAAGTATGACCTAAAGCTCAGGCAATGACAACTGACAACTAACTTGCCAAATGGCCACAGGAATGATCATGCACGTAAAAATTACAAGTTCCCAGACCCAAATTGAGTTATGGTAAAACTGGGCTTCATCTTGAAGGCAGATGAATTATCACTGCATCCTGTATCATGCTTCTATTATTTAGTTAGGGCATCTTCACCAAAAGTCATACAGAATGAACAAATCATTTTACCAAGTCAGACTTCTGTCCAGATGTATCAAGGCCACGCTTTGCCAGCTCATCGTGTAGCTCTCGAACTTTGAGAGTGTTTATCACTATCATTAAATCGTGAATTTTTGAAGTGTTTCCAACTTCATCAGTGGAACATTCGTTTGCAGGATTGTGCACTTTCTTTGTATCCGTTGCCAAGTCTGTACTGTCTTCATCTTTAGGCAGCTTTTCTAACTTCCTGTCCTTTGTCGTCTTATCCACGAGCAACTCGGTTTTGGCACAGGAGGTATTCGTGTCCTTTGAATTCGATTCCTTTTTTAAGGCTGCATCAAGTCTACCTATCTACAAAATAGATACTAAATATTTTAATGCTCAAGTTATAATCAATTTAGATCTGCTTCCCTAGCTAAACCCTGTGTTTTCAGTCTTGATTAATGTTTAGAAACTTCTACAAGATATCAGTCTTGATTAAAGTTGGGAAATGGTGTTTACCAACTGATGATATCTTATTTGATGCATATCAATGTATCACATGTATACGCAATGAAATCCCAAAGTCAATCTCAAATTACAGCCAAGGACAGATGAAATTTCACCATCCACGAAGGTTGGCTTAGAATAGTCTCTTATTTGAGCATAATGTTATACAGTAACATAATACATTGCATTCGAGCCACAAGATGAACCAATAGCTTACCAAATCAGGCTTACATCCAGAAGTATCAAGACTGCGCTTAGCCAGCTCGTGACGAAGTTCTTGCACTTTAAGCTTATGTGTCATGGTATGATCCATCTACAAACAGAGTTTAGAAAAGAATTAAGGCATGAAATCGGAAACAGTCAATGTGCGTTCACTTCCAGCGAATTTGCTTATGCCGAGGTTCTGGAATCAGAGAACAGACATGAAACAGAACAGCTACTATTAAGAATTGACAAAATTATAAGTGCCCCTTTTCCCATACTCCACAACTGCACTATGTCCTCTGCATTAACTGTGGATAGGCCGCCATAATTTGGATAACTGAAGTAGAATTTACAAAGCCTAACTGGGGTTTAGTGTATGTAACTCGGATACCCTGCAACCCTATTGTTCGGTGGGAATCAATGGTCTTGGATAAGACATGATCTCTATGTTTCTTAGCATTGTCCCAAAATTTTATTTTTTTTGGTTTATTTACCTTGGAAGAGAACATGATCTCGATGGTTCTTAGCACTGTCCCAAAACTATGTTACTGAATATAATTTTATCCTACCTTACCCAAAAAACCAGAGAGTAAAAGACAACATTTTACAGGTTGATTATGGTTATCTGTTATGTAATATTATGAATTTCAATAGTTTTCAGAGAGTAAATAAAAAAGGTCCTGAAGAAGTTCCTCCAGCTGAGTTTGGAGGTTGAAGCAACTGGCGGAAGCGACAAATACAAGCCCAATGCGTGCTCTACAAGCCTGAGCTTTAATTACGCCGGAGGTGTCTTATATTTAAGTGAGGTAGGAGTCCCATGTTGAGGATCGGTGAGTATTTTTAAAGGGTGCTGCGAGAAATTATAGGAGTTTTTTTTTAAATTATTCGTTTCTGTTTTTTCAAAATTTTGCGTGGTATGGTTGTTCAAAAAATTATAAGTATTTTATTATAAAAAAAATTGTTTAAAAAAAAAAAGAAAAAATTTGATTGGATATAAATGTATATTTGGTAATCAAAAAATAAGAAGTGTTTAATTATGTTTTCAGCCCTCAAAAATTTCTTCCTAAACAATAGTTGTTGCTTATTTTTTAACTTTTGATGATGCATGGGATCATTTTGCCCAAAGTTATAGAGGTACTAGCCTCCAACATAGGACCCCTCTCTAAGTTGTACCAATTTGCGTCTAATCGATTATTAGCATTATTTTGTACTAATTTTTTTCTGGGGGTTTAATTTTTGTCTTAAGAGAGTATATGTAATAATTATCGGTTTCGAATTTGGGTTTTTATTTTTGAGGATATCATTGTGCGTTCGATGTTGGACCCTTTAGACATGAATGCATAGGTGTCTTCCTTACTTATTTAAGGAAGCCTTACCAATTTTTGTCTAATCTGTTATTAATGTTATTTTATATTAATTTTCATCTCATGGCTGAATTTTAATTTTAACAAGGTATATAGAATCAACCTTGTGGATTGAAATTTTATTTTCAATCACATCATTGTGCTTTCAATGTTGGACCATTTGGACATGAACATTTAGGCATACAAGACTACATCACTAGTCAACATGGAGACAATTTGGTGCCATTATGGTCCAACATCCATTTGGGAGGGGTGTTTGTGCTTAACTTCCTCAATAAGTAGCATATCCCCTATGAGAGGGACCATCTTGAAGCCATTCACCATGTTGTGGTTAATAATGCCTACAAGGTTTTAAAACTCAAGGCCTACACTTCCTACATGTGGAAAATTATTGAGAAAAGGATTAAAACTAACTTACCTCAAATCTTGCACATCATTTAAATTTGGAGCCCAAATTTCATGCATATATGATCCAAGGTTGTTTCCACTAAAAATTTTAATCATTTTAAAGCAATTTTTTTGTACAATTATAATGAAAATGCATAAACGCCATTTAAAACCCCTAGTTTTGAGCTTAAATTGCCCCCCATATATTTTACCTGTACAAGTCAACACCTCCACTACATTCGTGGCACCTCCTCTGCGACTTTGTTAACTCTTGTTTCAAGTTAAATTTTTGTAATTACCCCTAGTTAATAGAGTAGTTTAGCAACAAATTAGTATAGTTTTTCATGAGTTCATGAATGTATTTAAATATGTGGATGAATTGGCATTCCAATAGACAAAAATTGCATTGATAGATACTTAGATTTTTGACATGGCATTTTAAGGAAGATTGATGACAAGAAACCCTAGAAGGTTAGTGGGCAAGAACCTTTTCCTAATTTTTGCAAATGGTATCTCAAAAAAATAGTGGCATGCATATCAAGTCAAATAAAAAAGACTTGAAAAAAATTTGAAGTAACATATTTTGAAGCCCCAACTCCAAACTCTCCTCCAAATATAATTCAAGACAATTCGAATGGGTTTAGCAACCACAATTTTGTTATCTAATCCCTAAAGTAAAAATGAAATCAAACACTTTGTGACGTCAAATTAGCATGTGCCCACCTTAGCATTTACTTTTCATTTATAGCTTTGAAATTTTCAAAATAACTACGAAATACAATATAAGCTCCTCACAATATTTAGAAACCTGTATTATGTCATCCTCATAGCATGTCATCAATATATCAAAGCTCTTCAGAGGTTGTATGGTAAGCTAATGGATCGTGTTGAAACTTTTGGATTGGAGAGGTGAGGGAGATTGCAAGAATAACAACTATTCTCTCAAGGTGGAAACACACTTATAATTGAAGTGTTCATGTGGTTTTAGGAACATTTCACGCATTCAAGTTATTTATCATGGAAAATTTATGATAGTCATTAAGAATCATTATCCTTTCTTAAGAAACACGAGCGGTGAACCTTTCAAAATAACTATGAAATATAATACAAGCTCCTCATGAATCTTGTATTCTTGAAGCATTAAAAATAATGTTAGCGTTCAATGTTATAACAATGTTATTATTTGTGTGCAATGACTTGCTTGTATCTTGGAGAAGTCATTAGAATTACTATGCCATTGTGGAAGGACCCATTGGTCTTATAGAAAGTTCATGTTGATAGGAGTGATCCCAAACTGAATGTGGAGAGTTTGTGGTAGTGTTGATTGGAGGTCACAAGTTCAAGACTTGTGGTGTGTGTGTGGTGATTCCCAATTTTAATTGATCAAATCCATTCGATCTCATCCTTCCTAGTGTAGTTTTCACCATATGGAAAACTTCCTGTTGATTAACAATATAAGCACGTCTAAGCATTCCACTATCAACCATTGCATCACTCTTAGGTATGTGATTTTAAATGTATGGGATATCTAAGGAGAATAAGCTTTATATTACTTTGTTGACTTAAAAAAAACATTTGGCATAGTACTTAAAGACAAAATTTGGAGTAAGATGGAGGAATTTGGTATGAGTATAGAGTGGTTGTTCATAGGCTTTATGATCAAGCAAGGTAAAAATTAGAATAGGTGAAGGAATGTCAGAATGTTTGGAAGTGACATTAGTATCAAACAAGAATGTTATGCCCCACTTTGTTTGAATTATCCATTGATAAGATAAAGGAGTGGATAAATAAATTTGGTGGAGGGGACATTCACCTAGCCAACGATATGGTAACGCTACTCATATATGTGGATGATCTTATTGTTATTTTAAAAACAATGCATAGTTTGAGAGAACACATGAGGGCTGGAGGTTTTGATGTATGGAGGGAGTGAAAATAAACTTTGATTTAATCTAAAATTGAATCTATGTAGCAACCAATATGTCCCAGAATTGTTAGTTGTTAATCTAATAGTGTTGTAAGTGAGATGTTGATGAAAATTACAATGAATAACTTTAAATTAGAAGACATATGCTTATTGGTTATCATTTGTGAATATCTGCAATAAAATCAAAGTTCTAAGAAGATCTATTGCACCACACTTATTATGCACAATATTTTATAAATAATAAAGGCTTAAACAACCCAAATACAAGAAACTTACATGACAAAAAAAGACATAAAGTGAGTTAAATCAAGTATTTTACTTAACAACTAAGTAAAATAAAAATAGAATCATAAAAATAAACTCTAAGATAACTAAAACTAGACTCAAGAAAATAAGGTTGACTTATGGATAAGACAAGTTCAACATGTAAGAAGCCTTTCTTAGCAAGTAAACAACTCATGCACACTATACAAGTTAGGTGACCTAAATCCTTATAAAATAGGAAATTGATTAAAATAAATTTAATTTCAGTTAACTCAGTTCTAAAAAGTGTGCCCCTCCTCCTAGGGATGAGTGTATAAGTGTTTGAGCTCAATTGTAAATATTTAGTGAATTTTACTATAACTAGCATTCATAGCTATTTTCTATGAAGTTACTAGAAAGTGTCCAAATTTGACTAAATAATTAATATAGGATACGACTAAATTAAATAACATTCATAAACTAATAAAACACCTAACAAACTAAATCTAACATTAATTATCAAGTGCCCATAAATGCATCATACTTATCATTCCCCCTTTTGATGCAAAGAGGAGAGATGTCTATCATCTTCTTAAGTCTTCCATGAATCTTCTTATGCAATCCCTTAGTGAGAATATCGACAATGTGATCTTCACTTCTTACATACTCAATTATAAAGTTTTTATCATTGACTAAGACTATGATAAAATGATGTTTGAATTTAATATGTTTGGTTTTAACATGGAAAACTATATTATTGGACAATTGTATTGCCCCATTGTTATCACAAAAAATCTTTGTTGGCTCAAGTTGAGCCTTTTTGAAATCAATTAAGAGTCTTATCAGTCATAATCCTTGTGTGCAAGCTAATGTAAGGGTTTTATATTTAGCTTCATTAGATGATAATGTAATTATATCTTGTTTCTTTGAAGACTAAGAAACTAACCCACTTCCCCATGTGAAGCAATAACCTGAAGTTGAATTCATATCATCTAGATATCCTCCTCAGTCTAAATATGTGTATTCAATTAGGCATAATGAAATTGCTGGTATAAAATGAATACCATGATTATAAATACATCCTATATATTTAAAAAATATTTTCATTGCTTGCAAATGTTTGAGTGATAGATTACTCATAAATCTAGGTGCTAGTGAAACCTCATAGCTAATGTTAGGGCTTTTCATAGTGAGATACATCAAACCTCCCACCATGATTCTAAAAATATTTTCATAAGCTAAAGGACTTCCATCCTCTCTCATTATCCTTTCTCCACTTGCAATTGGGGTGTCCACTGGTTTAGAATCATGAAGATTGTATTTATTTAACATGTCTTGGCATATTTTTATTGGCAATCATTTTTTTTTATGAGCTTCTATACCAATAGAGTACTTCATAAGTCCAAGATAACTCATCTCAATTTTTTATGTCGTACTTCCCTGAAACTATTCAACATCTCCATAGAGCCACCTATAAAAAACAAGCCATCTACATAGAGATAAACATATAACACATTAAAAATTAATGCGTATATGTAAAGAGTTGGTTCAATTTGACTTCATACAAAGATTTTGTCCAATAACCAGCTATAAATTCTTGAGTACCAAGATCTTGGAGCTGACTTTAGCTTATAAATAATCTTATTCAACTTATATATCCAAAATTATTTACCCTTTACCTCAAAACCTTGTGGTTACCCCACATATACTTATTCTTCAATCATTCTATTTAGGAATGCACTTTTGACATACATTTGATAGATTTTTCATGATTTATGATTATCTACAAAAATCATTAGTATTACAGTATCTTAACATGCCACAGGTGCATAGGTTTCCTCATAATTAACCCTATATGTTTGTGCAAACCCTTTTGCAACAAAACTAACTCTTAGCTTGTCAATTGTATCATCACTCTTGACTTTGGTCTTGTAGACCCACTTGGATCCAATGACATATTTACTTAATTGAGTCTGGAAAAGAGTCCATGTATCATTCCTCTCAATTTAATCTATCTTTAATTTCATAACATCCACACATTCTTTCTTTTGACTAGCTTTTACATAACTTCTATGTTCACTAGTCACAGATGACAATGCAAACATAGTATTTTCATCATAAGCATCATCAAAAAAATTGCCTTCCTATTTTTGAAGTCTTGTGATCCTTATCTCATAGTTTTAATCCAACATTTGATTGGTTGGATGTGGATTCAACTAACACTTGTACTTGTTTGAAGTTGATGAAGATGGATGACTAGTCTCTTTGGAAGAACTAGTATTGTTTCTTGTTGAACTAAAAATATGTATAAGACTCTGTAAGTCCTAAAAATAAAATTTAAGAGAATTCCCCCTTCACTTATGACCTATTTATTGATAATATCCAAATAATAATGCATCTCATTTTTTTTAAAATTACAATCTCTAGAAATAATTGTGGATTTACTAGTAGGATTATAAAACTTGTATGCTTTACTTTCATCACTATATCCTGTGAAATTATGATTGATACTCTTAGAATCCATATTTGAATAAAAATAAATATATTTTATTTCACCCTTACTTTGACTTGTGTTAATTTTTAGACTTCTCTTTTCTTCAACTTGGATGGACTTTCCATCTCCCAATTGCACTTGATTTTTGAAGGAATCATCTAACTTGCTGAAATCATCTTTGTGACTTATCATGTGATTTAAGAAACCTGAATCAAGAGACAAAAAACTATTTTCATTCTATATTCTCACAATACTTGTGAGACAATAATTGGAGTGCCCTTGAACCTCACCTTGTTCAACTTTTTTTTTTTTTTTTCGCTCTCTTGATTAACTTGATTCTTAGTTGTCAATATCCTACAATCTTTTATCATGTGTCATGGTTTTTTGTAGCAGTGACAACTAAAATATTTATCACTATTACTTGTAAAATTAAATTCATATTTTTCCTTTGAATTTTGATTTTTTAAACTCCTTTGATTTTGATTTTTCTCTTTGGTCTTTGAAACCATTGCCTTGGTTTCAAATGTTTGTTCTTGATCTCATGCATATAGTCTCATCTTATCCTAATGGAACAAGAGAGAGACCCCTAACTCAATAACACTTATAGTGTTCATGTCCTTAAACTCCTCAAGAGTGATCACAATATACAACCATCTTTGAGATAAAGATCTCATTTTTTTCTCAATTGTAACACTATCTTGTATAGTTTCTCTATAAACCCTCATTTTATGCACTAAGTCATATATATTTATGCAATATTCTCTAACTCCCTCATTATTTGACATTATCAAAAAATTAAAATTTATTTTAATAGTTTCAAGTTTTGCATCTTTTACCTTATTAGATCTTTGATATGAAGTTTCTAAGGTATTTTATGCCTCATGAGAATTTTTGCATCATGTAATTATTGGATAGATGCTTGGGTCTATGACACTCTAAAGATAGAAGAAAATTTATGCATCTATATTTTCTTCATCTTTTTTTGTTCTTTTATGATCTCTAGTCAAATTATTTCAATGTTGAGGTGGTGTGTACCCATGGAGAATATTCTCTCAAACTCCTTTTTATAAAAGAATTTTCTTTAATAGATCTCTCTAATATCAAAGTTGTCACCTTTGAAAATGAGAATTTTCACATAAACATAATTCATTTAAGCCATTGATTCTTCTAATAATGGTTTGAAACCCTTCTCAATCATTCTTGAATGAGGCTATCATACTAAATGAATTTTGTTACGTATGGATGGAGTGAAAACAAGATTTTATTTATTGTAAAATTGAAGCTACGTATCAACCAATTTATCCCATAATTTTTAGTTGTTAATCTAATAGTGTTGTAAGTGAGATTGTTGATAACAATTGCATTGAGTATCTTCAAAGTAGAGAACATATGCTTGAGGTTTATCATTTGTGAATACTCTTAATAAAATCAAAGCTAAACATATGCAAAAAAAATCTTGAGAATAACTATTGTGCCATACTTCTTGTGCACAATCTTTTATAAATAATAAAGATTAAAACAAGCCAATTACAATAAACTTGCATGACAAGAAAATACATAAAGTGAAAGATGAATTAAGACCTTTAATTAACAACTAAGAAAACTAAAAATTGACTTTATGATAATTGAAATTAGACTCAAAAAATAAAGTTGACTTATTGATAAGATAAGGTCAACATGAAAGAAACCTTTCTTAGCAAGTAACTCATGCACACTAGACAATCTAGGCACCCCAAATCTATATAAAATAATAAATTAACTAAAATAACTTTAATTTTAATTAACCCATCTCTAAAAAGTGTACTCCACTTATTGGGTATAAATGGATAAGTATTTGAATTCAGGTAAGTACACATTCAGTGAACCACACCCTAACTGGGACTTATACCTATTTTTTAGGAAGTTCTAAAAAAGTGTCAAAAATTAACCAAATAATTAATCTAGAGCATGAATGAATTAAATAACCTTATTAAACTAATTAAACACGTAATAAATTGAATCTAGCATTAATAATCAAGTGCTCATTTTGTCATCATACTTAACAAGGGCTCTATTTCTCTTTTGTCAAGAGGTTGGAATGCAAGTGAATATCACTAAAACCAAAGTCACGATATTTTTGTTATAAATAAAAAATAAATAAAATAAATTAATTATCGAAGGAATCTTGTTGAAAGTAGTTGAATAATACACGTACCTCAGGATTAATCTTCACAATAAGTTTAGTTGGGAGAAATGTAGGGCAAAAAGAATACAAGGGGGTGGAAGGCTTTATACAAGTTACAAAATAGATGTAGGAATGCATAATTAGGGGATCAGAAAACCAAGAGAACCTTGTTTTGCTTGCTTTTCACAATGATTGTCCTATACGGATGTCAAGTTTTAGGAAACAATGTGTTAGATCTAAAATGGAGATGAACAAATAGAATTCAAAAATATCTACTCACAAGTAGTGTCAAAATTAAAACATCATTTTCATATGAGATTTTATTCGTTGAAACAAGTACTTTCCTATTTGAGGTAATAACAATGACTTGGATGTTAAGTTATTTAAAGAAGACATAAAATATGGAGACTTGTTGCTGGCCCAGAATGGTGGTATAGGAAAAGATAAGAATGAGGAAGCAAATATGGATGAAACTAAATAATTGAATGAATGGAACATTAGCATGCAACAATATCCAAGCAACAATAAGGAAATAAAAGAGTATGTAAGAGATAAATTTAGGATAGCCATGTGAACAAAGCAACTTAGGCAGAAGAAAGAATGATATATCAAAAAATTTAATCCCACATAAGACCATGACGAAAAGGCCTATACAGGAGAATAAATCAAGTGAAACATATAAATGTTGATGACCAAGTTAAGGACTTGTTTGCATTATCTTAGGTGTAAAATCAATAGGTGGACAATGCCTAAAGAAGTGTGGGAAAAGAGAACATGCATATTTTGTAATAAGGGGTTAATGGATAAAAAATGGCATTACATCATGGAGTGCATAGCCTATGGTGACATCTGAATCAAGTGTGATGACAACATGAAAGTAAACAACCTAACAACCTCATTTGAGGAGACAAGGCTAGACAAAACAATAATTTTTTAAATCAAGATCCATAATAGAAGATCCAATATCAAAAGGGAATGAACATTTTCAATATTAATTGGGAAGAAATTGTGTCAAGTGGTTGTATTAGCACGAAATACTCTTGTTACTACTCTTGGTCCCATTGACTACTTGGTCTCATGGACATTATTGAAAGATTTCATTTATTATTACGTGGAAGGTGTTTTTCCATTTGGATTTTATGTTCAGTACCTATGATTAAACCAATAATATTTATTTCACCTAGTCTATAGATATAATCAAATGATTATATAAGTCAAGTACATATTAAATAAACACTCATACATATGTTACATATAACATACATTTTTAAAAAAAACATGCATATGCCATAATTAACATTTATATTAATTTTTTATTAAGTAGTTTTTGAAATTGTTCAACATAATTTTTTGAAATCATATGACTACAAATTTAACTAACATAGATATCTTAATACATATATTTAAAAGACACTAAGAGATATCTCTCTCTAGGCACCTATCTAAAATGTTAATTTCACATCCAAACAATTACTTTTTAACATTTATACTTAAAAAAAAAAAAAACCCAATAAATGGTTGCCACTCTATATATGTGAGCCTAAAATTATAATCATAATATTATACTTTCAAAGCTTTTTTTGTCACACTAATATTTTTTTTGGCTAATCAACAAGGGCATGGAATGTCAAGTCCCTGCAAGATAACATGTTTATTTTGAGAAATATATGTATTTGCATTGGCAAAGAGGTAATGAATGGTGACATAAGATATGCATTATATCTATAATGTACTTATTTACAGTGTTACATGTAGTAATATGTGCAAAGGTAAAATACATTCAAAAGACAAAGGTGACTTCGTACATCCCATGCACTGCCTGCATTCCATGACCTTGTGACCTATGTGAGGCTACCATGTGTCACTCTATGATCTTGCGTAGCAAAGGCCATAAGCAACCATAACTATAAGTATGTGAATGAAGGGAAATTACAAGATGTGAAGTGAGATAGTCAAAGTCAGAGCTGTAAATAAGTTATTTAGAAGTGTGTAAAGAGGTGTGTCAATTGATTGCAAAATTTGCATACTTGTTTCATACAATTATTATTACATGCTAAAATAAATATCACATTGATCTATATTTTGAGAAAGTATAAAATATTACAAGCCCATAAAATATGTCAAGATATTTTTTTAGGCATGCTAATTCTTTAATAATCTTCCTTTCTTAAAATAGAGGTATAATGAATATATTAGTAACAAACAAATGGGCACTGCCACATCTAAAAAAATAGTCTATATGAAATTGAAATTCTAAGACTAAAGCAATTAAAGCTACAGCTAAACCCAAGTTTTTATTATTAAGGGTAAAATAATTTTGACTGGATCTATAAACTAGAAGGATATAGTTTTTATAGAGATTGGAGCTATGAACTAGATATGGGACACAATAGGGGCCTAATCCTTGGAAAAACTAAGATCACAAGAGAAACTAATAACCCCAATCAAAGAGGAAAATATGAAAACTATAAATACAAGATAATAAAATGGACAAGATCTCCAAAGAACACTGATTGAAAGAAAGTCCTTCTTAAAAAACACTATGAGTCAATAGCAAAAGCAAAACAAACTAAAAATTGACCAAATATTCTACAATAAAAAATCTATACCTCCAAGGAAAGACTATCTGCAGAAGGAAAATGAAGGAGTTGAACCCAATTTTAAAATAAATCATATACATTTTAAATCAAACATCTAAAAAAAATTACTTCCACTTTCCAAGTCACTAAGCATTAATCATTTCCTTGATTGTCCATCAATTTTCCATTTTCTTCCCTTTATAAGCTTGTATGCACAACTAGAAATCTTTGTCAATGTTGGACACTTATGTGATTGGCCTCTTAAAAATTAGTTGAGCCTTTGATATGAGCAATACATGGTGATGCATGAGACTTCTAAGGAAACCCTGATTGTTTTAGCCTTTTCCACCTATACTAGTGCATGAGTAATAAAATCAGTAACTTGTTGATAGACTCCTCTGTTAGTTTGGGTCACCTTTATTTTAAATGAAGCTAGAAAATTGTTTAAAACACTTGTAAATTCAATAAGGGTTTTTATATTATCATATGGCCTAAATAATCTTGGCATATGAGCCTCTTTCAAAATCTCTAGAAGAGCTTCTCTAAATCTATTGAGTAGTGTCATTACAACATTCACATTCATTGAGGTCTCTTCCACAAAGTCTATTATTAATCATGAAACTTTGGTAGAGATTGATATCATGAATTTCATCATTATAAGGTTAGATAACATACCTCTCTTGACTACATGAGTAATTATATTGACCTTCTCAATCATGACAATCTCTATCAAATAAGTTTAGCTTGGATCTCAGTTAAACAAGTGAAAAATAAATTCAATGAATTCTCAACCTTATTCATTGTGGTATCTACAGCCTTAATTATGGTTTCAATTTCCAATCTTCTAACTTTATTTATTAATTATGCTTAATTATTATGCCTTTCATTGTGATCTTGACAAGTGTCAATCACTATTTTGTTTCAAGATCATAGATGCATGTGGTTCACATGAATTTATTAGCTAATTGAAAAGTATGTGAATGTATTAAATCGTTAAGTTTATTATAATATGTTTTTAGCGTCTGCATATTTTTTTGCAAATAAAGAATAAAACACAAGTGACCTTTGTCTCATAACTTTATCAAATAAACATCTAATATCATAATTGGTGAACACTTGAAGTTGATAGAATGACCACAGGTCACATAGTCATGGACTTCCATTTTATTCATGCAATGAACTCATGTGACTATACATATGCATTAAATTTTAAAAACTAGTGTAGAAGTGGTCACATTCATTCTTTTACTTAAATATAAGAAAGAAACAAGTTGTGATTATTTTTGTAATTTAATGCCAATATGAAATCTGAAAATAAGAATGGTCTAATGATTACTGGCTCTCTTAAAATTAATCGTCAATATTAAATTTTGCATTTGTTTTATTGAGAATGCTAATCTCCAAATCATAAATTTGTGATATCGTATAGATTTTGAATATCCATGAATAAATAACAAATAGTGGCCTTTATTAATTTTATCTTAAAAAAACCATTATATTTTGGATTTTTTTTAATTCTCGTTGCTTTAATGTTAAGTGCAAGATATTGGTTTTATCCTTTTCACATGTCAACATTATTAATGAATGTGATTAATTGTGACAATACAATAATGCAAGTAGAACTTAAACATTACGATGTCAAGTGTAAATTCGTTATCAATAAATTACACGTCTTAATGTTTGGATTTATTTTTCAAGTCTTGATGATCAAATATTATCACATCAAACTAAATAAAATTAATAAAATCCTTTATATATTTCAATTTTGGGTTACAAACGGAAGATCAAAGCTCTAACTCTAATGCAATGTCCTCACTTTTTGCTCGTGTGAAATGTCATTAAAATTTCATATAGATTAAAAATTCACTTATTGCAACTTCTATTGATGTCATTTGACTATGCAATTACACTATTCTATAATTCAAATGCAAATTACATAATAGACATAGTGCTCTTTGTTATGTACTTGGAAATTTTCATCTATTAGAGTTTGTGATTCATTTGTGTCACTTATATTTAAACAATGGCTTCTACTATCTCTTTTGAACTTAGATTTAGGTTAAAAAATCAGCCTAAAATTTGAAATGAATGAGTTGCCTCCGCAAGTTGGAAAGTGAAAAAGGGATAATTGATGGCCATACTTAGATAGGAAAACATAGAGGACAACCTCCTCATCACCAACATATTGAAGAGATTTTGGTAGGGAAACCTAAAAGTGGTAATCAGTTGGTGAAATAACATGACATGAATGCATTATTTCAAAGGAAGTTACCTTCATTCTCCTTAGTCCTTTCTCAAGCAGGAAATGCACAAAGTGCTTGACATGGCACATGAACAAGTAAATGGTTCTAGAAAAATTAATTTCCACTAATGATGTTCCAATATTTTCGTTATGATGAAAACAAAGGCAACATAAGTGTGAGTCACAATGTACATGAATATGTGAATTGAGTTTTCAACACTAAGAAGATTATTACACATATTCTTATTAATCTTACTTCTCTACTTAATTCCATTACACTTATATTTCATGATTTTCAGCATGCCCTCTTTATTTTCTTTTTTTTTAAAGATTAACAATTTTTAACTTTCATTTTCATATTTTGAAATACTTCATTCATTTTATCAATTATGACATTTATTACTAATGTGGAATTTGTATATTATGTGTAAAGCTCTCAACTCAATAGTCACATAATTCACGAAGACAAGTTGTTTACCATTTAATATTTTAAAGATAGCGGATCATAATGTACTACACACTAAAATGATTTTTCACTTTAAAAATACCATTTTTACACATGGACTGATGTGTTTAAAATATGCTTCCAGTGGAAATAATTGTTTTTATGCCAAAATAAATTGAGGTTTAGTAAATTATTGACTACGCGAATGTGTAAAGTGTTTCTTAGACATTGGAATCCACTAATTTTCGTAGATACATAATATTTATTTTTTTATAGTGTTTTCATTTTCAAATTCTCTTCTTTGAGATTAGTATTTTTTGTTAAGGTGTTGTTGATAAGGATATTTTCCTCCTCTAGAAAGATGTTGTATGTTCATTAGATGCCCTCCTCGTTAAAACCTCCTTCATATAGAGTTATTATTTTTGGTTATTCCGTAAATATCTCAAAGACTTTATCTCTAAGCTTTTGAATTTAGTAATTAATGGACAACAACAAAAAAAAGTATTGGGTATCTTCCAAAGAAAAATAAGAAGATAATCTCTAATATACATACTAATAATTCATTTTTTAAAGATATTGCATATCAGTGTTCCAACATGTTTATTGAATAATTTAATGGGATCATTCTTCAAGAATAATATTTATCTTCTTAGATAAAGTAGGTATGAAAATTTAAAATTCACTTTGTTGTTAGTATAGATCCAACAAGATTTTTTTTAGTTAAGTTTACAAGCATTGAAACTTTACAATTTCTTTTCTAAAAGTGTCCATATTTCTATCAAAATATGTAGGTTATTTTATGTTTTAGATAATGGACATCAACTTATAATTCTAAGCCAAAAAATATTGATTTTGCCCAGATGTGCATTACATTGTATGTCTTACACCTAGAATTCTAATCAAAGGAGTACTTTAAAGGAGAATCTAACCTCCTTGGAGAGTATACAACTACATCAAAGATTATTATGCAACATACTTATATTGATTTTACACGAATACATGTTATATAATATCTACACCATCTACTTCAAGAATTGATGATATTTAAGAGAGATAAATGTGAATCAAAACAAGGCTTAAAGTATGATAATTTTCATTTTTAATGCCATATATGTCATCAGTATGTCCATCTATTTAAAAAATTTCTACTTGTTGACAATGCACTTTATCAGGATACTTGTTAAGAACAACAATGAAAATACCAGCCAAAAGGTGGACAAACATGAATTTCAAGAGGCCACATCTAAGCAAAATATTTTGTAGAGGGAAGACATATCCCTCCTTTTACATCAAGTTAGTGGTGACAATTTCTTATTTCTTAAATTTATGAAGAGTTATTGGAGTACCAACAAGTTATTAGATTAAAAACAGGTTACCACTTCCATCAAAGGTTGGAACTATTTATAAATGATGGGTTAATGAGATCTATGAAAAAAACTAGGAAAAAATACCACTAGAGAGTCCCTTGACTAGTATATTAGCTAATCCATGTGTATCTAATGGATACACGGATTGAAAGTGCTAGTATGTGATTAAAGTTTGATGGGTCATAAGCAATTAGAGTCAAAACAAGTGTTCTTTAAGGGATTCAAATTTTTGATATGTCTACATTCATAACAATGAATTCAAATAAAAAAACACAAAATTATGATTCATGCCAATCAATACATTAAGACATCGCCAGAATGTGAAGTAGGAGAATACAAGATGTACATGGAATCTTACATCACCCAAAAATATTTTGAATTTTTGTATTTTTTAGTAAGTTATATCTAGTTGCATTTTGCTGTCACAAGGATTGCATTAGTCATACTTGGCTTTCATTAGATCACATGTGACAATTCTATTCATTATAACTCTTACGTTGCAAGGTTTTGCACACTTTATGTTGTTTACCACCATAGTCTACATGTTCTTTGGAGACCCTTCATACTCATGTTTTTATAAGTTTCTTATCAAAAACACTAAGTGTTTGTAACTTAGCCTATTGACCCATGAAGATCACCAGATCTGACGAATTATTTATTGAATTTTAAAGTCTAATGAGTTCATGATAAAGTTCATAATATTTTTGAAATTTATACACATGATCATATAATATTAGTTTTACAGATGTCAATTTTGACTTCAAGTTCATGGTGAATGGTTTCGAGCATGTCCAATTATTTCTTAGGTTGATAGAGTCAAGGATTTATAGAAACTCATGCTCAACTTCATAGAGTGTGTGAGTCTATGAAAAGGACATGTGTAGTGATCATGAAGGCCATGCTCTCAAGTTTCTATCACAAAGTATTTAGGCGGTTGCATGACACCTAGAGTGTGGGATTATAACAAGTTACACAATCACGACCTACTTGTAGGTGTTTGGCAAACATGTTGAGAATCATAATTAAATTTTAATGCTCCAACAATTCCATCATAAAACATAAAGGTCATGGGGACTATTTGGACTGCATGCCACATGGCCCTAAGATCATTCCATGTGGCACGATGATATGAAACAAGGATCATAGTTTAAATTTGGGCAGAGGAAGAAGGTGATACAATGATCTTTAAGTGGTCATAAATTTTGCATGGCAATACCAAATTTAGCATCATGAGAATCAATAAAAATCTTTTTGAGAGGAATGTAAGATGTTTTGGATCACAAACTGAATATTAATGCACATGTTTCTTACTAACCAAAAAAGATTGTGAAAAATTACAGAAAATGCAAAATACCAAAAAAGTAAATAAAAAATAAGGATCCCATACAAAGCTTTATGGAGATCTCATGATAAGATAAAAGGAAGAGAAAATGGAAAGAAGAGGATTCAGTCAACATAAGCAATCATTAGAAGGGTCAAAGAAATAATACGTATTTATAGAAGGAAACAAAAAATTTAGACCTACAAGTGTAATAGTAAATTTGATCTTAATGTCCCAATTGTGAATGTATTATTTAAAAATTAATAAAATAAAGTGTTGTTTGTGTTTGGGTTTGTGTCTTTTGTTTGAGTGATTACTGATGGGGAGTGTGACAATCATTAATTTGGCTCCCTGTACCTCATGCCTACACCAATTAGGCTTCATCTTGTAATTACGTGACATTTTGTAAGCAAAAATAACATAGCACAATTTGTAGTAGGGAAGACAATGAACATTTGATTATAGATGTGTTTACTAACAACTTAGCCCTCAATAATTTTATAATCGCACTTATAAAATATAATCTAAAAAAGTGAATTATGGGCTTAGAGTCTTAACATAAATATTTCAAAGTGAGTATTAAGCCTTACTTAAAATATATGCAAAATCAAATCAGAGACTAAGTATTGTAATCAAATTTATTTATGACTAAGTCCCAAATGCATAATGACAATCTTATTAGATCTATTCATAGAAAATTTTAATTTGTCTTCTGATTTGGGTAACAAATTTGAAGTAATTCATTGTAGAGGGTAACATCATTATAAATATCCAAATTTTGGTTAGTTTGGGGTATTATTTTAGCATTGCTTAGGTGGATTTCCCATTTTAGCTACAAAATAAATATTGCTATTGCACTACAAGTACATATGAGAATGACAACCTGTAATACCTTAGGTTGATGGCGGTGTCATGAATTATAATCATCGTAACAGATGAAAAAAATGTTTTGGGTATAGAACTAATGCACATCTTTTATCATCCTTTAAATTTTGTCTTCATAATGATTTGTATATTTTGTAATTTCAAATAATTTCTTAACAAAGGTGAATTTTAATATTTACAAATTTGCATTCAATGTTCAAAAAAAGATTGTATGTTTGAGACATTTTTTGATGTAAAACATTGCAAGTAGTGATAGTTTGATTAAAGAAACTATGTAGTAATGAAAATCAGTTCAAAGGAATCAACACATTATGTTAACTTAAGCATTATTAATGATTAATTCGATATGTAGAGATCAATGATGATTAACACATTTCACAAGTGGATTCCATTTTTAAAAAAAATGACTATGAGATATTAAATTAAAGATAAAAGGAATTTTTTATAAACAAATAAAACATAGCACAATGTGTTTTAGGGAAGACAATGAATAATTAAGAGCATCATTTATCCTTAGGTTCTTTCATTGTATTTGTTCACATTATAATGTTGTAACTAGATTTAACAAACATTAGTTTAATGTGGCAATAAATCTTATATATTTTTATTTCAGGAAAGAATAGAAAAGTAGAGATATAGATATTTTGTATCCATCATGCTTCTAGTTAGTATAATCACAACTTCTAAATACTCTAATTGATGACAACGTTCTGGATCATAATGATTACAACATATGAACAAAAAAGTTTTAGGTGTAAAGGAAATTTACAGAAACACTGTTATCATTTTTTCAATTTTGTCTTCATAATGCTTTGTAGATTATGGAATTGTAAAATAATATTTCATATTAATTAATTTTAATATTTACCAAATTGAACTAAGCATTCATCAATATATTGTATTGTTAAGACATTGTTTGGTGTAAAAGACTGTAAACAACAATAGTTTAGATAAGGAAATTATGTATAAAACAAATAGCAACGCAAAGGAAGCAAGAAACCTATATTAACTAAAAAAATGACTTATTGATTCTTGTGCAAAGTAAGGTTGCATAGACAATTACTTTTTATTTTCATACAAAATTAGAAATATTTCCTTATTAAAATGATATCGAGTTTATTACTATGTAAAAACAATTCCAATTGATTTGATAAAGAACATACATATAAATTCAATAGATAAAACACGTCTTAAAAGTCTATTAAAAACAACTTTACTAGTGTTAAGGAAAAATATTATGAAAAACTCAATTAGTGTTGAGTAAATATAATAGTATTAAATAACCATGCAATATCCATGTGTAAGTTTTTTTGGTATGAAATTTAGGGAAAAAAAGATAAGCTTTAAAATAAAAGTAAGGCAAAAAATACTATACAATAGAAAATTCCAATGCATAGTGTGTAGCTATGTTTTTTTGCAGTTTCATGAACTGATTAAAGTGGATTAAAAACATAATGAAATTTATAAAATGTATCAAAAACCTATCAAATAAAAAGTGTTTGGTTAGCAAGTTGCTTTTGAGAAGAAAAATAACACTGGTTTTTATGAAATCTATAAACTCTAAATGTTTACTGTTATGCAGCCAAGAATCAAGATGGTGTTAAGATATCTATTACTTCATGTCCCATCCATTTAAAATTGTTGCATAAGAAAAACTATATTGAAATATTATTTTGTAGTGTTGGGCATATGAAAAAATGACTAGTTCTGATGAAACTCTGCTAGACAATCATTATTTAAACGTGTTATTCAATATAGCATGTTGATTATGCATTATAAAATACATGACACACACATAAGCAAAGAATGTTTTGTACACGAGTTTTTCATAATAAGAAGAGTTATTTATTCTAGATACACTTGGATTAGTTGCACACTCATATTCTATGTAGAATGGCTAGAATGAAGACATGTATATATACTTTTTGGCTTCAAGAGCTTGATAACCTGTGTTGTTTAAAACAATGGTATAGTTAGATGAAAAAAATCAAAGTGGTATGAATGGAAAAACATATTAAAAATTCATGAAAACAATCAAGGACATAAGCACATGCTTTTAAGTTGCATTTTGAAAAATATATTAAATATGCCTTGCAAAGTAGCATATGTTGGTTAATTGCATGTGAAATAAAACATAATAGTAGATGCATAACAATGACATATGAAATCAAGGAAAAAGCATTAAAGGAGAAAAAAGAACAAATAATATCAAAATCATCACTCATAATTGAAATATTATGCTTAATTTTGCCATCCCTGACATAGAAGTTACATTGCTCATTAATTTCATGTGTCGTTAAAACAATTGTGCCAAAATAGTCATAACTCAAAAATTATAAACATAAGTATTATGAGAATGAAATCTATAAATCAATATATATTGTTGTCACTAAAAATGAAAAAATAAAAGCTCTTTTATAACAAATTTCCATAACAAAATAAAATGATAGTTTTGGAGTTGCCTTATGTTTCTATATCATTTTTTTTGTATTTGTATCATTTGGGAGTATTATATTTTCTTGAAAATAATGCTTTTAACAATCCAAGTGTCATTGGGAATGAAAAAATGCATTGAAAGACATTGGTTTTGTGTATTTAAAAACTTACCTTATATTTGAAACAAAAAAGTGGTCCATGAAAGAAACATGAGCATAAAATGTTGTATGTATTTTCCTTAAGCCTATAAATAGAGATTAAAAGAACAATGTTATAATGTAAAAGTATGTAGATTTGATCTACTTTCTTTATAAAGTAGAAGTTACAATGCTTGAAAGTAATGATTAAGAAATGGTTCTTATGAAATACATTTAAAAAATAATTACCCTATCAATTATGTTCTTAGATAATGACATAGTTAATGCATAGTTAAATAGAAGTTGATAGTAGTTGAAAGTTGAAATATAATATTAGTTGAAAAAATCAGTGCAATAAAATATAAATGATCTAAAAAAAGTACCAAAATTTATCTTGAAAAATGTCATTGTTTTGATTACACATTTTGAAAAAACAAAATCAATTGAGTGGTTAAGGCAAACAATAAATACATTTGTGTATGTTGAGAAAAAAGTTCAGTCCAACTTTATAGGATTTAATGCATGTCAGTTTTGTTTTTTATTCACATAATTTAATATATGTCTATCATTCTGCAAGAAAAAAGTATATGTAATTTAGATATGTAGGGAAAAATCTAAATATCACGAACACAATGTAAGATTTTCTCAAATATATCATGAATGTAGTCTAATAATTTTTCCGAATAGAACATACCTTTAAACATATATGCATTGAAAGATAAATAGTTTTTTGTGCAATTCCATATACTATGCACATAATTGGTAAACAATTATTATTTTTTATTTGTTTATTTATTTTTAATGTTAGTAATGATAACTACACAAATAGCATTACGATATATCCAATAGGTCTCTATTGTTAAAATTTGATATTGTTGTTTTTCAACATTTGACCATACATGGTCTATTATTTTGTTTGAATAATGGCTTGATTGTATGTAAATAAATGCATATTATAAGATGTCATATGTTTTTTAAGATTTTTTTTGTGGATTCAATAAGATGCGATATATCAATGTTAAAATTACCCAATATAAAAATGTTATTTTATATGTTTGTATTTGACAAGATTTGATCAAGTATAGTTATAATGTCCATGGTAGAAGCAATTGAAGATGCATATATATTCAAAACTACAAGTTCTGATGTATGACAACCTTTACTAACAATGATTCCATTTATTTTGCATTGTATTGTTTTGTGTTTGAAATTTTAATGTGCCTTTGTGCACATATCATGATGCCATGGACATTATTTTGTGAAATAAAACATTCAACATTTCGATTTTTTTTCTTTGTGCTATTAAATGACATGTATGTTTTTCATAAGTGTAGTATGTTGCATTTCATTAAGTATTTATCATTCTCAATGTCTTCTAGGTGTGGTTGAAGGTTGTGATTGTTGAGTGATAAAACTATGATGTCTAATCCACATCAAACTAATGATACGTTTTTTTCAAATATCCAAGGATAAGTAAAATATAGGTGTGACATTTCTATAGAGATTTTTTTTTACTTTGAATCTTTTGTTTTTAAGTGGTCTCAATTTTTTATTTATTATGATGTCTAAGCCACATAAAATTGATGATATGTTTTTTTTTAAATATCGATGGATAAGTAAAATTTAGGTGTGATATTTATGTAGAGATTTTTTTTACTTTGAAGTTTTTGTTTGTAAGGGTTCTCAATAAATATAATATTATTTTTATTTTTACAAGAGAAAGGGATGTATATACTAAGCCATGTTTGGTTACACCAAGTGGACTAAATGCAATGCCTTCCATGGTGAGGTTTTGAGATCTATGTATTTTATGTGCACATGCAAGTTATACCGAGAATTAGTTTTTTATTCTTAATTTATTTTGTATTTGAAATTTTGAATAGGTCTTATAATTTGAAAAATAATAACCCAATATAATTCTATGAAACTATCATAAAAATGATTATGTTTTGAAATTTAAAGATTTTCAATACAATGATTATTGAATTTGATTCAAATAATATCATTTCCCCCTCTATTTGTGTTAGTTTGAATATAACATCTAAACTAGTGACAAGGCCATCAACTAGTGAATAAATATAATAATATTTTTATTTTTACAAGAGAAAGGGATGTATATATTAAGCCACGTTTGGTTACACCAAGTGGACTAAATGCAATGCCTTCCATGGTGAGGTTTTGAGATCTATGTATTTTATGTGCACATGCAAGTTATACCGAGAATTAGTTTTTTATTCTTAATTTATTTTGTATTTGAAATTTTGAATAGGTCTTATAATTTGAAAAATAATAACCCAATATAATTCTATGAAATTATCATAAAAATGATTATGTTTTGAAATTTAAAGATTTTCAATACAATGATCATTGAATTTGATTCAAATAATATCATTTCCCCCTCTATTTGTGTTAGTTTGAATATAACATCTAAACTAGTGACAAGGCCATCTTGGATGTCATATTTTCCTATAGTTATTTCAACTAGCATATTGAGTTTTAACATAATTTGTGGTGGTAAGTTTGGCCTCTTTTTCTACATCATTCTCCTTTGGTTGAAAATAACTCAACTCTTGTGAGTTGTTCTAATTGTACTTCTACCATTTGTTCTTATCAATCTTCTTCAGCTCCCATTCTATAATCCGAGTGTTGTATTCCTATTGTAATCCTTCCCACTATACCAAATGACTATCATAAATTCCTTACCTTGTGTTTACTATCTTCTTATCCAGAACTTGCACTATCTTTTCTTTCTTCTTCTTTGGCACATGTTGCTGCCAATCTAATTCTTCATCTTCTTCACCTTCACCATTTTCTCCATGGAAATTATATAAATTTGAAACATTAAATACTAGAGAGATATAAAATTTTTGTGGTAAATCACCTCATTAGCATTGTCACTGATTTTCTTCATAATTTTGCATGGTCTAATTTTCTTGTACTTCAACTTGTTATATGTGCTTTTCAGAAATCTCTCTTTAGTCAAGTAAACCATCACTAAATCTCCTTATTCAAATATTTTTGACCTTCTTTTGACATCTACTATTGATTTATACTTTTCATTACTTTCATGTAATTTTCTTCTTACTTCTTGTAACTTTTTTATATGTTCTGTAAATGCTTCTACATAGTCACTAACTCTTTATGCAATTGGTAATTATACCAAATCTAAAACACTCATAATATTTCTCCCATAAACAATATGAAATGTTAATTTTCCCATTGATCTATTTGCTAAACTATTATATGTAAAATCAGCTTGTGGTAAAGCCAAGTCTCATTGCTTGGGCTTCTCTCTAACTATGCATCTTAATAAATTTTCCAAGCTCCTATTTACAACTTCTATCTATCCATATATTTAGGGATGGTATGCACTAGTGAATTATAGCTTATTCCCCATCTTCCTCCATAATGTCCTCTAAAAATGACTTAGAAATTTTGTGTCTCTATCTGACGTAATGGTTTGTGGAACACCATGCAATCTCACAATATCCTTAAAAATAGTTTCATAACTCTAGTGGCATCATTGGTTTTATTACATGTAATGAAATGAACCATCTTAGAATACCTATCTACAAAGATGAAAATTAAATCATTACTTCTTTATGTGTTTGGTAATCCCAACACAAAATCCATAATCAAATATTTCCATGGTTTTCTTGGAACCATGGCATCTACATCCCTATATTTTGTGCATATCCTTTTTCCCCATAATATATACTGTACCTTGAAACATATTTTATCACATCTCTCTTCATCTTTGGCCAAAGATGTTTCTCCTCCACCAAAGCTATTGTCTTTGTCTTATCAAAATGTCTAGCCAAACTACCACTATGCAATTCTCTTATAATATTATCTCTTAGATACATAATTGGATTACATAATTGTTTTCCTTTGAATAGATAACCATCCTACATAAGATACTCATCATAAATAGTATTTTTCTCACATGTTAATGGATTCTTGCATTGCTCAACTATCTTGCCAAAATTTGGAACTATCTTGCCAAAATTCAAATCCAACTACTTCACTCACCATAGTAGTTAGCAACCCCAATTACCTACTCAAAGCATCAACTACCTGATTCTATTTTCTTGATTTGTGCTTCAACACAAAAGTATAACCCTACAAGAAAGACACCCAATTTGCATGCCTACTATTTAACTTATTTTGAGTGTTCACATACTTTAAAGCCTCATGATCAGTAAATAGGATAAACTCCTTAGGCACCAATTAATGGATCCAATGTCTTAATGCTTGTACAATGGCATAAAATTCAACATCATACATATAATACTTTGTTCTTACCTCATTCAATTTATCATTGAAATATGTTATTATCTTCACTTCTTGACTCAACATGACATCAATTCCCACAAACTAAGCATCACAATCAACCTCAAACACTTTTTAAAAATATGGTAATGCTAGAATAGGCTTTTCTATAATTTTCTTCTTTAATAACTCAAATATTTTTGTTTCTTCCCTTGTCCATACAATTTTTTTTTACTCTCATACAATTTTTTATTGGTGAAATAAGACTACTAAACTTTGTAATAAACCTTCTGTAAAAATTTACTAAACCATGAAAACTTCTTACCTCTTTGATGCTCTTTGGGATAGGCCACTCAACAATTGCCTTTACTTTTTCTTCATCCATTCTTACACCATCTGTTGAGTCTATAAATCCCAAAAATACCAAACTATTCTGCATAATCCTACACTTCTTTAAATTTACACAGAGATTCTTTTATTAATAATTCTAATACCATTCTCAAATGCTATAAGTGCTCTTATTTAGTCTTATTGAATATTAAAATGTCATCAAAATAAACGACCACAAATTTACCACTATATTCTCATAGTATTGTGTTCATCACCCTCATAAATGTGTTGGGTGCATTAGATAATATGAATGGCATCACCATCACTCATATAAATCATCTCTAGTCTTGAATGATTTCCAGTCATCTCTTTCATGAATCTGAATCTGATAGTATCCACTCCTTAGATCAATTTTCTTAAAACATTTTTCTCTTATAAGAACATCCATTATATCATCTAAATGAGGTATAGGAAATCTATACTTGATTGTAATTTTATTGATTGCTCTACTATCCACACACATACTCCACCCTCCATCTTTAGTTAGAGTTAGCAACACTAGTGTTGCATATAGACTCATGCTCTCCCTTACTACACCCTTCCCCACCAATTTAGAAACCTACTTATTTAATTCTATATGTTATGTTTGACTCATCCTATAAGCTGCTTGATTGGGTAGAGATGATCTTGGAATAAAATCAATATGATGTTGAATATCTCTCTTTGGTGGTAAACCATCTAGTAACTCATCAAGTATAACATTTTCATATTGTTTCAACACTATTGTTGCTTCTACTAGTACTTGCACCACTTATGTGTCTTATTTCTTCACTACTAATGCATAACAATAGCCTATCATCTTCATGTATTTGATACATTATTTTGTAGTCAACATGCTTTTAGCCTACCCTTCTTATTTAAGAGGTAACAAAATTACCTTCATACCACCTTTTCAGAAACTATACGTGTTCTTTGCTCCATCATGAACTATTTTTCTATCAAACTACCATGGCTTTTCCAATAAATCATGACATGCATCCATTGGTATAACATCACACCATATTTCATCCTTGTAATTTTTACCTATAGAAATATTGATTAAGCACCTTTTATCTACTTTAACTTCATCCCTTTCTTAAACCATGAAATTTGATAAGGATTATGATGTTTTTCACACTACAAACCTAGTTTCTCAATCATGTCCTTAAAAACCATATTTTCACAACTACCACTATCTATAATTACTTTACATATCTTACCTCCTAAAGTAAACCTTTTTTAAAGATATTTGTTCATAACCATGCATCACCACCTTTTTATTCTACACTTGTTCTTTTCTTGGAGCAATAATTGTTCTTCTTATCATGAGATTTTATCCAATATCTACTATTACAACTTCAATATTTTGATCTTCTATTTTAGGTTCAACTAAATTCACTCTTGGGTGATCATCTTGCCTCTTTTCTTGATCTTGGTAGTGTGGATAATTAAACACTCTATGGCCTTATTCTCCACATCTATAAAAAATATAAGACTTGCATTGATTTAGAAACCATCCTTTACCACCACCATAGCTTTGTCCTCTTTGTCCTCTTTTTCCTATTTACTTGTATTGAAACCCTTTCTATTATTTACTTATCTTTCTACACCATGTGATGGTTCCCCTCTAGTGGTATTGAATCCACCTTTATTTATATTAAATTCACCTCATCCCCTTATTAAAGTGGATTTTCCTCTTCTTGGCCTAATCAATGTTCTTCTGAAATTCTATCCATTTTATTTTTCTTTTGCCTTCAAAGCTAATTGATAACTTTCCTCAATGAAAAGTATTATATGCATGCTTAATTCATCTTGAATAGAAAATTTTAAACCATTTACATACCTTGCAACCATTTGTTCTTATGTCTCATCATGATCCACTCATATGGAAAGCTTGTAAAACTTATCTGAATACTCTTGTATACTATGATCCTTATGCCTTAAATTTTGGAATCTTTTGTATAGGGTTTGTGTATAATCCACAGGAAGAAATTTCTCCCTCAGCTTTTTCTCCATATTTTTCCAAAATTTGATCTTATCTTTTTCTTTTCTATGTCTTTCTTTTTGCTTGTGATCCCACCAAATCATTGTATGACCCTTCAATTTTATCCATGCAAACTTTACCTTCTTGTCTTCTCTTATAGTCCTCCATTTGAAATACTTATCCATGATGTTCATCCAATATATCAACTCCTATGGTTTTAAACATACTCCATAATATGGAATGTCAACCTTGATTCCTTCATTCCTTCCTTCTAAAGCTCTAACCATCCTCCCTTCCATTGATGGTGGTTGTTCTTATTGCTCCTCTTATGGAATTTCCTCTTCATGATCTATGTCATCCTCGACATCATCTTCTATTCTCCTTTGTCTTTGGTTCGCAACAATCTTAGTTAATTGTTCTAATTGCCTTTGCAACTCTTGCATATTTTGGTTCATTTGAGCGATTCTTCCTTATCATCTCACCATCTCTTACACATCCAAGATTTGAATTTGCTCTGATACCAAATAATGAAATTGAATACTATCAAGTCAATAAAATTTCAATACGTAAAACTTATGAAACAATAATTTTTATTGATTTGTATTCATTTGTATTGAATGATTTAAATAATTATAAACCATGTGTAAATAAGCTTCAACTCAAAATCAGAGTTGACATGCAAAAATTCAGAACTCTAAAAATAATAAATCTTGATTTTCTATTTTTAGCAAATGTTATTTTTAGTAAGTTTCACATATAAGCATGCAAAACTCTAAAAATATCCAAAATAAACTAAACACTAAAATTAACTTATAAAATGAGTATCAACTTAAGTTCAAGTCTGGTTACAAAAATAAACAATTTCTAAAATTAGAAAAATATAAAAAATAATATTAAATTATAATTTCAAATCTTAAGATGGTCATGTATGACCTCTAAAAATTATCAAAAAATGTCCATAATTGGATAGGCTCAGTTATGGTTACATTGAACTTTTTGATACAGTCATTTTGGCATGAAGATGGGCTCAAACGAAGTTATGAATCAAAAGTTATGGCCTCTTTTTTCGCATCAATAGCGATGCAATACATGCATGTCCTTGTCGTTCACTGTATGTTGTGTCTTTTATGTCTATTGCATTAATGAACATTTTATTATGTGAAACAAGGGACAACATTTTATCATTATAAATATTAACATCTTTGTTAGCATATAAAAGGTACATGAACATGGGATCATTTGGTGCTAGCCACTGACAATTATTATTAAGATATTCTAAATCCTCATCCGTAGCATAATATATTAACTATTGACACAATGTTTTGATCATTTTGGCACATTATTTGATGTAGTTTGTAACATTGTACATTATTTTTCCAAAAAACATGTGGGATTATCTCACTATTCATTTTTGGATATTCAAATATTAATAAATTATGTATATGTTGAGTTTGGAAAAATTATTCCAAAAAGATCATGTCAGTATTGCAAAAGTATATGGATAAAGTTTGTATTATGTCATCAATCGTATATCAATGAAATATAACATTCTTGCACTAGCTAGAGATATTTGGTATATTTTCATTATGTGTAATTGATCATATTCTTTTGAAAATGTATCAAGCCTCTTGGCACTTATTGAAATGAGTTTTGACTTGTTAAAAGGCAATAACAAGACATAATGTAGTGTTATACCACCTGCATTGTGTGAGGATTTACTCGTAAATGATAATATGAGGCCTTTTGGCTTTGATGGATCACTATCAATTGATTTCACATTAATTAAAACTAGTTAATCATATATAATTTTCATTGTAAATGTTTTTTCAGTCCCCGCACCTCTTGTTAAGAGTAGTACAATGGTTTTGTCTTGTTTTTGCATTTTTTGAGCACAATGTCTTTGAAAAAATTTAATGTTCATTTTTCAACATTCTTCTTTGTTTTTAGTATTCAATGTTATTAGTAATAAATGAATGATGTTCTATTTCAAATGGTTATGCATTTTTTTTTCAAAGTTAAATAATGGAAAATCAATTTTCAAATCATATTCATCTTGTTCAATGCCAAATTTTTATGAAACTAATTTTGTGTCAGTAGTAATTTTAACATCTAATTGTTGGTCACGAACAACTTGTTGCAAGTCTCCCCATATTAGATTGATATTGTGATTAACTTTGCATGATTTATCTTAATGGTGTTTAATGTACATTATATGCTTATTTCCATGTTGAAATTTATTGTTTCAAGGTGTTCTCATTGTTTTGAAATGGAAAATACAATAATAGTATCTCACAACAATAGTTTTCAAGATAAGGATATTGATTGTAGTTATTAAAGAGTATGAAACTTGTTTTATGTTAATGGTCTTCTATTTATATTCTATCTTATAACAAATTCATCAAGGAAAATATGGTAAATGGAAGGTGGACATGCAATATTATAATCTATAAGATATTGGCAAATTGCATCTTCATATTTATCTAGTTCTTGATTCAATAATATTATAGGTTTTAAAATGAATGTCCATAGAAGATTTTTCTATAATTATGCGTGTTATCAAACTATGATTTAATGGTAATGACAATACTAAATGAACAACTTATTGAGTAGACATTTGCTGATATTTAAGCATTACATTTCTATTTTTACGTAACATTTGGATATCTTAAATGTTTTTTATTTCATGTTCTTTGCGAATGTTTGTAAAACCACGTGTCATATTTTAATTTCCTTTTATCATATAAAAAATATAATAGGTTGTTGTAGCATATGCAATGAGATAAAATTATGCATCCGTATTGGCTTGTCATAAATATGACATGTTTTTAATAAAAATATTGCTCTATGCTTATGGTGGATTTTGTGTAAGGAATATTATTGGGTGTGTAAGTGTAATATGTATAACTCTTGTGTAATGAGAATACTCCATGTTACAGTCATCTAGAAATGATTCATAATCCTTCAAAACATGGTAGCATATTAAAGCTAGCAGTGAAATAATCCTCTTTGCATTTTCCTTTACAAATTCATTGTGATATTAGAAAGGTTCAAATAGTATCATTTGTTTTGTTGGTGGTTGTGGGAAATTATATACATATTTTTTTTCTTTTTCTTTTTTGCAGTTGTTAGTATTATGGTGAATAAGTAATTTATCTATTTCTTAGTTAATACTATCAATATCACAAGTTATATATTTATCTATAAAATTTATTATTTACAAAAAAACAAATTTCATATATCGATGTATTTTTTTCCATACTAGCCAATGATCATGATCATTATCTCTATGTTGAAATTCTGTCACACAAAAGTAATCATTGATTTTTTTCAAGGAACACATTGTAATTGCATAACATTTATTTTAATGCATTAATATGACATTTATAGAATGTGTACATGTCATAGGGCCTTGTAGATAATATTTATGGATTATATAGAAACTCAATCTTGTACACTTGGAAAACTCAAACACTGGTTGTTCCTCTCAGTTCTGGGCCTTCCCTACTTCTACAAGTCTCACATTTTCTCTATCTTATGCCCTTTGGATTATATCTCTTAGTGTGACCAATCTAATGTTGATAACCCAGGTCTTCTATCCTACCCAAAATGCTTAAAATGTACTTATCTTCCATTTTTGCAAGTTTTGAACTTGTACCTGCTTTCTTACTCCTTAGACACTAACATCTAGGATAGACACTACCATCAATACTAGTGTCCTGACTCGATGCATGTGTATAATGCCCTAAAATAATCTAATTTACAAATAAAACATATCCTAATGGTCATCCTAAGTGATTCAAAGTGAGTTACTTCTCTAAAGGGATTGATATAAATACAAGATCAACCCTCACTCATTCCTCACCTAATAATACCTAGAAAAAAGACTAGAGAGACCAAGGTAGCTTATCAAAATCACTCTATCAAACATTTAATTTAACAAATATTCCCTATTTCCACATCAGTCATAGGTACAACACATCTATAGGTCTAAAATACTAAAGGAGTATCCCAAGAACCTGATTTATCAAGTTACAAGCTATGTCACTATTATACTTTCTTTACATGATATTGCATGATTCACACATAATCCAACACATAAGGGAGAAATATATGAGTTCTAGGCCCTCCTCTAGAGTATTGGCTATGTAGATAGCACCCACTGATAGTGGGGTGTTTTGGGTCAGCTCGACATGATGTGCCCACTAACCCATTTCCACCTAAGGTCACCATGATGATGAAGAACTAGGGTTTTGTAAATTCATGAAGAGTGGCAGTCCATAACCCAAATATGAATGCACCTAAGTGAAGGTGAAGTCAAACCCAAAATCATCTAGTTGGTTACATATATTTTTAGAAAGTATTCCATATAAGACACTTGTGTTGAACCTAGATAATAGTATCAATGCAACCATCTCGTGTTGGTGTTACTATCCAAAACTCCATAAGCATCAGATCTAGAATTTGATGACTATTTCAAAATCATCTACCGAACTATTTTCTACCTATTTTATCCAACACTATCATCCAAACTAATTTCCAACTTATTTATCATTTCCATGCATATCTTAGTTGTACTTTCTATGTTTAGCCTATACTCAACATAATACATTTAGTATATGCTTATATTTGAGTTTAAAATCTAATTGACCTATAACTTATCTGATTATCACTATTATGAAATTATCATTTCTATATTCTTAACCCTCATACCAAAAGGATAGGATTATCCTTCTTATCTAATTTAGGGTTAAACACTTGGGGAACCCAATCTTTGAACATAAAACCCTAGGTTAGTTAAGGTTTTCTATTTTTTATATTTTTCATTACTAATTTATATAAATGTGTAATCATGTTTGCTATGGATATCTTTGTAAATTATTTCATGGTCCTGTTGAGGTCAACATACCCCCATTTTTAAAAAATAGGGACCCGTGCATCAAACTATGCAAATTTGTACCTTAAAATTGAAATTCACTTCATCAGAGTGTCATTAATATATTTGCACATTATCTGTATTTGAAGATCATCCACACATTCACTTGGTTACTTATTTATTCATGGCTCTGGTTTGAACTTGTCTAAATTTGCTAACATTTTTTCTTCATGTTTTATGTTGTAAGTTTGATGAATCCATTCTTGAATGCACTGTGTCTAAATTTTATGGTTTAATCCTAACTTGGCCTTTTAATAGCCTTTAGTCTATAAAAAGTTAAGTGAAATCCATATTTAAAATTTCTTGAAATCCTTGTTCAGGAAACCCTAACACAAACTCTTTTAAACCAAAGTCAAAATTGGTAGGAATAATTTACACAAAAACACTTTTAAATGCCATGGACTAAGTTTAATTTGTATACTAAGGTTTAATCATGTTTTTCAAACAACCAAACCTTAGTCTAAATTCATATGCTTGGTCCCTTTATGCCTTGAGCCCATTGTTCCCCTTTTATCTTAAGCATGGTCCAACTTTGTTATATACATGGACCCTGTGTCACAAACTTAGGCTAAAATCTTAATCCAAAATTATTGTTCATGTTTATTAACATAAATGAGACCTTGTCATTAAGACTTTATCCTAACTTCCATATATCCCAGAGCCCTAACTTAAACATTGTGTTTGTTCACAAGATCAATGACCCACATTTAATTAGGCAAAGTTAATCGATGGGCTCGATGAGCCAAGGATTCTAATCCATGGGACCAATCTCACTCAACCCCATGGATCGAGATCAATGGTTTATGTTCACATGGATCACCTTGATCCAATGGCGTGAGAATAATATTAAAACTAAAGGGGTCCCTTTTGCTATAACATAGACTCAACCTAAGTTTTTACTCTAAGGTTTTAATTGTATTTGTCAATTTAATAAAACCTTTGGATAAAATCTTATGTCATGAATTTATTATTCAAAAGGGTCCTTTTATTAGGCCAAAGACTTATGCTCTAACTTTATTATTTACAAGGTCCTTTAACATGATTTTTTATCTTAGCTTAAAAAATTTAGACCAAAGCTTTATTCATATTGTTAATATGAATAAAGACATTAGTCTAAGACTTTGGTCTAAATATATATATATTCTTAGGCTTACATAGTATTTTGTTATAAATGTTGGAACTAATCACATTTAACTGCTTGGATCGTGATCTACGACCTGTGTTCACCTAGGTGAGATCAATCTAATGGAGTGAAATCAATGATTAAAGAGTCAAGTAGTGGACCCTAAATTAAACATCAAACACTTTTTGAAGATCAATGATACACATTCTAGCATATAGATCTAGATCAATTAAGCATATCAAATCAAGACTCTTTAATGAAGCTCTGAGTTAACACAAGGTTGCCATGTGGAAAAAGTGCATGAACCAACAAAACTGATAAGGCACAGAGTTTAGAAGGCTCATGAGACTACTAAGTGGCATAACCTCATAACCTAGTACATATTAAAGACTGAGCACCTTTTGGAAATCAATGGTCTATGTTGATTTGTACCCACTAAATTTGATGGTACAAAATCAATGATGAATTTTTAATGAAGCTCAAGAGGCCCACAGGACTGTCTAGTGGCACAACCTCAGGGCCCAATGCATATTACATCGAATGGCATTCAAATCTCATGATCAAGATCAACAAATAACATTGATTCATGTATAATAATCTAATGGTGCAAAAAGAAAGTAGATTTTCAAAGAGCAACAATCATGTTTTTAAACATTAACGAATAATTTGTTGTGGAAGTGCCACATAGATGCCATAGAGACACTGCATAAGTAGAAAACACCAAATCTAAATATTTTATGGGCTTAGAAAAGTGAAGGTATAAATACATGACCCAAATGAAAATCTAAGGCACAAAACTCAATTAAGTGCAAATAGCCACAACCATTAAAGCTACAAGAAAATCCCTAACATCTACAAAATCCCTAATTCGATCCTAAATTGATCATAATTGAGACTAAGAAAGTGAGTCATCATCTAAGCAAGTACAAATTGATTTAGGATCAAACTATAGACCACCAGTGAGAAATTTGAACAAACTCATAGCCACAGGGGCCAAAAAACCAACTAGAGAAGGTATAGAGCTCTATTTGACCTTAGACATAGAGGGGAGAATCTTTAAATACATGGAATCTGATGTAGTAGCTTTAAACATGGGAGATAATAATTGGTCCAAGCTTTTCTAAATGATTGAGGAACTATCTGCCATCACTAAGAAGACGATAAGAATACAATAATCAAGAGGAGGTATTATGACTTGGATGTCATTCAAATGATAGGCCTTCATTGCATTGTGGAAAAACTAGAGGTACTTCACTGCATATATGTTTTCTCCCCTATTTTCAAATATTTTAAGATCAAAAAGGGCATGCTGGTCAATGGACATACTCATAAAAGGGTAGATTATATTTATTCCATTGCTTTTGAGAATTACTATAAGTTTCCCAATCCCCAAGTAGATGTAGCCACAAGAAATGAATGGGCCAAGAATAATGAACTAAAAACTATCCTCACTCCATGGCTATACTTTGGAAATCAAGTATTCTTTGACCTTAATAACAACATCCCTATTAGCAAATTCTGACCTGGGATCAGAATAATTATGAATTTAATGAATAGGTTGTGTGAGAGTCCGACCATCACTTGTGCTGATAGAATCTGGGTGCCCTGGGTATATTTTATGGTTGAGAAGGAACTCACCCCTCCCATTGGCAAGGTTGTTAGTACATGTTTATGTAGGTAGATTTTTGCAATTAGGAAAAGGACTAGGAACCAATTTACATGATGTCCTACCTATTATATGTCCTCCTTTTCACTACTAAGATCCCTAAATTTAGAATATGGTTACTTGAAGGGACACAGATCGTATCCCAATTCTACTCAAAGTTGCACATATTTAAGTACATGGACCACGTTCATTTCATCTGTGACTGTGTTTATCCAGCCTTGATTGAGGCCATAACTGAAACCCAATGACAATAATTAGTCCTTTGGTCAAAAATTAAATTGAATCCATTGGTGACATATGGTTTTACCTAGATTGCACAATCATCAGGATTGAGGGGACCTAATGCACACCACTTAAGCTACCAGTCCATGTGCCAAACAAATTAGCTAAGTAACAGGTAGTATACCAGATGTGTAATGGTATAGATGGTGTGTGTAAAAGTAAGAGGAAGGGATTATTGCATACCCTACCCATGACCGTTGGTAGGACTATATTTCAACAATGGTACAATATTGAGGTTACTTCTAGACACAGAGCCTCTTTAAAACTACAACATGATGAAATAAGATAGTGGCATCCCAAAGGAAAAGTAATGGGGCATCTAAAATAAAAAATGATAAGTGTGACATATGAACATCTGCCTAGTGTCTATGACTCAATATACACAAAGGCATCATCCTTCACTAAAGTCTTGGCAAGATTAAAAAAGTAGAACATTAACCTAGAGGCCATATTGATGAGAGAGAAGAAGCTAAGTGATGATATATGAAAAATGGGACCTAGGTAATACCATTTACTAGGAGCTTCATCTTCTAGACCTCCTCTAACATAGCCACAATCACAAATAGAGAGATAAAAGTCTAGGGCATAAGTTGAGTAGAGACATGAAGAAAGGAGACCTGGTGAAGTGGTATCATCTTTAGCCCAACCTGAAGAACCAGGGTCACCAATTAAATTTATTAGCATAGTAGCATTAGATCCTAGTGAAACAATGGAAGATGCACTACAGATGTTATCTAGTGCTTATCAATCAAATGAGGAAGATGCCCAAGTAGAAGTTCATACTGAGGAAGTAGAGAAAGAAAAAGGGAAGGACATGGATTTGGGTTTAGTCCCAATTAGTGTCTGCAAGAGGAAAGATGAGTTAGCATTAGTTCCATCAAGAAAGAAGAAACTTAGACTAACGTTCATTCATCCTTTAAGTGATGTTAATTTATTTAGTGAATAGAATGTGTTACAAGGCACAACCATCCCTGAATGCTTTTTATATGAAAAATTACAAAAATTTCCTACTCTACACCATCCTTGGGTAATAACAAAATCTATTAATATAATTGTGCATGATGAGATTAATCCATGGATTGTGGACTTGTAGAAAGAAGAGGAATAATGGATGACAACTCCAAGGGAGCCAAGTGGCACATAAATAAAAACTCTAGAACCTCCAAAAATGACTCAATCATCAGTGGGAGTTCAGTATAACCCAAAGACTGTCAGTTTGGAAAGAGTAATTGAAAAGAAGGCCATGATTAGTGGAGAGGGATTCACCCTCCAAAAGATAGAGTCATTCATAGGTCTGACCCCTATTGAAGGCCAAAATCTAGGAGAAGATAATATATTCAAAGAAAATATTCTTGATGTGGCCTAGGCCCAATCACATCAGTTGCAAACCATGATCAAGGGGCTCTTACAATAAAACAAGAATCTGAAGGAAGTTTCCATCTTGTCCATCCATGAAGATAAATTCAAGAAGTTTAAGGGTATCATGACTGACCTATTCAACTCTCTAAAAGCAGTTAGAACCATATAAGAAATAATGGAGAAGTAAATAACTGGGGCTACAGGCCAAGTTGGCTAATGATAGGCTTCAAACTATCAAGTGTAAGAATTAATCAAGGCCTTGACTAAGAACCTAGTCCCTAATTTTAGGACTATCAGCTTAGCACATTTGAATATGGCTATGGCCATATTGGTAGACAAGATTAAAGCCCTAAGAAACTGGTCTAAGTAAATGGAGGACTTGGCCAAGGATTTCAAACAACAGGAAGGTGACATGTTGCATATCTTGGATAGTTTGATTAAAGAACCCACAACCCTCAAACCATTGGGGCTTATAACTGATGAAGAGTTCAAGCACAAGACCTTTCAATTTATGCATGAAGTAAGAAACCAAGGCCAAGGCCAAATAACAGATGACAATAAAAGAATCATGGGCCTACTTATGTCATTTGAATAGAAAATGGGAGATGCCAAGGGTATCAAACAAGCAATGGAGAAGCATGAGAAGAACCTCAAGGACCTAGAGGATCATGGGAAGGAGCTCTTCCTGAGCCTATTGTGAACCTCCAGTTCATCAATGAGCAACACTATAAGATGAAGATCTTTCAACAAAAATAGGGACCTCAAGTTAGTTAGGAATATTACTTTTGTATAACTTTATAATATTTTGAAAATATAATATTATTTTGTAAAGGCATATATAACTTGTAAGCACATTGCCTATAGGTTAGTCTATTTGGAAAAGTTTAGTGTATTTTATAACTTTGTAGAAAGGACAACCGTCATTACACTTGTACAATCGTAGTTGGATGTGACTAATTGACATACTTCCTTGAATTATATAAAAGGATTATTGTCATTTGTAAAGAGGGGGGACTTCTTAGAGCTAAATTAATTTGTAAATTTGGAATAATTAATACAAGGAATTCTACAAACATTGTCAAATATTTGTCTATGTGTTTACTATCATGGCTTCTCTCTCACTTATTTTTTTTGATTTCAAGATTTGAATGGTTCTTATGAATTCTTGGTGTGTATATTTGATTATAGAGTTGTTAACTTGTGCCAATGCTAGGTTGATTGAAAATCCTTAGGTTCATTTTATTTTCCTACTCTTCTTGCATTTGGGCTAATGTTGTTTGCTTATAGGGGTAAATATTTAAAATGAACCAGGTTCTTATTTGCATTATTTCCACCTTCCTTAGGAGTTTGCCTAATGTGTGATAGGATTTGGGCTTAAGCTATTTCATGTTACACATTAGTTAAGTGCATGCCTAGATGAAATCTGAACTTTGTCATGATGTTTGGAATGAAGATCAACAACATTTTCTTTGACCCTACCCTTCCTTTTACTTCTTTTTAACTGCATCACCTTAGTTTAATTCTTATTATAAATATCCATCTTAGATTAGTTCTTGATTATAATTCATTGTTCTTAGCATAGGTACTCCATATTTTGCATAAACCTAATATTTATCCATGATGGCTCCCAACCACCAACCAATATGAATAATGTGAAATAGTCACTTGTTTTGCCTCTATTCCACCAATAGATAATAGGATTATCACAACATGTAACTTTTGCACTAAATTTTTAGGGATTCTAAAATGAGAAGTGTTTCTTAAACATTTTGGGCACCTGTGGTACATATTTAGGCATCAACAGGTCCAATATTTTATAGTTGTTATGGTTTGATACATTAGTTTCTTGGTTCGAGCCATCTGATCCATAAGAGATTCAAAACTTATGTTCTTTCATCCTCATTATTATAATGTTTGTAATGAGAGGGTTTTAAAGTGCAAACAATGCTTAATCTCTCTTTAAAATTCTTTTTACAATAATATAGATCTAGTATCTAGATGCCAATGTGGATGCTCTCAACCTATTCCTCCACCTGTTAATAGACATGTACCTCCTAAACCTAAACTAGTAATAAAATCCAAGGGATATGACATTATTGACCAATTGAACAATATGCATGCAAAAAATTTCAGTCCTTGAGATCTTAAAGAAATCTAATGTCTATAAAGATATCCTATACGAGGCATTGCATGAGACATAAGTTCCAAGTGATATTGAGCCCACTTATTTTGTAGATATTATGAAAGATATCAAGAATAATAACAAGATCATCACCTTTGATCCAACTGATTTACCATCCAAAGATATTATTGACCAAAATATTCCTTTGTTCATACAAGTGACAATACAAAGTAAATGTATCAAAAGAATGCTCATTGATAAGGGATCATGACTAAACATTTGTAGCACACAATTCCTAACCACAATGGGTATTAACACAAACCTTATTCAAAACACAATTATGCATATAAAAGGGTTTGACAATTCACATATTGCTCCTATTGGTAAAATTACATTGAATATTACCATGGGTCCCCGTACATTGCCCACTTTGTGCCAAGTTTTGCCTAATAATTTGATCTATAACATTTTATTGAGATAGGCTTGGAAACATGAAATTTATGTGGTTCCCTCTACATTGCATGCATGCTTAAAAAATTACATCAATGATTCATTTACACATGTCCAATAGATCTTAATCCCTTTAAACATTATGCAATGGTCCGAAAATAGATAACCCTTTGCTTGTGGCCCCCATACCTATGTATATTTTCATTGACATTTTCATATGTCATTTTTTTGTATGGACATTTGAATATGTCATATTTGATTTTACAAACATTTGAATAAGTCATGTCCCTTCGATGTGACATTTGAACATACCCCTTGTTTGTCATCTCCTCGGACCATTACCTTTTGACTTGCTTTTGGGTGCTCTTGTGTGTGTGCTTGTTTGCTTGTTGAGATTGTACTGTTACTATGTAGACGTTGACATGATCCTTATCATACATCTTAGATCTTCATGTGATCACATTGGTTATGTGAAATTCAATGATATATTTACCTAAACATGTTCCTTATATATGCTACATGGTTACATTCACAGGTTATACAGTTGCCTTATCCTTTTAAGGGTAAAAGGACTATTTCGAATATTTTGGACTTATAACCACTTAAGTGGAATGGAGAGAATTTCAAACCAAGAATATTTTTTCTATACTCCAAATAAATTGGACTGGGTATGTAAAATATTATGGACTTATTAGATGTCTAAATTAAAATAATATGGACTTATTAGTAGTCCAAATTTTGAAAAAATATTAGAAATAAATCAAACTTTATTAATAATTGCTTGGACTTATTACAAATAAACTACATCTATCTAATGCATTAGTAATAAGTCCAAATTATTTCCAATCAAGACATTTTTTTGAATAATTTAAAATAATACGGACTTATTAGTAGTCCAAATTTTGAAAAACTATCAAAAATAAATTGGACTTTATCAAGAATTAGTTGGACTTATTATAAATAAGCTGCATCTATTTAATGTATTTGTAATAAGTCCAAATTATTTCCAACCAAGGCTTTTTCTTCCTCTCGTAACCCATAATTAATATCTACTTGGATTTTTCCTTAGATTCAAATAGCTTTGTGAGAAATTCCACTTTCCTACCACTATCTTCATAGGATTTTAGGGCTTCAGATGACATACTGGTAGCTCGTACGATGGCCTCGTTAGAAACTACAATGTGCATTCCTCTAAATTTCACATTATTACCATCCTAGGCCTTAGCAAATTCCACAAACAACTAATAAAGTCATGTCCTTAAATATTTTCCATGAACTGAGTCAAGGCACATTTATTTAAAATGTCTCAGACTGCTAAACTAGTTTGGACTTATAACCACTTAAGTGGAATGGAGAGAATTTTAAACCAAGAATAAGTTTTCTATATTCTAAATAAATTAGACTGAGTATGAAAAACATTATGGACTTATTAGTAGTCCAAATTTTTAAAAAATATCAAAAATAAATTGGAATTTATCAATAATTGGTTGGACTTATTACAAATAAACTCCATCTATTTAATGTATTTGTAATAAGTTGAAATTATTTCCAACCAAGGCATTTTTTTGAATAATTTAAAATAAAATGGACTTAAATTAGTATTCTAAATGATGAAAAACTATCATAAATAAATTAGACTTTATTAAGAATTAGTTGGACTTATTACAAATAAACTGCATCTATCTAATGTATTTTTAATAAGTCTAAATTATTTCTAACCAAGACTTTTTCTTCCTCTCATAACCCATGATTATCTGCTTGGCTTTTTCCTTACATTCAAAGAAATTTGTGATCAATTCCATTTTCCTACCACTATCTTTGTAGTATTTTAGGCCCTTAAATGACATATCAATAACTCACACAATGGCCTCCTCAAACACTACAATGTGCATTCCTCTAATTTTCACATTATTATCATCTTGAGCCTTAGAAAATTCCACAAACAACTTAGAGTCATGTCCTTCAATCTTCTCCATGTAATTAGTTAGGCCACCTTTATTTAAAATGTCCCATACCACTGGATTGATATTTTTGATATCCTCACAGGACCGTCGTTCAATCTTTCCCACCCTCATGTTGAAAACAACACTAATTATGGAGCTAAAAACTAGAATTAGAGAAAGCCTACAAGAATGAGGAGGACCAAATCACAAATAGACAAAAAAACTCCACTTATACCCCTAAGTAAATTCCTTGATCTATCTTAAAAGTGTAATCATGAATGGGTGGAAATCTCTAGTTATGAAAAGCGATCTTCCCACAAAGTACTTTGATTATAAAGATGAGGCAAAAAATTATGATGAAATCAAAATAATTTGACTTTTCATAAAGGATGATAAAGAAACCAAAGAAATTATGACCTCCCCTTTCCACATGCCACCATGCCATTAAGTATGGGAGATAATAAAAAAAAAAATTAAAAAAGAGGAAAGGTTAGGGTTGCAATCATTACATAGTCAAATGCAAAACCAAAGAATAGGAAAATCTGGGTCCATCCTTTCTAGTTAGATTTGACGTTTCACCACAATGATTGAAACCCAAATTTTGTCATATTTCCTAACTTTCCAAGCACCAAAAAATTCAAAAAAATTAATGATCATTACATAGTAGTGAGTTCCAAACATAGTAGGAAGTTTTTCCATTTTTATATTTAAGAAATTTTATTAGTTTAGATAATCGCATGTCATAAATAGATAAAAATGTAGGACCTATTTAATACAATTTTAAGAAATAATTTCGAACTTGATAGATAATTTCAAGTAATAAAGAGAGGAAAAATGCATGAAAATCATTTGTGGCACTAAAAAACAACTGAGAATAATAATTGTAATGGATAGTTATAAGCTGTCAAAATCTTGAAAAATTTCTTATTAAATGCAAGTAAACATAAATAGAATTTATGATATTTGGAATAAGATTTTTAAAAATAATTGGCCAATCATTGCACCGTAACAAATATAGTTAGTATTTAATATTTTATTATTTAACCATATTGAGATTGTAATATCATTTTTGCACAAAATAGGACACAAAGATATACCAACAAGACAATCACCCATTACTATATGAAGTGTAGTAATAATAATATATACAATTTTATAAGCATTTTATATACATTTTATCAATATCTTCATGATTATGAAATATAATCCATCATAGTTTATATAAAGATATTTTTTAGTAATATGACTGATCTTTTATATATGAATAAAATAAATAACATATATACATACATACATACATACATACATACATATATAAATAATATGTATATGTGTGTGTGTGTGTGTGTGTGTATGTATATATGTATGTATATATCTATGTATATGTATATGTATGTATATATATATATGTATATGTATATATATATATGTATATATATATATATGTATATATATATGTATATATATATGTATATATATATATATATATGTATATATATATATATGTGTGTGTGTGTGTGTGTATGTGTATATACACACACACACACACACACACACACACACACACACACACACATATACACACACACATATGTATATACATATATATATACATACATACATACATACATACATACATACATACATACATATATATATATATAAATATAAAAATATGTATATGTATATGTATATGTATATATATGTGTATATATATGTATATGTGTGTATATATGTATATGTGTATATATGTATATATATATATATATATATATATACACACACATATACATATATATACACATATATATACATATACATATACATATAATATACATATACATATTTTTATATTTATATATATGTATGTATGTATGTATGTATACATACACACACAGACACACACACAGACACACACACACACACAGACAGAAATGAGCATGCAAGCTATGAGTCCAATAAGACATTCTACATGAAAAAAACCATTCATACTTGTCATTCTAAATTTAAGGAAATACCATTTTAAATTGTCAATGACTTGAAAGAAAATAATAGCTAGTAATCCTTTATCACTATTTTTGAAAGTGTCTAATTTGATGATGCATTCAAATCGTTTGTTACAATGCCTTTCAAATAATCAATAAGAATAAGTGTTTGACATTTCCATGCTTTGTTTTGTTTCCAAGCGTATACGATATTATCTATAAGAATGGATGGTAAAGAGGTGTTTTTAGGGTTTGGTTTCCATTTCTTGTCTAAACAACCTGAATAATTTTTGCTTTTTTTGCATCTTTTTTCCTTGCATGAGTTGGGTTGAACCAAGATACATTGACACTCCATTCTAAATCTTCATTTATTTTTAGTATCTCAATATTGCTTTTAGCTCTAGCAACCCATATGGTGTAGCTCACTCCTATAGAATCATTAGGTTTGGCAAACATAATATCTCTTTTATGCACATCTTGAACTGGATCAAATGATTTATTTTATCTTTTGCTTCTTGGACCAATGTATGTATCTATTGATGCCACCAAAATCAAGGTCCCTATCATGAACCATTTTATATAGATCTCTGTGCAGGGGTATTTTGTGGCAAGTTTTAGGCTAGAAATCTCCTGTATATTCAACTTCATGAGGGAACATATTCTTTCATTGTTTCATGGATATTTTTAAAGTAATATGCTAGATCCTTCCACTTACTATTTCTAGTCAAACCAAATTCGTTGAATTGCTTTACATACTTGATCAAGCTATCTTTAATTTTTTTTTACTCTTTTTCTATTTCTATCTAAATCTTTTACAACAATGGATTCTTGTGACTTTTCTCTATTTTTCAAGTCTTTAAAAAATATTCTCATAGGATTACCCTCTGGACCATTTGGTGCACCATTTTCTATTATTTTGCATAATTTAATCGAGGGATGGGGGACCAATTTCTATCTTTTATAGAGTTTTTGAAACGCATAATGGGTTGACTTTGCTCTATGCATAGAAGAAAATATTGGCCTTTTGTCAAGCCTATTATATTATTACTTCCCTTCAACTAGTAATTATTAACAAAGTCTTTGAAATCAACTACTTCTTCAATTATATATGGCATGAAGTTTCTTGTATTTTCAAATGTCCTATAAGTGTCCATCATCTCTACCACACTCCATACATCTTTCCTCTTTATACATTCAGATAGGTTTCCAAATGTGTTATTGATGTCTTCGTAGTTATGTCCTATACGAAGAAAATCAACCTCAACATCGAGGAAGATACCTTTGTAGACAAGGAGAGATAAATATTACAACATAAACCTGCACAAAAAACATGATTTTGTGTAATTGGATAGCTAATATAATTACATTTAGTTCCATATAAGGTTAGACATTTTTATTTCATATTAATATAAATCTATAATTTACAAGATATCTATTGAGAGATACACATATGATCAAAGTTACCATTACATTATGTAAGATAATATAAAATGGATTTTCTCATATTTCAAAAGTGATATGATTATTTAAAACCATTATAACATGCCACATGCAGTCATCTTTATTAGACTTCTTAGGTATATCAAACCAAATAATTTTTTATTAATCCTTCCATAATTATCACATAAAATATAGTGGCAATGAAACTATATACTTGGTATCCATTGGTATCTCCCAAGTGACACCTTGGTATTATCCTGTGTATATTAAAAAATAAAATATGTTCTTAACACATCACCTTTATTTTTTTTATCTATACTTATCTCTCATATGATACCCTAATTTTAATGATAATGAATATGGTATTGCTACACCATTTTTTGATAATATACAAAGAATAAGTCAATTTTTTTTTCTTAAGAGACACCTAGAAAAAATAAATGAAGTGGATGTGTTATGAATACATGTTGTTTGATGATATTCAAGCCATACTATGAATGTATGGCTTGAGAAAAACTTGGCTAGAGTAGTAGACCAGATTTCATCCAATTATAATTTATTTGATAATTTAGAAGGGGTAATATAAATGTATCACTTGAAAGACACATAAGAAGACAAAGGGGAGTGGTTGGGAATAATTTTTTAAAAATAATCATAATCTATGAATGAATTATTATGGAAATGGAAAATATAATAATGAAACATTGTATATGTTATTTTTTTAGACATAATTTTCAAATAAAAAATGGGAAGGAAGTACCTATTATTATTGACCCCAAAACAATTGTATAGTTGAAGGTATAGCCTTGAAGGAAGTTTCTTAAAGTAACCAATTGAGTGTGCTTTATTTATGTATTTCTTGCATTTAAGGTAGCAATTATTAAACAAAAGTGCATCATACACTGGATATTTTGAAGATCCAACTATATATTGTAAAGATCCATAAGTATATGGAATTTTTGTTTCCATATCCTTTAAGCACTTGTTCGATGAGGTGATAATAAAGTTAGACCCTCCAAGAACATATGGTAAAAAAAATGTCCATATCCACTTGCACCATGACCATGTGTGATAATCCCTGCCATTGTCAACTCTACTATTCTATTAGTAACTGCTTTGCTTTTTGTCACTATCCTTGGCACAAATATTTCTTGGCATTATAACTTGTCATGAATGACACTAAGGCAATCTTTAGTGTACTATCAGATTTTTTTTTTATGTATGTAATACATTTATCTTACATAAAATATTTGATTTGAGTGCATCACAAATCCTTGATCGATGTGCTCTACTTGATCTCTAAATAGGGACCTAGAGTGTTTTTGTTGAGTCAAAAAGATACATTTTTTGTAACTATCAAAGTCATCAGACTTGGCAATGGTCACATAATGACAATTAGTTCTCCTCATGTTATTACATTTTGGCTAAGATATTGGTTCATAATTCATATCTGCTAGTTTTGCATTGATGTGGTGCCTCATAAATTCTTGAATGAAAGATGCTAGAATATGTCAAAAAATTTCTCATGTACTATCTATATCCACCTGGCATTCAACTCTTGGAGAAACATTTGTAAAATCATCCACTAATTGGTCCAACAAATATTTAGCTATCATTGACTTCTTTTGTGGCTTTTCTCAAAACTGCCCTTCATGGAATGCAATTTGTTCCCCATTTTTATGACAATTTTGAATGTCAAAAAAAGTTAAATTCTCTTCAATCTATATATTTTAATCCAAGCTTCCAAATAGATCTCAGTACGTTGAAAATCAATGGTAGTTTTATTTATTTATTTTTCTTAAACAAACTGATAGAAAGGGTATCCAAGGCATGTTATCTCCTATCTGTTGTGATGGAATTAAGAAACTATATCTTTCCTAATTTTAGAATTTCAAATTACAATCCTAATTGAAGACATATTTTGGCAAAACATTTCTCAACATACACATTTCTAATCTCACTATCTATGCTTGCATCAAACTCTACTTGGTTGAGTGAAGTGTTTGGTTGCAATCATTTTTCATCAAGATAGTTCTAGGCATGAGTTAATTTTTTTGGATGCCTTTGCTTTAGGAATTTCACGTAAGGAATGAATTTAGTATCCATTACTTCCCAAACATTTCCAATTTATTTATCCTTTCGTGCCATGTATGGTAAATTTATTTCTCTACCTTGAATGTCCATTATCTTATTGGAAGGCCATCTTATGATATATGATTTAGTTACTTCTGTGGTGAAAGTCTCACAATTTTGTAGATTGTGCCTTATGTAAATTCCTAATTCATTTTTCACCATTGGAACTGGAATCCAACTAAAAATCTCTCTTGGATGTGCAAATTTAATATAAACATAAGCAATTCTCTTATCATTTGCAAGAGGTATACATTCATATAATAAATGTACCCTTTTTCTAATAAACTCATTTCTTAGGCTACAAAATGTGGTTGGATCATCGATATAACAAATGAATGAATCCAAACAAGGGTTTTATTATTTCAATGGTTTTATACACATAACTAATATAAAATTATTGTGTCCTTCTTCCATGCAATCCTCTATATAAAAATTGTCTATGACATACTACATCATTCTTTTACTCCATTTAGTAAAACTATCAACCACATGCCCCAAAGTATCTACAAAAGCTCTTGGAATTGGAAGTGGTAGATTCAGATCAAAAAAATTTGTCACATTACCACTTACACATCCAAAATGTATTTTCTCATTGTGGCATGTCAAAGTGGGATTTGAGGATTCCAAAGAGTTAGCACCTGCACTTAGATTTTTGTGTATTCTTCCTTCACCAATGACTTTTCCATTATTTATGAGAGAAACATAGTCTCCACATTTGAAATCCATTGATGTATGATTTTTTAACCTAGATGTTTAAAAAAGACTTGTGAGATTCTTAATTAGGTTAATTATAAAATTAGTTCAATGTATACCTATATGTAGGAGATAAATATTTATTTGTACCATAACATAAGCATGGATTTTGTTTTGAAACCTAAAAATATTAAATAGGTAATGTATAGCACATTTGTCTTAATGACACTACTTAAAAAAAGATTCATGGATATATTACATAGGTGATGTGTGTGTGTGTGTGTCAATCCATAAAATAATATATTTTATTATCATATACTGCTTACTTCAATCCTCATTTCACCTAGGTGATAAATCTTCCAAGCATAAATATGATTCCCAATTTAAATTTTGTATAAAAAATACACATTTTCATATATATATATATGCCTATTGTTATTTATTTTGGATACTATTTGTTGGGGGATCAAACCAACAATAGATTACACTTGTGAAAGCAATAAATGCGGAAATAAATCAGATAGATAAGTAACTGAAATGATAAATAGCACAGAACAAGATATACAAGAAAACACCCTGAAAACTTGTATTGAAACTCTTTACAATAGGAATACAATTTGAAGAAGCTTCGTTCTTCCACACCTCTCTCAGATGCACACAAGATCTCTCACTAGATCTCTATTCCTCAAGAGCTCACTCTCAAGTACACTCAAATCCAACAACTTGGATTGATGCAACTCTGTACTGTCCTTCAAACATTCACAATGTTCTACTCTTACAGTTCTACACACTCTACAATTCTAAGCTAAGAAGATCTTCCTACATATAGAAAATAGGAAACTTGAGCATGCTCTTACAACAAATAGTTAAGCCTCTTGAACAAGGGCTCTAAAAATAATATTGCCAATAATAGAGACGCAAGCTTGAGTCCACGACTCAAACTTATCATGCAAACACTCGCTGTTGTCCTCGAAAATAGATTTCTGGACACGCAGGTAACTGACGTCGGTTCCTGCCTGTTCACCTTGACCGTCGCCGGCCGACCCTATCGCCGACGTCGGTGCCTCTGCAACTGCTACTAACCGACGTTGGTCGCTCTTGACCGACGCCGGCGTCTGTGTAGACCCGAACCTGTTTAAGTATGCTCCTTGGTGAAGCTTTTAGCTCCACACCCTAACAATCTCCCACTTGGAGATAAACCAGCTGCACCAACCTGTACAGCATCATCTTCTAGCTCCTCCATCTTCAACTCAATCATGAAGACCAATAGAAGTTGAATGAAGATTCAAATTCTCCATCGTAACCGGCTTTGTTAGCATATCAGCAGGATTCTTATCTGTATGAATTTTCTCCAGCTTCAACTCACCATCTTCCAATACCTGCCGTATGAAGTGGTACCTTAGCTGTATGTGCTTGGTTCTAGAGTGAAAGGCTGAGTTCTTGGCCAAATGGATTGCACTCTGACTGTCACTGTACAATCTGCAACTCCCATGCTCCCTTCCAAGCTCTTCCATGAACCGTGTCATCCATATCATCTCCTTGCTAGCTTCTGTAGCTGCAATATATTCTGCTTCTGTAGTTGACAAGGCTACAACCTTCTGCAACTTAGATATCCAACTAACCGCTGTTCCACCTACAGTAAAAACATACCCTGTGGTGCTTCTCCTGCCATCCAAATCCCCTGCCATATCTGAATCTACATAGCCATGTAGAGAAGTATCTGAACCTCCATAGCACAAATGCTTTCTGCTGGTTCCTCTCAGATATCTAAGGATCCATTGAACTGCTTTCCAATGTTCCTTACCTGGATTGGCCATATACTTGCTTACTACTCCCACTGCTTGGGCAATATCTGGTCTAGTACACACCATTGCATACATCAAACTCCCTACTGCGGAAGAATATGGAACCGTACTCATGTACTCTACCTCATCATGTGAATTGGGACATTGTTCTTTGCTTAGCTTAAAATGTCCAGCCATAGGTGTACTCACCGGTTTTGCATCCTGCATATTAAACCTCTCCAACACCTTATTCACATAATCTTCTTGAGACAATATCAACCTGTGATTTTTCCTGTCTCTCCTAATGCTCATGCCAAGGATCTTCTTAGCTGCTCCCAAATCCTTCATGGCAAACTTTTGAGCTAACTTCTCCTTAAGCTCAGAGATATCCTGCATGTGAGACCCTGCAACCAGCATGTCATCTACATACAACAATAGAATAATATATCTACCATTATCAAATCTCTTGAAATATACACAATGGTCTAATTGACACCTACTGTAGCCATGCTCAGTCATAAACCTGTCAAATTTCAAGTACCATTGCCTTGGAGCTTGCTTGAGGCCATACAAGCTTTTCTTTAACCTGCACACAAACTTCTCCTTACCCTTGACCTCGAAACCTTCTGGCTGTTCCATATAGATTTCCTCATCCAAATCTCCATGAAGAAATGCTGTCTTAACATCTAGCTGCTCGAGATGCAAATCCTCAAAAGCAACCAAAGACAATACAACCCTTATAGAAGTCATCTTAACAATCGGAGAAAAAATTTCACCAAAGTCAATACCTGGCTTTTGTGCAAATCCTTTTACCACTAATCTGGCCTTATATCGCATCTGTCCATCCTCACTTTCCTTCAACCTGTAGGTCCATCTGTTCTTCAGTGTTCTCTTACCAGCTGGCAATTCAACCAAATCCCATGTTTGGTTCTCTCTTAAGGACTCCATCTCCTCAACCATGCCACGCTCCCACTTACTCCTGGACTCCACCTGTAATGCTTCTTCAAAACTTTCTGGTTCTCCACCATTAGTTAGCAATAAATAATATAAGGAAGGAGAATATCTAATTGGAGGCTTAATTACCCTTTCAGACCTCCTGGTGGGTGTCTTGGACTTGTTTTCAACAATCTGTCCACCCAAATTTTCTGACAGTGACCGACCTCGGCCACCTGTAGACCTGTCACTCGCCGTCGTCGGTTCTACCTGACCGACCTCGGTGCCTGGTCTATCGACGTCGGTCTCTGTATGACCGACATCGGTTTCTGTACTGCCGACGCCGGTTCCAACCCTGCCAACGTCGGTCTCTGTGTTTTCCTGCAAGTGATTATTTCTTTTTCCCGCGAGCTCATTTTGGACCATAACTTCGTCTAATTCACTATTGCTCTGCCCAGATTGATCTAGCTTCCTTATCTGATCACTGTACATCACTCTTTCATTGAAAACAACATCACGGCTCCTGATTACCTTGTTAGTTCCTAGATTCCAAAATCTGAAACCAAAATCATCTGAGCCATAGCCTATAAACGTGCACCTCATAGACTTAGGATCAAGCTTCTTTCTATTTTCCTTATCTATATGCACAAAGGCTTCACTACCAAAAACTTTGAGATATGAGAGATCTACCTTTTTACCTGTCCATGCCTCTTCTGGAATTCCACCATCCAGAGCTGTAGAGGGTCCTCTGTTAATCAGGTACACTGCGGTGTCAACTGCTTCTGCCCAAAACTCTAAGGGCAACCCTGCATGCAATCTCATACATCTTGCACGCTCCATGATAGTTCTGTTCATCCTTTCAGCAATACCATTCTGCTGAGGTGTCCTTGGAACTGTCCTTTGCCTACGGATTCCTTGTGTATAACAATACAATTTGAACTTAAGACTGCAGAACTCACCGCTATTATCAGATCTCAAGCACTTTAACTTTCTGCCTGTTTCATTCTCAACCATAGCCTTCCAAAACTTAAAAGTCTCAAAAACATCAGATTTCTTTTTAATACAGTAGATCCATACCTTTCTTGTGGCATCATCTATGAATGTAACATAGTACCGTGATCCACCAATAGAGGCTACTTGAGCCGGTCCCCACACGTCTGTGTGAACAAGCTGTAACTTCTGCCTTTTCTTAGTAGACCCGGTCTTGAGAAAACTAACCCTTTTCTGTTTTCCAAATACACAATGCTCACAAAATTCTAGATCCATACTTTTCAAATCTGAAAGCATACCTTTAGACTTAAGTATTGACATCCCCTTCTCACTCATGTGGCCAAGCCTTGAGTGCCACAATTTACAATCCACACCTGAAGTAGATAAAACTGAAGGAGATTTGTTAGTAACACAATTACATAAGTAGAGAGTACCTTCTCTCTTACCTCTGGCCATAACTAGTGCACCCTTGGTCACCTTCCAAGAATCTGCTGTGAGAGTTACTGTACAACCCTCATCACCTAGCTTACCTGCAGAAATCAAATTTCTCTTTAAACTAGGAACATGCATCACTTCCCTCAACACCCATGTGTTGCCATTCTGCATCTTCAGCTGCACTTTACCTTTGCCAATAATCTTACAAGGCTCATCATCCCCTAAGTATACTATTCCAAAATCTCCATGGATATAGTCACTGAAATACTCTCTGTTAGGGGTAGCATGGAAAGATGCACCAGAATCTAATACCCAAGATTCTATGTTATTATGCAAAGAGAAAATTAAAGCATCCTGTGCAATACCTACAACCTTGGCTTCTTCCTTTCCTTCGTGTTGGTTGTCCTCCTTAGGCTTTGACCAACACTCTCTGCTTATGTGCCCCATCTTTCCACAGTTCCAGCATTGTGGCTTCCTGCCATTCCTGGATTTGGATCTTCCTCTCACCTTAGACTTAGATCTTGATCTCCTCTTGCTCTTTTCTTTTTGCCTTCCCCTGCTCTCAAAATTTAAAGCGTTCCCAGATGTCTCTTCTGTGCTTTTCTTGCGTATTTCCTCATTCAAGATAACACTAACCACATCCTCTACTTTCAAAATATTTGATGCAGATGCAGTATTAGAAACTGCCATTACTAAGCCATGCCAGCTTTCAGGCAAAGAACATAATATCAAAAGAGCTTTTATTTCATCTTCAAATACAATATTGACAGAACTTAACTGATTAACAATTCCATTGAAATCATTCAGATGAGTAGAAACAGATCCACCTTCATTCATATGCAAATTAAATAATTGCTTCATAAGATATACCTTATTTGAAGCTGAGGGTTTTTCATACATATTTGCTAACGTGGTCATCAACTCTATCGTAGTTTTTGCCTGTGACAAATTACATATCACAGTGGAGGCCAGACTCAGTCTTATAGACCCAAGAGCCTTTCTGTCAAGAACTTCCCATTCTTCATCCTCCATGTCCTTGGGCTTCTTTGCTATCCCACCTAACGGTAAGTAGAGATCCTTCTGATACAGATAGTCCTCTATTTGCATTCTCCAATGTTGGTAGTTCTTGCCATTAAACTTTTCCATTCTCAGCTTACTTTCTTCTGCCATTGCTTCTCCCACTCAAACAGAAATTCCTGCAGAAACACCTGTGAGCAACCTGTAATCTGTAACCTGTAACCTGTAACCAAGGCTCTGATACCACTTGTTGGGGGATCAAACCAACAATAGATTACACTTGTGAAAGCAATAAACGCGGAAATAAATCAGATAGATAAGTAACTGAAATGATAAATAGCACATAACAAGATATACAAGAAAACACCCTGAAAACTTGTATTGAAACTCTTTACAATAGGAATACAATTTGAAGAAGCTTCGTTCTTCCACACCTCTCTCAGATGCACACAAGATCTCTCACTAGATCTCTATTCCTCAAGAGCTCACTCTCAAGTACACTCAAATCCAACAACCTGGATTGATGCAACTCTGTACTGTCCTTCAAACATTCACAATGTTCTACTCTTACAGTTCTACACACTCTACAATTCTAAGCTAAGAAGATCTTCCTACATATAGAAAATAGGAAACTTGAGCATGCTCTTACAACAAACAGTTAAGCCTCTTGAACAAGGGCTCTAAAAATAATATTGCCAATAATAGAGACGTAAGCTTGAGTCCACGACTCAAACTTATCATGCAAACACTCGCTGCTGTCCTCGGAAATAGATTTCTGGACACGCAGGTAACTGACATCGGTTCCTGCCTGTTCGCCTTGACTGTCGCTGGCCGACCCTATCGCCGACGTCGACGCCTCTGCAACTGCTACTAACCGATGTCGGTCGCTCCTGACCGACGCCGGCGTCTGTGTAGACCCGAACCTGTTTAAGTATGCTCCTTGGTGAAGCTTTTAGCTCCACACCCTAACACTATTAAAATTAAATATAATGAAAATTTTGGATTCCTTGTAAAAAAATATACTTGTCCAATTAAAAGACAATCGAAATAGATTTCATATGATGAAGTTATCAATCTAAAAAATTATAGATTTGATTATCATACACTACCTACTTCAATCCTCATTTCATCTAGGTGATAACTCCTCCAAGATTAAATATGATTCCCAATTTAGGTTCCCTATAAAAAATACTCACTTTAAAAAATGATCACTCAAAACAGAGTCCTTATGAGGTAGTTATTGAAATACATTTGTAAATACCTTGTAAGTTATGCACAATCCAAGGGATTTATATATGGATGGGTTTTGGAAACATAATTTAGAGATGTTGTGTTTTGTAAGAGATACCTTGAAGGTGTTGATATTTTCTTATTGAAGGCAATGGATCTGAGTGTCAAGGTAGCTCTCAAGAGATACCTTGAGAGGTATCTCTTGAGTGAGACCTTGAGAGGGTTTTATATGGAGATAACTTAAAAGTATTTTTATTTATTTTTTTATAATTTTGGATTTGAGTTTAAAGTTATATATTCAAGGATACCTTAAGACATTTGTCTTAGATGATAATTTAAGTGGTTTCTTTCTTTTTTTTCTTTTTATAAAAATGGGATACAAGATGCTAGCTTTGAATTCATATCAATTTAATAAGGAGACACATTAATAAATTACTATTTTATTGTTGATAGTGATTGATACAAGGCCAAGGTATAATTTAAGAGATATGTCAAGGTATCTTTTAATAGATATATCTTAGGTGGAATAGGTACCCTTTAAGAGATACATTTTGAGAGATACATGTAGAGGTATACTTTGATGTGACGGGTGAATTTTTAAAACATATAATTTTGATACAAGAGGTATTTCCTATGAGATGCCTTTAATGAATTAATTTTTTATTAGTGATCATAATATATTTGAGGGCCAAAGTATATCTTGTATCGTACCTTGAGAGGTGGCTCTTGAGTGATACCTTAAGAGGTGTTTCTTAGAGAAACCTCTCAAGGTATCACACAAGAGATACTTTGGCCCTCAAATCCATTACCATCAACTAATAAAATCAAATCCATTACCATCAGGAAGGAAAATGTAGTACCTTCAAGTATCACCCAAGAGACACCTCTCAAGGTATCACACAAGAGATACATTGGCCCTCAAGTCAAATATCATCAATAAGAAAAATTTAAAACACTCTAAGTTATCTCTAAGTAGATACCTTGAATGTATTACTAGGACATTTAACATATCTCTTAGGATATACATTGAAGTTATTAAAAGGACCTTAAAGGTATCTCTTATAAGATCCCTTGAAGTATTGCAAGGACCTTCTATTTATCTCGAAGGATCCTCAAGGTATCTCATAGGAGGTACATTAAAGGTGTTATAATTCAAGGTATTTGAAAGAGGTCCTTATAATACCTGCAAGGTATCTTCTAGGAGATACTTTGAAATCATTACAAGGACATCTTTATAATACCTTAAATTGTAACACCTTATAGTTACCTCCTATGAGAGACCTTGAAGGTATTACAAGGACCTATTTGTATTTCAAGGTATCTCCTAGGAGATACCTTAGAGGTATTACTATGACCTTCTAAGAGATATCTTGAAGGTATTACAATAACCTTCAAGGTATCTCCACTTTCCTTGTAATATCTTCATGGTATCTCATAGGTTCCTTGTAATATCTTCTAGGTATTTCCTTGGATATATCTTTATGTTACCTCCTATTATATATCTTGAAGTTATTTAGAATACATTCAATGTATCACATATGATATACCTTGAAGGTATTACAAGTAAACTTCAAGGTATGTCTTAAGATATTCCTTTAATGTATTAAAATAACCTTCAAGGTATCTCCTAGTCCTTGTAATACTAGTAATTTTGCAAGTGTGGAAGTGGGAAATAATTTTGATGGTAGACCTTGCCAGTCATAATTTTTTTTGATGATAGTTATTTATTTAAGGAATGAACACTATTTTTTTAATGAAATCTAAAGACACTAGTAAGTGATGCATTAAAAAAAATTTAAGTGGAGTCTAGTTACATCACAAACCCTAAAGGCTAAAAAGACAAACATCCCCCCTTTATTCATCACTTACTTGTTAACAATGTCTCTTAGTGTTCTAAGTGAACTTGTGGCTTGAAGGTTTTGAATGTATACTTGTGTCTAAAAATGTTTTGGGTTGAACTTTAAGCTTTGGAAAACCATTATTAGAAGATATAGATCACTTAAACCACATCTTAGGGATATAGATTACAAATATATTATTGTCTATAATAATTTTTTTTAATCTAAGATATGATTTCCTCAAAACCAAAATGATGGTAAAACTACACTCACAAATTAAAACATTTAAAAAATTAAAAAAACTATATAAATGTATAACATATACATGAATACTAAGCAGAACTAATTTAATATCCAAATACATCCAATATCAATAACTTATGCAATAATTATAGTATTATTTTGATGTTCTAGAGAATTTTATACACATCCTATTATTAGGATAATTAAAGATCCTATAACTTTAAACAACAAAACTTATAGTTTATTTCATGTTGATTAAGCTTCAACATGACTACTTATTCATGGTTATGGATCATTTCTCATTATTGGCAATCGTGGTGGAACTAACATGCAATAAGATAACCAATGCACCTAACTCAACCAAACCCTTCTTTAAAAATGCTTGGATACACCATGGGATACCCCTCTCCATTGAATATGATCATAATACTTAGTTTTTTAGTCATTTTTTGAAAAAATTGTGGGATATGCTTGATACACAACTAGACAAGTCTATAATATTCCATCCTAATACTAGCCAATGGATAATAATAGTGAATCCCACCCTTACCCAACTACTTCATAGGTACAAAAATGTCCATACTCACACTTCGGATGATAAATTGGCATGTATTCAACATGCTTCCAATAGGGGTATTCAAAATTATAAAAGGCATAGTCCATTCTAAACATCTATGGGTTTCAAACTGTGAAATCCCTAGACACCACTTTTCACACCCTTATAGTTTTAGAGACTAATACTAAGTCCAAGGAATCACACAAAGTAGAGAAATTACTTTAGAATATTCAACAAGTGCATCAATAGGTTTAAAAAATCTTAACTTACTAACAACAAGAGTACAAGGTGCAACATGATGTGCACTGCAATCTGTACACCTTTTAGGTTGATCACAAAGTTTTGGTTCCATACATGAAAAAATGGTTTCAAGGTCCTGATTTAAAGATAAATCCATTGTGTTATTATCCCTAAACCATACATTTCATTAATTATAGGAACACCTTTGTATCTCCTTCCATACTTGGATATGCATCTAGTCTTCAATGTTGAGCTTCCAAATCCATACACACCACTTTCACTCAAGCATTTTTTAAACCAGCATCCTTCACATTTGAACCTTGCACATCTTAGTCTAATAAATAATGATGTATTTAGTGACACTACCCATACCCATACCTGACATAGCTAAGTTCAATTATTTTGAGGTGTGACATACATTTTCATAACTCCAAGTTTAATTTCTATAATTGATCACCCACACAATGGAGACCATTGATTTTCAAGAAAGGGTGAATGATCAGAGCATCATAAGCACTTTGGATATGGTTTCTCTCCTTTCCAAGTCTCTTGTGCACCTTTCTCAAGATATTTCAAGCATTTGTGAGATTTGCAAACCTATCACAAAATTGTTCTTAAAAAAGTAAGTTCTTTGATGAAAATTACCTAAGTCTCATGAACCTCTTGTATACACATAATATTTTTATTAAATTTACTACTTACTAACACTTTCTCTCTTGCAATAACCTTTTGAATTTTAATCTCTCTAAGTTCATGCTTTAAAGGGTACATTGTGAAAGGGGTGGGTAGACCATTGGTATTTTGTAATATTTTGTTAGCTTTGTATCATTCCTACCATTTATCCAACTTCATTATAGTGTCTATCCATTTACCTCCTATAATGCCTCCTTAAAATCCTATAACCCTAAAATATGGTTAAGTCTAAGACCTATGTGCAATTTTTTTGGATAATAGTGAAGTTGTCATGTGATAGTGAAGCTATCATGAGATAGTGATACTATCATTCAATAACGATGTTGTCATATGATAGTGATGTTATTGATAATAATAATAATAGCTATCATGTGATAGTGACACTATCGATTGATAGTAGCAACTATCATGCAATAAAGATGCTATCAATTAGAAACAACTGTTAACCAAAAATAATTGTTGTCAACTGGAAACAATCACTATCAGATGATTGCAATCCTACTGTCCTAGTTTAATCACTGTCAATTAACAACAATAGTTGTCAAGTGACTACACATATTGACCATGTTATATGAACACTATCAATTGATAACAATAACTACCAACCAACATCAATACTCTATGCACATTTAGGAGAAATTTGACTACCTTCTTATTGGAAAATATGTATTTTTTGAATAAGGTGACTATGCCCTAAATTTTAGATTCAACTCCTATTACTAATTTTAGTAATAAAATATTAAAATATAAACACATAAACATAAGGGGATAAAAGAGATAATCATCTCAATAATAATTTTCTTACCATCACTTTACCTCTTTATAGCTCCTCTCCAAGATTGTTGAACGGATCCTTGATGCAAATTTGATACTTGTTCGATTGCTTGCTTGGTATTTATAATGGCTTCCAATGGATGATTTTGAGCTTGATAGTGGTTTTAGATAGATGAAAAGAAGATCATAATGGTAGTAAGATAGTAAAAATGCACTAATATTTCAAGGTTTCCAGTTAGTTTAAGGGAGGGAGTGAGCTTGGTTATATAGGAATGGAAGGAGAAATCAATAGCTCAAATTCAAATTTGAGCCATTGAGATCAATGGCTAGGGATTTTCCATGGAATTTTTCATTCCATGGAGATCTATATAATAGGAAATTCTAGAGAAGGGGTTAAATTTAAGGATATTTCTAGAATCTTCCAATTTTAGAAATCTCCCATTAGGGTTTAGGAAAAACTAGGAATAAGTTAGTAGATGGGTAGGTAGAATATTTTGTATTTTTAAATTATCAAGTGGCTTAGGGAGTAGGTTAGTGGGTGAATAGGTTTTTTTAGGGAATAATGAAGGGATTAATTGGTTATGGGATAGAATAAGGTTTTTAGGATGTAGGAAATGGAAAGGGGATACTGGGATATTAGCTAAGAAGTGCAGTTATAGGTTAAATTAACAAAAAATAGTATAATTAGTGAGGTGAGCCAATTTTAGTGCATACATTTTGCCCATCTTTAAAAGGGCATTCTAAAGGGAATGAGGTGGAAGGAATAATGGTCTTTCAAATAAAAACTATAATGTTAGATGGTGTGAGAAATGAGTTAGTACGTATGATGCCCCCTCGAGGGATGATGTAGGGAGAACCAACCCAGATGGTCACTCAAACATAAGACCTCGGGGTGGTATAAGATTAGGATGATAAAATGGGGTTGGGATACCCCAAAAAATAGTTACGTTGAGATACCCCAAGAGGCAAGGGGATAAATTATAATAATTTTGATGGTTTTAGACAAATGACAAATGTCTAGAAAGTGATTTGTTTGATAGGATGAAATTGATTTAAATGAGATAGGTTCAAGTTGATGATAAGGACCGTAACAAGGACACATGCTAGGGAAGGCTTGAAAATTGATATTAGTGATAAGAGGAGTTGAGTGATAGTAGAGAGCTACTTTACATAAGATTCATAACTTATATGGACATTTGATTATTGAGTGACTAGTCTGGAGATGGTATGGTGATGAGGGATGAATGGTGGTCGAGCTATCCCTAACATAAAAGTGAGACCAAGTGATACCTACATAGTCCTAAAAGAGCTCAGGCTAATGTAGTTCTGATATAAGATTAAGTTAGATAATGGGGGAATGGGAAATCCATGATCCAAGTGATGTTAGAGTAACCTTAAAAGGACTTATTGGATAAGTTGATAGGATTGGATGCAGGATTTGTGTTAATAAAGGGCTGCTAAAGATTTTTTTTTGGGGGTGTAAAGGATGAGGGGGTGGGGTTAAATAGGATAAAAGAGTTAAAATTAGGTCATTTGTTCTTTTTGTCTTTTGTGAATTAGGCTCTGAGTCAAAACCATGGACCAACTTCCCTGAGCTTCCCTTCATGATGAACAAGTGTGGGAGTTTCAAAGGGTACCAGAGGCTGGACTACCGATGAGTGCTTAATCCTTAGCTCTATGATTTTGTGAAAAATTTAGTTAGATTTTGTCAATTTGGATGTATTTTTATGGAAAAAGATGCCAATAAAGTTGCCATGATAATACCACGACTATTGGCAAAGCCCTAAGTTTTGACATTGCCATCGTGACTTGTGGTATTATAGGGTATTATGTGGTATTCTAATATTTCAAGTCTAGAGTCATGATTTCAAAATATCGTGACTATAGAATCATGATTTTACAATAGTGTGAATTAGGGATTAGTGATTTTGTGTGGTTATGGGTTAAGCAAAGTCATAAGTTGTGACTTATGGTTTTGTCAAGATCACTTATTTAGGGTACATCATGAGCTATGATTTTATCGTGGCTAGGGAAAATGGGTAAGGGTTGGGATGAGTATTTGGTTAGATGGGTGGTAGGTTAGGTTAGATATTTAAGATGATAAGGGGGGTGGTTAGATAGTGAGTATGGGTTAGGTAGTTAGGGGATGTTAAATTTAGATGTAGGGGTGATGGGATTAGTTTTGACTGGGAAGGGGGTTGAATTAGTTTTGGATAGTAGGATGGGGAAACAGGGTAAAGTCTTAGGTTAGTTATATGATGTTAGTGGGATGGGGATATGTGAAAGAATGATAATAGGTATAGGATTTTAAGTTGATTATGATTAGTAGGATGGGGAGATAGTTAGGGGTAATTAAGATTGTTGGGTAGGGATAACGAGGGTAAGTAATGGGAAGCTAACATAAGTGAGTGTTGGGGGTATATAAGATTGGGGATGTATTAAGAGAGATTAGGGTGAGGTTTTGTGAATGATAATGGGATGGATTTGGTTTGAGTGGGATAAGGGAAAGTTAAGTGATTTTTGATAGATAGGACAGGTGATGTATGATAGATGTAGTGATAGGTTGATGGTGACTCGTGTAGGAGGACCTAAGAGTGCTGGCTTCCTGATCATGACATCCCATAGTACTACATGAGATGCATTTATTGATAGAAGTGGAGTATGATGTGTTATAATTAATCAAACTACATGATGTGGCTACAATATCCATGATATGGATCGATCGAGCCCTTATCATAGCATTGGTAGAGCACTAGCATTTTGAGACCAATATATTTCACTTCATGACAAGAAAGATGACTGTGACTCTTGAGGACATGTACCAGATCTTTGACCTTTTGATGCAAAGAGACATGATTTATTAGAGGTCATATACTCTATTATTGACACTATAAAGATTGGTTAGGGGTTTACAAGTGGGTGTGTATGACAGGCACGTTGATATTAACTAGTGTTTACATGAGGGGATAATTGATAGGTTAACCTTAGTTGTGATGTATCTTGTCATCAAAATACTACTACTAGACAAAAATAGGTAGTAGTTCCATTTGGGCCTGGGAGACATGGTGGCAGACATGGTCTAGGATTTTAGGGTGTTTTCTTGGGGACCAGTAATAGTAACACATTTGTGTAGAGAGCTAAAATAAGAGTGCATAGAGGAAAGATGATTTTGGGACTATCTGTGCTTCTATAGGTTTGAACCTGGGAACACATTTGTATCCAATAACCATTAAGGACTCTAACAACATGACAACTAGACTAGTTTATGGTGTTTGGTTGGTATATTCTACTGGGAGTATAGTGATGCCATGTTGGAGAGATGTGTTTTTATAGGGATGCATTTGACAGCTTGTGCCTTGATCATATCACCTAGATGCCCTATAGGGGCTTGTATTTTAGCTCTGATGATGAGGTCGTAGTGACTTAGTACATGCTAACAAACTATTATCTGATAGGTTGGAGAGACTTGGTTATAGATCACTATAGGTCAGATCATATACAACATTAGTTTGGATTTATTCAGGATGTACTAATAAATGAGCATTTATTTACATAGAGTGAGTATGAGAGATATTTTTAGGGTAAACTAATAGATAAGGATAAGGCCTATATAAATTATGAGTGTATTACCCTATTACCCTAGGATTTTTAGACACCTATCCCTAATCCAAGGATTATTGTAGTGTACACAACATGGTGGAGACCTATGATTTCATTGAGATTAACCCATCCTAGGATTGTAGTATGATGAAGGGTGGTGAGGAGAGTGCTACAAACATGTGCCAAGATTCAAAGATGGATGAGATAGGGACTTGCATAGGATGGCTAGGATGGTCATGATGCTATGGATGTAAATGGAGGGGATGGAAACCAAACAATGATAATAGGGTAGGAAGGAGGTAGTGAGCCTTAGACACATACACAGGTGTAGGTGGGTCCTCAAGTCTAGACATAGGCTAGAGGTAGTGGTGGTGGAGATGGTGCAAGAACTTCTCAACAAACTTTATCAGAGAGTGAGAGGTCCTCACTGGCTTGGATATAGATTAAGATTCAATATCACTTATTAGAGATTATTAGGATTATTGAGGATAGAGACCAGCTTCAGGCATAGTTATAGACTATGATAGCACAAAGATATGGGAAACTAGTGCAAATATAGGGATAGGTGGTGGGGTTACAATGATAGGTCACCACATTATAGGCCTAGATAGCACATAGAGATGGGAAATTGACCCAGGATCAGGCCCAAATTATAGGATTATAAGCATAAATAATAGTATTACAAGCATAGATAACCACTTTAGAGAGCTGGATCCAAAGCAGGGATGCCTAGATTAAAGGCTTCCAAGGCTAGATTGTGTAGGTGCAGGCATGGATTTGGACCTTGACAGGGGAGGTGGAAATGGTTGAGAAGGCCAAAGAGGAGGTAGATTCAATGATGAGGGAACATGAGATGGCATAGGTGATGCATAATATTATGAGATTGACCCACAAGGCATAATATTTTAGGACATTATATGAGGTAGTGGTACCACCTGGTCAATGTGCAACATATTTTTGAGCTAGTTCTTCATATTCCATGCATCAAATAGCTAGGGGACCACTAGGGCCACCACCATGAGACATGGTATATAGAGGGTATTTTTGTATTATAACTCATTCTTACCCCATGAGCCCTTGTATTGTATCTATTTTTTGACATGGATTCCATGTGGACTGTGGATATTTATTTATATATGATGAGATGTTTAGGTGATGTGTTACTTATTTTTATTTATTGATGATAATGTGATTGATGGACATGTTATTTGGTCATTAGATGTCATATAGTGTTGATTGATGATTATATGATGAGTTTGTGATGTTATATTTATCATTTACTATGTATATGGATCTTGCTATGATGTGATTAGATGGATATGATTAATCATTTATATGATGAGTTTCATTTAGATGTACAATGATGATGTATATGATTAGATGATGATGTTAGATGCTAGTTTGTTTATGATTTTATGTTATATGATGTTAGATTAAATAATGTGGTGAATACACACACACACACACACACAAACACACACACACACACACACACACACACACACACACACACACACACACACACACACACACACACACACACACACACACACACACACACACACACACACACACACACACACACACACACACACACACACACACATGAGAGGGATTTGTGTATGATTATGTGATGATGTTTGTTTGATGTACATGACTTAGATAAATAAGAGATGACATGTTTTGAGTTATTTTCATTGTCTTATGTATTGTGATGTGGGAGATGATGTGGATGGACTTGTATGCGTATAAAGATGATAATGAAATACGTGTTGTAATAAAAATTAGTGTGTTAATAAAAATATGAATCCCCTTAGTAGTTCATAATGTCTCATGAATGTGGGTTCAGGTAGGAATCCACTTAAACCATGGAGGTAGGCTATTGATGGGTTGGGAGCTAATTAGTTTTAATATGGGATAGTGATAGGTTAGATGGGGTAGGAATAGTTGTCATAGGTCAAAGGGTAAGATTGGGGGATGCGTGGGTTAGGTGATGATTTTGGAATCCATTAAAATGTTTTCAATCCATTTTTAATATTGCATTAATAGGTAAATATGTGACATATGACATGATCAAGTCATGGACATGTTAAGTATTTAGTGTGTAAAGGAACTCTGTTTGATAGTGGCCTTACTTGAAATGAGTTCAGGGGCCACTCGAACAATCCTTGTTACCAATTTTAAAAATAAAAAATAAAACATATACAAAATTATTAACAAAACAAGATAATGTAGAAAATATGTACATGATGAAATAAATAACCACACACATTCAAAACAAACACACAATCACACAAGAGAATCATAAGAAAACACAAACTAGAAATAAAAAACACTAACAAGGATATAAATGGATAATGATGTGATTACAAAATGATTATGGACAATGGGCCTAGTGAGTATTTAGGGGTTGTATACAAGGGGGAATGTGGTGCCCAAAATTATTATGTGTGGAACAATATTCAAACCATTTCCAAAAAGCAACCATGTATTGGGGTTAGGATGGCCCCTCAAGATTTAGTATCATAATGTATGTTAAACCCCAAAATAGAAAACTTATTGTTACCCTTACATAATGATGAAATTAAAGGGAAGGTGCAAACCATGGTCTTAGAGACAATAAGGGACAAAGGGAAATGGTATTTGTCTTGAGGCTAAAATAAGACACACTTGTCAGAGAGGATATGATGGGGTGATAGTATAGGGGATGGTGATAAGGATGTGATAAGACTTTGGGGACATATATATGCCAGATATGGATAAGTGACTCTAGAGGTCTTCCCCAAAAAACATCCTCATTAATCAATAAGAAATGTCATCTACCTTGTGCTAAGACTTTTATCTCCTACTGCTTCATAAGAGCCTGTGATGGATGCCTACTATTAAGACCAAGGTCAGGGATGGGCTATTTTACCATGATGTCAGAAACTAGTTTTCATAATGGTACTTACCCAAGGCACCAGAGAACTGGTTTTCACCATTGGACATTTTTTCTTAATAACTTATTATAATTTTATGGGAGATTTGGAGTGGAAAAAAGGAATGCTTCCAAGAATGGGGACTGATAGACGGAGGAGGGTGGAGCTTGTCACATTTAGAATCATTTTAGATGCATAATATTCGTTAGATCATCAAGATCCTTTTTGTCTAATGTGGCTAATTTATAAGCTTTTGATCTAAACTTGACAATTATGATGTATGGCCCTATTCAATTACCTTCAAATTTGCCCTTCTTGTCTCAATCAACATTAGTATTTTTTTGATTTTATTTCAAGACTAGGTCACCAAATTTTAATTATCTAGATTGGATATTTTTCCAATATTGTCCTTTTAGCCAATTATGATATGCCCACAAGTGATTAAGGGCCTTTTGATGCTTCTCATACAGGATCTCCAGATTATGTAATCTTTCTTGTCTAAGACTATGGTCAGTGATAATGCCCCTCAATGATATCTGTAGGGATGGGAGCTTTACTTCTATAGGCAAGATTGCTTCTATCCCATATACCAAGTGGCCCCAATAGGTATTCATACACTTGTGTGATAAGACCAAAGAGATGGATATAGCTACAGGTGCCAATTCCTTCCTACATGATTGACTATTTTCTTAGGAATATTTATGAGGGTCTTATTTGTTGCTTTAGCTTGTTTGTGTTCTTGGGGGTAGTAAGGAAAAGATAAATTCTACTTGATATGATATTGTTGATATAAGGACTCAAATTTTTGATTTTTGAATTATTTTCCATTATCAGAGATAATGTTGGCAGGGATCCCAAGGTGGTAAATGATCTGATTGAGGATGAATTTAGAGATTTGGAGGCCTATAATATAGGTAAGTGACATCACCTCTACCCATTTAGTGAAGTAATCCATTATTGTAATGATAAACTTATGACCATCAGATGATGTAGGATTTATATTGCCAATTAAATCAAGTCCCCATATAGATAAGGGCCAGGGACTCATTATGAGCTATAATTCTTGTGTGGGGGCATGAATAATATTGCCATGCTTGACATGCTATGCATTTTTGCATGTACTGACAAGAGTCTTTCTCCATGGTTGGGCAATAATATCTTGTCTGAAGTAATTTATTAAATAGGGCCATTCCATAGATGTGACCACCACAAATACCATCATGAACATCTTTGATCACATGAGATGCCTCTTTCAAGGTTAGGCATCTTAATAAAGTACCATCATAGCTTCTACAATAGAACATGTTGCCTAGGATGATATAATGGAAAGTGTGATAGATGAAAGCCTTACATTAGTGGTGATTAAGGTTAGGTGGTAAGATGTTACATGAAGGTACTTATAGATGTCATGGTACCATGGAAGATTGGGATCATTGATTGCACATATTTAAAAAGAAGCCATGGATTGATGTGTTGGGATAATCAAATGTTCTATTAAGAAATTCCCTTTTAATACCTCTTTAGGGAGAATAATGAGAGAGCCAATAATGGACATAGAGTCAACTACTTTATTACTCCCTTGTGGTACTTGTTTAAATGTGATAGTTTTAAAATTCTATTTTAATTGATCAACCAATTATTTATAAAGGACTAAATTCTCATCCTTTGTCTAGAGCTCATCATTTACCTACTTGATTATAAGCTACGAGCCCCCTAATACTTGTAAATTTTGGATATTCCTTTAGATGGCTAGGTGAAGGCTAGCTATTAAGGTCTCATATTCTAAAATGTTGTTGGTACATGCGAAGGTGAGGTGGAAGGCTTTAGGAATAAGGTCACCTTGCGGGGTGATAAGGATAATGCCTACCTCCAATCCATGTGTAGTAAAAGAGCCATTAAAATATAACTTCTAGCTACTAAATAATGAAGTGTTAATTATAGACTCATCTAGGAAGTTTGTTATAAGAGGCTCAGTCACCTTAAGAGGTGCTTCAGGTAGTTGATATGCTATTACATGTCCTTTAATGGCCTTTTGGTTAACATATTTAATATAAAACTCATTGAGTAACATGATCCACTTAGCCATTCTTCATGTAAGGGTTGATTTTGAGAATAAATACTTGAGGGGATCAACCTTGGCAATGAGCTAGACTTGATTATTAAGCATGTAATGTCAAAGCTTTTATGAGGCAAAGACCACAACTACGCATGTGTTCTCAATTGGAGTGTAATTTAGATCATAATAAACTAGAGTGCAACTGAGGTAATATATTGCTTGTTCCTTGCCTTGATCATTGTGTTGTGCTAGGAGGGCACCTATTGCACATGGAGTTATTGAAATATACAAGAGTAAGGGTCTTCTTAAAATAGGGGGTGATAACACAGGTGGATTAGAAAAATACTATTTGAGATTATTAAAAGCTAATTGGCACTTAGATTTCTAGTTAAAAGTGGTCCCCTTCTTTAAGAGATGGGTAAAGGGGTGACACTTGTTTATAATCTGAGAGATAAAACACCAAATGGATTGTAACTTTTTGTGAAGACTTTTGAGCTGCTTCAGATTATGAGGAGGAGGCATTTCTATAGTTTATTTTACCTTGATTAGATCTACTTATATACCTCTCTTAGAAACTATAAATCCCAATAAATTTCTTGAGGTAACACCAATTACATAATTTTGGGGATTTAATCTAACTTTTTACTCTCTTAACTACTCAAATATTCTCCTTAAGACCACATGATGTTCTGACCTTAGTCGGGACTTCCCTAGAATGCCATCCATGTAATATTCAATGATATCATGTATCATGTCATGACAAGTTATTGTGATAGCCCATTGATAAGTTTACCCAAAATTTTTAAGGTCAAAGGGCACAACTTGATGGCAAAAAATCCCCTATGGAGTGATAAATGTTGCTTTATGTTGGTCATCAAGTGCGATTTTAATTTGATTATATCTTGAGAAACCATCCATGAGAGTTAACATTTCATAGCCTATTGTTGAGTCCATGATCATGTCAATATTTTAAAGGGGGAAGTCATCCTTTGGATATGCCTTATTAATGTCTCAAAAATTGATGCAAATTTAGATGTCACCTTGTGGCTTGGCCACAAAAAAAATATTAGAGATCCATTTAGAGCAATCAATTGGTCATATGAACCTAGCGTCCAAGAATTTTTTAGCTCCTCATTGACTAATAAGGCTACTTTAGGGTACATCTTCCATAATTTTTGTTTAATCAGTTTAACATTAGGATGCACAACCATGTGATGCACTACTAAGGTTTCAATATAGCTCTAGGCAAATATGTCTATAAATTCTTCTAGCAGCTCAATGACAACTTCACATTCCTCAAGTGTTAGGGATGCCCCTAGTTTGACCATTTTGGGATGTTGTTTAGTCCCAATTTTAAATTTTATTACCCCTTCTATAAGAGAGCATGATTCATCTTACACATAGGGAGACAATGATATTTTTAGAACATTTGAAGCAAAACAATCTGGGAGTTTCATATTAAATTTAAAGTATCCATCTGGCTTAATTAGAGTATATGAATATTCTTCTACGTTTTTAGGAGGCTCTTCATATTCAAATTTCTCATCTTCACTCTCATCATGGGACACTTATTATTCCCAAAAAATTTTAGACTAATAAATATTTATGGAAAAGCCTTTCTTGTGGTCTCTAAAAGGCATAAAATCTCTAGATCCTAAATATTCTAAAATTACTTCATCATTATAGGATGTATCAAAAGATGGATCTTATTTTTAATCCTAGTCGATGAATGAAGGGTAGCATATGGAGATGTTGATGGTAGAAATGGAAGTGTCACAGAAGAGGTTGGTGGCAGCAAGCTCTTTGAAGCAACTATAAACTGAACCTATCTCAACTTGTTCATCAGAGAAAGACTGCTCAGGGATTAAAGAAAAATCCACAATAATATTATTTAGGTCATCATCACATAGTTTTTACACTAAACCAAGATATTTTAGATACTCTTGAACTATGATGGGTTCAATCCTGCCTTGTTCTTGTCTCCCTAGTCCTTTCCCTTGATAATGCATATTTTCCATCATTTTTTGGATGCGAGGGTACTATTTTGATGGAGATATAAGGGCCTCATAATTTGGAGTAACCCATGATTCATGTAATTATTCAATACATTATCCTAATAATAGACCTACACTATAAAAATCCATTAGTCTAAATTGATACATGATAGGATTGACCTTCCACATGTCAGGGACCCATAACTACGTGGGGAGAGTGGTAGATTGCCTACATAAAATGTTTTAAATTCATACTCTCTATAACCTGTGGATATGATTTTCAATGAGTGACCTTAGGTATTAGATCTAATAGTGGTACAAGCTGATCTAGTGATATATACTTGATAGTTGTGGGACTTAGGATGGAATTTTTTGTGCTAGAATAATGATAGGATGATGATGATTGGTCCATTTGATAGCTGTGGAAATGGTCAATTTCTCTAGGTATGGTGACTTACATACCTAAATGGGTGAATTTTAGACACTAATGTAATGTAAATGAGATAAATTGCATCTTATGGATCCATGAATGACCTAACAATATGTTTTAAGGTAAGTCAATATCCACAACATGAAGTAGAGTTTGGTGTACTATTGGTCCTATGGAAATGGGAAGGTAGATAGTTCCAATGGATGAACTTTCATTATCATCATAGGATTTGATCATTATCAAGGTAGTACCCAAAGAGGATTTTGAATACCCTAGTTTCTTCAAGAAGTCTAGATTGTATAAATTCAATGCTGACTCTCTGTCTATGAGCACCTAGGAAACATAATGGTGGGATATAGAGACTTCAATCAACAATGGATAATTATGGTGGGGGCCAATCAGAGGCATATCCTGGGTACCAAAGTTAATCTATTGAGAAGGTGATAAATGCCCCACCAGTGCCTAGAATTGATTAGTATCTGGATCACTAGGGACCTTGAGATCATTCAAAACTTGATTATCTCTCGATGTAGAGGGGATGTTTTCATAAGCTACATTAATTATATTTACACAAGTGTCTTCTCAAGATGCTAGATAATATGACAAGACTTGTCAAAATATACTGAAACTTTCTTGGAAATATTCCCCTTTTGATTAGTATAAGAAGCAGACAAGTACTTTAATGGTACCCCCGGAATTGTAATTTTACTACATCTAGTGGTAACTACACAATCCATAGTGGACCGGTTGATTTTTAGTATGGTTGACAAAGGTGGAGTGGGATATTAGGGGCTTTGGATTTTAATGGTATTGACATAGTAATATGGCATGGCATGGTAGTTATTATGGTTGGAGAAAGAGGCTTGATCCTAGTCTCTTGGTGGTTTTCTATTCCTTTGATCATGATTAGGTAATGGGTCCTTATAAATGCCTAGCTGCCTATTTGCAGATTGATTTTGAGGATTTTCCCCTTCTATCTCAATATCACCTCTTTCAATTAGGTCCTGAATATAGTGATTTAATTTCATACATCTTTTTGTATCATGACCTTCGACCATATGGTATTTGCAAAATTCATCTTCATGGTACTAATCTGGTTTAAGTTGATGATCATCCACATGTTTGATTTTAGGAAGGGTGATCATATTGGTAGTAATTAATTGATTAAGGACTATTTCAATAGGTAATCCCAAGCTAGTGAGAGTTCTTTTTCCATTTTGAGGCTTTGGCTTTCCACATAGAACCCAAATGGAAGAGACATTTTGTAGTTATGGGGGGTTATTTTGCATTGTTTAGATGTGTTGTTGTTTAAAATTATTCACCCCATCTCCCATGAAATTCTTGTTTTTGTTGAGACTTTTGACTTTCCTAAAAGGAGTTATCTTGATTCTGACTATGCTCACTTTGGGAGTATAGTTTAATTATCCCTTTTTCAATTAGGGATTTTTTCAATTTGCATTATTTTCTCAATTATTTCATTGAAAGTCTTGGCATATTAGATTTTTAGCTGGTATTTGAGCTCAAAATTAAGGTTATCCATAAATATTTTTGCTAACTACTTCTCAAGAACTGTAAATCATAAGTAGCTTGCTAAACTTCTCCATCTTTGCAATAAGTATGCCAAACTTTTCCCATTTATCTATTTTATGTTATAAAGGTTTATTATAGAAATTTCATGTTCAATATTAAATGAAAAAGGTCTAATATTTTTTTTTGTTAATTCCCTAAAGCTTGATATAGACCCCTTGGGTAAGTTCATGAACCATTCTAAAGCTGGTCCAATAAGGCTTTTGGGGAAAGTCTTAATAGATAGGCATCTTTGTATGCTACTTCATGGAAAATCACATAGAAATCTTGTACATGGTCTCAAGGATCACCTTTCCCTTGATATTTTTCAAATTTAGGTACTTCAAAGTGTGGAGGGAAAGGTATTTTTAATATGCTCATGTCCAAGGGTGAAGAGCAAAAATCTTCATATTTTTACTTTAGAGCTTGTCAGCATGGGTCTATTTACTGGAGAGTCTCCTTCATCACTTTTGACTCTTGTGTGAATGTAGGATCCCTAAGAGGATTAGAAGTTTGACTATGACTATTTTGGGGGATATGGGTGCTTTGAGTGTTATGGGTTTTTTAGGTATTATGGGTGTTATGGACATTTTGACAGGGGGATGAAGGATGTTGATTTTGAGCTCAGAGTAAAATGTTTATTTATTGTGTAAGTTGGTCTAATCGGTCCTCTAAGACAATTTATCCGTGGTTAGCCTCAATAAAATTATTTTAGAGGGGAGCGAGACATTCTTCTTTTGTAAGTTTGTGGTCCACACCTTCCTCTTCTTCAAGTATTTGATTGATATATACATTTTGATGTGGTGTATTGGGATGGTTGGGATGATGGACTATATTTTTTAGGAGACTTTGGTCAAAATTTGAGGGTAGTATGCCCCCTATTTCAATGGAATGAGCTAAAACATGATCATAGTTTTCATAGAGGTATCGGTCAATTAAGTTCCTAAATTCATCAGTATGGAGGGGAATAAATGATCATCCTCTTCTCTGGGGGTATACATATCACTATGGGTATTGTCATAATTTTGAGTTGGATATTTTAAGTTTGCCATTAGATGATTGTTTTGGTTGGAAGCTTGTCCAATTTTGAGTTGGGCATGAGTTTGGATCACCATTTTGAAAGAGAGATGTGATGAGGTGTGATAGATGATGTGGAAGTGTTCAATTTTTAAATCTGTCTAGAGGCCAAATCTACTAGTGGTCAAAGGGTGATGTGATGATTTTTAGAAAGGGATGGGATGACTAAGACTATGAATTACCAAAATATAAAGCCTTATAAGAATCCAATGTAGCAAAGATGAAAGAGATTGATGGTATCAAATACCTTATTCACTAGCAAAGGGATAATTTGATGGGTACTAGGTGAAGAAGGTGCTTGATAAGGATGAGTGATGGGTGCTAGAGCAGAATCTTAGTAAGACTATGTATGTTGACAATACCTAGTCTAGGGATGTAGTAAGTGACAATAAGGATTAAAAAGGATGGGTGACCACTAGCACTTGATTGCAAGACTAAATATAGTACTCAAAGGTGATGGAAGAATATGGGATGGATGGGGTATGGGAGATAGAAGATATAGGATAGGAATATATAAGATGAATAGGGACTATAGGATGGATATTATGTGGGTGGAATATATGATGAAAAATATAGGATGGGCAATAAGGATTATAAAATTCCCCTAGAATAAGAATATACAATGGATATTTGTTGGATATGGAGGATGTAAGGTAGACACTAGATGGATGTTAGAGACTTAGATGATGTATAGGATATGATGTAGAGAATATGGGATGGGTATACAATACAAGATGGGTAAATGATATAGGGTGGATGTTAAGGTATAGTGGGGGTAGATAAAGACTATGAGGTGGATGAAAGACAAAGGTTTTAGGTAAGTGGAAGATGAAATAATAAGATGTGGATAATATGAGATTATTATGAGATGAGAATGGATAGTTACCTAGGGGTATCTAAGGTGTCATACACAATATTGGTGTATGGCTGACTTGACTTGCAAATAATACAGGTCTAACACAACACTCAAACAACACACACAATCATGAATCCTAAAATAATCAAATAATAAGGGTGTGTAACTCAATGCCTACACCATCAAACAACTTCATTGGTGAGGATATAGGTCGATGACACATTATGGAATCTCCTAAACCCTCTCGACCCTATTTGCACATGATGGTTACTTAGGAGTTGATACTGACTCTAATAATAATACACTTGTTATGATTGAAGGTTCCTAATCTAGGTTCACACAAGGGTTTCTAGGTACATCCCCTATATACATGAAGGTATAGTGGGGACCAATACCATATAAGATGTTATATAATTGCCCTATGTATTGAAGCTTAACCAACCCTCACTCCACAAAACCCTTTATGGGGAATTCCATTTAGGCTTTGAATGACAACTCTCCTGATTTTTAGACTCCTTTGGAAAGTAGAGTTTGGTGTAGTGCATGGTGATTAGATCCACATCACTAACCCCTATGTGCTATGATCGTTTGTGGGGATGAATTTCATGTCATGTGCTATCCTATAATTAAAGGGGGATAACAAACAAACAAGTACAATATGATTAATTTATCGATTAATTACATATGTGTGAGAGACAAATATATACAATCAAGTGATAAATTAATATATACACAATTAAAACCACACACACAAGCAAGTATATACAAATCAAAACCAAAATATATATGTTTTGGCACCTCTCCTACAATCACGAGGGTTAGAAAACAAAATGGGGTGCCTTAGTCTTGAGTAGTCCTGCACAAAAAGGGGTTAGTAGTTTGATTTTTTACAATACCATAACTCCCTATAAAACCATAAATACATAGAGAAATATCATAACCATAAACTACAAAATCGCTAATCTAAGACAAAATCACATATCACAAGTTACGATCTTGTAGAAGTTAACTAACCGTGATGGTTAACATATAAAACCATGACAATTAGATAAAATTGTATCTTAACAAAATAGAATCATAACTCATAGAAATTTTTAATCTATTGTTTCGTGGAAAATGGGAACATTATAGAAATATTCCTAATGTAGATGAAATATCTTAACCTTTAGAATACTAAAAATAGACAAATGGACTCAAAAAGTCTTCTAACCACTAATTTATTATTTATTTTAAAACTTTATGAAATTTTTCTAAAAATATATTTTATTTAATATATAATTAGAATAAAGAAATGATAGAATAATGAATAAATTTCTCAGGTAAATTACAAAACTAGCTTATTTCCTACCTAAGCACAAAACCAAGACTATAATTTACAAGATCGCTAATCACAGAACAAAACCAAAAATTTGAGACTTATAGTTTCACAGTAAGAGTTAAAATAGGTTTGTGGTGAGGTGTTGAGTATTTACCTGGGTTGTCTTTTATACCTGTTAGTCCTACACACAAAGAGCACACCTATGAGTATTCTTTATAAGCAGACAATTCAACTAAAAGTGACTATATTCAAAAGTGTTAGAGTGATAAAAGAGATAACCTTAGTCTATTATAAGAAAACCTTATAACTACCTATAGGAACTAAAAGTCCTTCATCTAAAAATTAGAAATTGACAGGTCAAGGTTTTACCAATTTAATGAAGGACAAAACTAGAACTCTTGATTGTAAAACCATAATTACCAAAGCAAAACTATTGATGGCAAAGTTGTGATATTACGAGTCATGGTCAAAATGGTCATGGTTTAATTTAGTTCCCTTTTCCTACACACTAAAAACCAAACCAACTTCTAAAAACAACATAAATAGAATAATAACAATTCACAGGATGATCAAGAATAGATAGGAGATAGGGATTAAAGAGAAACCAAGTTTCAATAAAACCATGACTGCAACTATCAATATCACTATTACCAGGGTAAAGTCATAATTTCAAAAGTCATAATATTATTGTTGGGGAACTAAAAGTCCAAATGATAGATTATCCTTTTGGACCTTGCACATGAGTTATAAAAACTCTTCCACATAGTAGACATAACACAAATTCACCTATAGAGTGGTTAACAAAAACAAAACATAGAGATATTACCTGAAATACTAAATTCAATAAAACCACAATTCTACCCTACAAAACCATTATTATTAGGGAAAAATTGTAACTTGTAAAGTTGGAATTTTGTCAAAAGGTAAAAACCTATAAAATCCAAGAATCATTAGCAGTTAAAGCTAGCAATTAGATAATATCACAACTCTTCCTACAATATTGCAACTACAATATGGCTAATACCAGAACAAAACTATAATTCTCCTATGCATGATGAAATTTCAAAGTTTGATCTTTAATTCACATCTAGTTTATCCTACAAGCATCCAAATAACTTACATAAAACTTATAAGGTTAGTTAAGGGAGTAATGTCTCACTGTGGTCACCAAAATGTAGCTTAAATTTTAGATTCAACTCTTATTACTAATTTTAGTAATGAAAACCTAAAATCTAAACACAAAAATAGGAGGGGATAAAAGAGATAATCAACTCAATAAGAATGTTCTCACCATCACTTTACCTCTTTATATCTCCTTTCCAAGATTATCAAATGGATCCTTGATGCAAATTTGATAATTGTTGGATTGCTTGCTTGGTATTGATAATGTCTTCCAATGGATGATTTTGAGCTTGATAGTGGGTTTGGATGGATGCAAAGAAGATAATAATGATATAAAGATAGCAAAAATGCACTAATATTTCAAGTTTATAAGCTAGTTTGATGGAGGGTGCATGTTTGGTTATATAGGAATGGAGGGAGAAATCAATGGCTCATATTCAAATTTGAGCCATTGAGATCAATGGCTAGGGATTTTCCATGGAATTTTTGATTCCATGGAGATCTGTAGAATATAAATTTATAGAGAAGAAGGGGATAAATTGGAAGAGATTTATATAATCCTCTAATTCTAGAAACATCCAATTAGGGTTTAGGGGTTTAGGAATAGATAGGAATAGGGTAGTAGATGGGTAGGTAGAATATTTTTTATTTTTAAACTGACAATTGGCTTAGGGAGTAGGTTAGTGGGTAAATAGGTTTTGTTAGGGAATAATGAAGTGATTAATTGGTTATGGGATAAGGTAATGTTTTTTGGATGTAGGAAATGGAAAGGGGACAATGGGATATTAGTTAAGAAGCATAGTTATAGGTTAAATTAGCGAAAATTAGTATAATTAGTAAGGTGAGCGGATTTTAGTGTATACAGTGACATTTAATTTTTTTTTGAGGCCATGGATTAAAATGGTAAAAAGGATAGATGATGTGATTATGGGGGGTTTGGATAAAATTTATATCTTGGAATATTTGATGAAGGCTTGCTTCTAGTTTATTTTCAAGTTGAACTTGGTGATGTGAGATGGGATGTGATAAGCTTGATCCAATCAATTTGGGATGCGACCTATATAAATCTTTGATGATGGGACTTGATTTAATGTTTTGATAATGTGTAAGACCCAAACAAATTCATATGAGGGAAAATATCAACGATGTATTGAATCCACAAAAAACATGAAAAAACAACATGCTAGGTAAATGGTCACTTCACCTAATGTTATAGAAAGGAAAATGATTTCAAATATTTTAGCACACAAAGTAAATGTAAAGAAATTGCACTAAATATTCACAAGTATTCAAACTATATAACTATCCATGTTAATGAAAGGACATGCAAAATATAGGTAAATGAACATTAAGCTCTTGTAATTAATATGGAATATGACTCAACCTATCTACTATGCTCAAAAAACCATTAACACGTTTCACTTCAAGAACTTAACATCCATATTACCTCTAAACTCTGAAAATCATTTCCAGCAGGCTGGATGAAAGTCTTTGAAAACATCTCCTTGTCAATGTACACTTTTAGAAAATTTTGGGTAGGGGTTGTAAATTCCCGTAAGTGTGTATGCTAGATTTAGATACATTTTCTACAGTTTCCATATGTTTTCCAAAAGTCTTCATAGGTTCTAAGAGCCAACATTTTACTTTGTTAGAGTTTTAACAATTTCCAATACCAATTTATTGAGTTCCCAAAATCATTTCTAAGAGTTTACAAAAGTTTTGATCATTTTTAATTCTAATTCCTTACATATTCTCAAAAAATCTATCCCAAAGATTCTACAGTTTATATATCTATCTGACACCAAATATTCTGTAGGTTTCTGATCTAACTGACACCTTAAAGATTCTATAGTTTCTAAACCTAGTTAACCCCACTTCCAATACTCGCATTTAGAAATTTCCACTACCCATATTAAATTCTATTGATGTCAATGAAGTAAATGCTTTATATTTCAGAAAATAGACATTTCATTTCATGAGAAAATAAATTATAGCTACCTCATTAAATTGATGTCTTACAAGAGACAAACATGAAATAAAATAATTAAATAAACACTGCTTTCAGTGGAGGTAGTGAGTAATTGGGAATGGACTATCAGTGGCGATTGACAGTAATGGATACAATAGTAGTAAAGGATAGTGGTAGTCAATGGAAGAAGGGGACACACTTTTGGTTATAGTGGGATAGTATGAGTGGATACATTATATTATTCCAACAAATTATTGATAGGAAATTTTTTAATAATCCTACGAAAATTTATATATTGGCTCCAAGGAATTTCCTAGATTTTATTCACAACTATCCCAATCATATTTGAGATAATGGTAAATAAGTTGAGCTAAATCCCCAAATAAGAAGCCAAAAAATAAAAAAATCAATTGTATGTTCATAGCATTTATTTGACCAAACACAAATGAAAAATATCAATGTGCCATAAAAAATGTTCCCTGAATTGTATACTACCTTAAGTGCCAAATTTTCCAGTTCTGCTTGGGTTCCAAAGTCATCAAATTTAACCACAATGATGTAAAATATAAATGACCATGGCTCTTTTAGATAGTGATAAAAGAGGAATGGTATTTACCTTTTCCTAGAAGTTCTTTAAACTGGATCCTTCTCATTGAGATGCCTTTTTCTTGTGCTATTGTGTCAATCATCTCAAATCCAACCTATATAAAAAATTAGATAACATAACCATGAGAAAAATGATAACAAATTATATCCACCCAATTAAAGAATGAAAATATTAAACAAATAACACTACAGTTAACACTACAAATAAGAATAATAATAAGTAAACTTGCTATTTTAGAAATAATACTCTAGTGACCTACTATTTTGTGCAAAACCACTACATAGGTCTACAAACATATGTAAAATTCTAAAAAAAATGATTTAATTAATTTAATAGAACTTACTGCATGTGTCTACAACCCAGTTATTTAATTTAATAGAATATACTAGAACTTTCTTTCAAATTTTAGAAAAGTGAAGAAAACCGCATCGACTATAGTAATGTGCCTAAATTTAGGTATACTAACCAAAAAATTTCACCACCACTGTAAACAAAATAGAGGGAGAGTCTTGAAAGGTGAAACAATTGGGATTTCTAAGGCTTAACAACTATTAAGGGAGGAAAAAGGTTGGCTTACCAAATTAATTCCTATCATTTCCCTTGAATTAAGGATTGATTTTAAAAAACTAGCCCTATAGTGCCTTGAATCACGTGCAAAAGATATTATTTTGTATTTTATTTTATTTCATAGGTAGTATTTTGTGTTAGATAAGATAAGTATTTTGAATCACGTGTAGAGGATAGATACTATTTTATTTTATAGATATTATTTTGTATTTTATTTTATTTTATAGGTAGTATTTTATATTTTATATTGTTATATATTTTATTTTATTTTATAAGATATTTTTTGTATTAGATTGATGTATTCTATTTTGTAAGTAGAGTGAACAGAGTGTATTATTTTATTTTTTCACTCAAATGATCTTTCATTATAATATTTTCAACTTTTTTTGAATTTTGTGCTAAACTATGATCTATTTTATGTGAGTGAATTTTATCCCAAATTTGAATCATTTATGAATGAATCCCAAGATGAGCTATTGTCATCAATATGATGATCAAATTTAAAACTACGTATTTCAAATTATGTATTAGTCACTCTAGTCCTATATGGTATATCAATCAATGATCTCAAGAAATTAATGGTGCCTTCATGTCATGAAAGACCTTTGTGTTAACTTTGGGATATTCAAGACATTATGCACTGCTAACACCCTTACCTCTATCGAATACGTTAGAATAAATATATCAACACCATCATTTTATTGTAACCCACAATAAGGATCAACTACACTACCATCCTCACCAAAAGAATAAATTTCAACAATATTCTCTTTGCTGAAATAGCTCTAACATTAAGTTCCATAACATCCCCCTCCTTAATATAAACACCATCCATGACTCTAGTGCCATGTAACTCTACCTTTAGATCAATATTACATAAATTCATACCTTTAGTTTCTATTAATTCCTCTATTTCTTTCCTTTGTCTCACTAATATTTAAACTTCAACACATACTATCAAGTGTTGCCTTTCCTTACCCATGGACATTTGTGATGTTGAAATCCATTAAATCGACTCTTTCTAACCTTCTATTTTTTGTACCATAACTAATTTTATTGACCCAAAACCTATCATTGTCATCCTTATCCTCCCTAAAATACGCATGTGTTATCTTTAATACCTTATCCATTGTATATTTCAAATAGATCTATTTTTTCGTGTTTGTGAAGAAACTATAATCCTTCAATTTACACTTGTGCCTCTAGTAAATTTTCACTCTCTTCAATAATGTTTAATTTTATCAATATAATCTTATCCCCTTTTTCAATCTAATATTAAATATAACATTGAATTGATGAGAGAATGGTATGATTCAATTGAAGCATTTTTTAATTTATTCGTGTAGGAAAATAAATGTAATTGTTAGCCCATGTATTTGCATTTCAAACACAATATATTAAGTGAAACTTGCACATAACATGAGAAATAAATATTTTTTTAAATTTTTAATTAAATATTAGTATGTTGGGTATGAAATAATCACTCACACACCCTTCCATTACCACATGCCTAAATAGTATTGAAGTAATTCAATTTTTCCTTGTTCTTGAAATTGTCATGGAATACAGTAATAAAAAAGACTATGACATCTACATCTTTGTTGACTGCATGTAAAATATCTCCCATTCGATCAAAAATTTCTTATTAATTATAATTTTGTGTAATTATTTAGCCATAACATATGAACAAGACATATACATAGCAAAAAATAACAACAAAAAACAACCTTACATGTATTGAAAATAGAGTAAAAAATAGAACATGCAAATAACAATTATCTAAACACTTAATAAATATTGTAAAACTTAGATATTCTACATAATCATTATGGTCTAACCCTTATAGCTTCAAAATTCACACTAACATCATATTTCATAAACTCAATTTATTTCCATTACAATCGCATGCCTTTTCTATAATGAAGCACTGCAGAAATCCATTCATGGATGTCTAAGGTAGAATTGTATAATGATATATCCTAGCAATATAGACTCCAAATTGTTGCATATAAAAAGTGAGCATGGTGAAAATTTGATTCTATCCATAAAAGATGATAGAATTTGAAAATAAAAACTATCTATAAAATTGAAAATTTGAGCAATAAGATTTAGATATGAAAATTATATCAAAATTTACTCAAAACACCAATCTTCAAAATTTAAAACAAGAAATATTATAATGCAAACACAAATGAATTCAAAATAGAATTATACCAGCATCATGACCTCTTAAACCCAATCTTGCTTCAAATTGATTATGTTTGATCACTTGCTCATTGAATGTATTTGCTTGGAAGACTCAAATCATTTGGACAACATGTGATTGACTTGATAATAGACTAAGATGATAACATGGACTATTTTTTCATGGAGATTTCTCATTATTTGGAATGGAGGGTGGGTTGGTTATTTATAGAGAGGTAAGAAGGAAGATCAATGGCCAAAATTCAAAGTTGGGTGTAGGAAGATCAATGGTGGAGAATTATTTAAGGAATTAAAAATTCTTTGGATGATTCTAGAAGAGGGAATGTTCTAGAAGTATAAGCCTGTAGAGTCTGTCTAGATGTTTAATCATGATTAATGGGTGATTAGTCATATGATTGAGGGGATATAGGGTGTCTAGGGGTGTAGGAGAGGCTACTCATTTCCTAGGGTAGGTGGGAGAGAATTTTAAAATACCAAATATTAGATAAGACAAGATTTGGATATAAGTGGGATTAATTAGTCATGGTATGTTATAAATTTTAATGTAGGATGGTGGATAAATTAAAAATATTAGACTAGGAATGGGATAATACAATATCAGGGCAAATTAGATGTAAATAGATGAAATTAGTGATGCTAGTGATGAAGTGAGAAAATTTAGATGCATACACTATCATTTGTTTTATAACACTCTACCTTTAATAATTTAATCAATAAAAGACTAAAACTAATACAAACATCCATAATATGTAGTATATGGAAACCCAAAACATATTTATTGGTGGAAAAGGTTGAGTCCATGGTAATGATTGAGTTATGAAAATGTTGTACCATCATATATCTTTTTCATTTTGTTTGCATACTTATAACAAATGGGATATTTTCCATCTCTAGACTTTAAAAAAGAAGTTGGGCTTAGCATTTATGTTCCAACATGAAACACGTACAAAATCTTTAGGTGATTTTATAGAAATAAATATACACAGTTGTTTAAATGCATTTAATGGAATCCTTTGGGCATGAAATATTACCTAATGACCCATCCAAATAGTGCCATTTAATAATGGTGTGTATGTGAATACCCATCACAATTAAGGATTCAACATATCCCTTTGTCTCATTTAATAGTTTAAGGGCTTGTGAAAGTTTTTTATTATAGCAAGGATCACGAAGACCATGAAAATACTCATAATTTTCATTTAGGTACAATCATTCCAAGTATATAATGCTATCATATATCACCTTGATGATGAAATTTATTATGCACCCAATTTTTGTATTTGTTCTTATTTTTTACATTGGTGGGTCTTTTATTTTGTCCTTAGGTCGATAAAGGTACCAATAATTTCATAAAATGTTTTTAAAATGAAGAGCAGAGGAGAGGCTTGGAGCTATGCAATGGGGAGACAAAAAGTCATCCTCCATTAATGGTGCTTCAAGCTTCCTCTTTGTGATTATCCTTGGTCACCTTTGCCTCCTTGGTTCCTACTAATTCCTTTTTACTTAGTTCATGTGGTGGTATTTAATTTATCATTTGTGTTTTTTTTCATGTTTGTGCATGCTTGTTGTTCTTTGGGGTGCTTGGTTATTTTTCTATTGTCTAGGCTATGGTGTACAACCTCCACATGTGTCCCTCTTCATCCACCCTTCCTGCTCCTTTTTGGATAAACTTAAGAGGCATGAATTTATTGAATTTGGGTATGGAATCCCTCAGATTTGATGGGCTTGAGAATGCAAAGAAGGGGAAACATGGTGATTTTAATGAATCAGGTGAGGATGCACGAGTTGATAAGTTTTGTAATAATAATAAAAATTTCCTTGACTCATCTCAGGTAGAAGTTGAAGCAAATGGAGATCCAAAAAGATTATTCAATGAAATTTTGTGGCAAGAAGAAGCGATAAAAACACTCAGAAGGAGCTATGTTTATGGCATGTAGGGAAGATCATGGTGAGCAACAATATAGTGAAGACCAACCCAATAAGCTTTCTATCCCTCTTAAGACCTTGATAATTATTCTGAATGTTTCCATGGAATTTGACCTAAAACAGGAGGAAACTAGGATTAAAAATGTAGGGATTTTCTTTGTTTGTTTAAAAAAGAATGCTCTATTTTCTAGGTTTTTTTGATAATTGGTTAAATTAAGTTTGGGGTAAACACCTAGGCCTATATAGTAGTTTTTTCTAGATGGTTCAAAAATTGGTGTTCATGATTTTGTTCAAAAACTCCAATATGTAACGTAGGGATATCAGTAAACCCTTGTGGAATGTTGTCTAGTTGATTTTTAAAGATATCCTTTGGAACCCAAAAATGGACTATAATGACATCATTTTTGAAATTGCTCCTAGGTGGGTTGATATTGAAGGAATGCCAAATGATCTGTGGAATTTTCTTCCATAGGATTTAAAACACCTTAGAGAAGTATTGAGAATAGAGGATACTAGAAGATCTCTAGCCCACATAAATGCTAAAGTTTTAATTTCTTTAGAGCCTTGGAATTTTTTTTGGATTTCTTTAATTTTAAAATAAAGGAAAAATCCCATACTTGTGTTTTTAGAGGATTGGGTGGATTGAATGCTTATTTTTTTTGTAAAAAGATGTCTATAAGAGGGAAAACTATCCTATGCTAGTTAATAAGGGTAATATACCTAACAAACATAAAGAGAAGGAAGTCCTAAAAGATGAGACTATTTTGGATAATGTACATGTTTTTGAAAATCCTTTATTTAATAGTGTACCCTTAAAAGATAGTGTCTCCCCTGTTGAGGCTTTGGATAAGGATGGTCCTGAATTTCAAAAAGATAGGAATCTAGAGGACTGTTTCCTTGAATATTAGGTGTAAGGCCTCTCTCTACCTTCTATCGATAGCTTCAATTCCTCACTAGATGTGATAAACTATCTTCGTAATAGCCTAGTTGATGCATTTCTTGAGCAGAAAACTCTTATGGACCCACCCTTTAAGGAATATGTGGTTATTCTTACTGAAGCCCCTACTTGATACACTACCTCTACTAGTGGATTACCCTAGAGCAAGATTGGTAATCTTGCTAGTGAAGTTTCCCTGATAGATATCTTCCTCAAGAAAGATAAATCTGATATACTTACTTTTGAGATGGATATATTAGATAGGGCTCTTTTGACACACAAGGAGATACAAGGGCTGAAAATTGGATGGTTAAAGGTGGAGGAAAAATACTTAGAATAGATTTGTTAGTGTAGGTTTTTATTTTTCCCTATTATTTAATTAGGGAATATTATATATTTGTGCATACATGGACTTTTCCTACATTCATGGGATAGGCTAGCTTATGTGGAGAAGTGTGTCATAGATGTGTCATAGGTGTCATAAGAATGTCATAAGTAACTCCTTTAACTAGCTATTCCAGGTATGGGAGTTACTTCTCTATTCTTAGCACCTTGTCACCACCTTTCATGGAGGAGTTACAGTCTATTCTTGGGGTGCTTTGACCACATTTTGTGTAAGAGTTACTTATGAGCTCTCCTATATGTATTCTTCATTATGGCCATCTCACGTTAATGGAAAATTGGCTTTTCTCCAAATTGTCTATGCAATTGTCTCTTGTTTGATTTCATTTACTTTAGCATTTTGTGGTATTCACTTGCTTCATCCCGTATAACCACGACTCATGCATCCTCATTATTCGAACCTTGGTGAATCCTATGATATGGTATCGGAGCCACCCCGATAATTGGTTGTCTATTTTGCTATTGCTTTCATTGAAATCTAGAGCTTTGTTAAGGCATTTTTTTGTGAAATTTAATTTTTTTTGGGAGATATTGCTAATTCTCCGTGCTATTGTTCCTTCCATGACTTGTTTGGTCTCTCCATATACATGCATGCCTATGATCATGATCCTCTCAGTATGGTGTTGAAACTCTCATAGTGTTCAAGATCTGCATAAGAGTTTGTCTTAGACCCAAATGTAGAAGTGTGGAGTTACAGCCATGGCATTCCAAAACAAGTGAGAAATTTGAGCACATAAAGGCTGAGTTTGTGTAGGAAGAAGGAAATAACATGGTTGGGTTCATAGCTAAGTCACTTTCTAGTGATAAAATGCCAATCTTGGAGCTTTCAAAAAAGGTGTGATGGTAAAACGCAGTCCTACATCCACCTTGGCGCACTTTCCTTGGAACTTTTCAATCCAGCTCTGCACCCTTTTTTCCTTCTCCATGTAAGTCATTTGTTGTGGTATGATTTCAAGACAAAGTCATTAAATTCAAGCCTTCCTTGGACCTATAATTTGCTTTGAATTTAGTGTCTCTACTGTCTTTTTTGCCCAGCAAATTTAAATCTGCTCTTTCCTCAAACTTTGGCACCCCTTTCCTTGTTTGGCATCCCATGTGGGCCCTTAAATACTTGGAAATCCATTAAATTCTATCTTTTACTTTAATTTTTCAGTTAAAATTGACTTGCCTAAAAAAATCAGTCAATTTGACTGAGTATTTAGTATTTTAGACAATTTTTAAGTTTTGATAATTTGGGGGTTTAAATTTAAAATTGTATCTTCGTCTGTCGAAGACGAAGGGTGAGGCCCTAGTTGGTAGGAGGCTAATTCCCCCTCACAAAGACCTCCTTTGGATTCCTCACTCTGTGTTGAGTCCAATGAGTGGTTGGGAGGCCACGTTCTCTCTCAAAATAGGCATTTTTTTAATGTTTTAGTGCTTTTTTTTTTGTAAAAACACTAGTTTATGGGAAATTGAATCTTTAATATCTTGCAAATGGTAGCTCAGATTCAGGTGCCATTTTTTGAAAAAGTGTTTGTATTTCAATTATTCATAGTGTAAGATTATTATTTGTTAAAACTACACTAGTTTATAAAGTGCCTAAAATTTGGGTCTCTTGGGACGCATTTTCAATTGAGTCCGACGTCCTGTTTGCTTAAAGTCTTGCACTGATTGCTCTAAGACGCATTCTTGGCTAAGACCAACATATTTTGAGTGTGAACTTGAATATTTGGGGGGGGGCTCAACATTTTGGGGGGGTGTGATTGCTTTTCAACACTTGCAATCTTTGCTTTCATTCTCCTTTCTACATAATTTCACAACTTGCAATCAAAACAACTTCACCTAAATTCAGCTTAAAATGGATTATTTTCAACTTAAACTCCTAACACCCTTAAAATATCATGAATGGAAGGTTAAAATGTCAGTCATTCTTAGAAGTAAAGGGTTGTATAAGATCACTATGGGTAATGAAGTAGAACCCATCACTGATGCTGAAAAGGTCAAGTGGTACAACCATAGTGATGAAGCCTATGGATTACTGAGCTTGTCCATGTCTCCAAAACTTCTCTTCCATTTAGAAACCTCCAAGACTCCCAAAGACATATGGGACACCCTAGAAACCTTATTTGGGAAGCTTGATGAGATGAGAGGTCATGAGCTCGAAAATGAACTCATAAGTCTAAGTCTTAGCAACTTTGACACCCTACAGGACTTCTTCACTAAGTTTAAGGCCCTTAGATTGCAATTGAAAGAATGCGAGATAGAGAAGAAAGATGAGCAACTCATCCTTTCTATTCTTGCAAAGTTAGGTCCAAGCTATTCAGTCTTTGTCTCCACTTTTCATGCCACAAAAAGTGCACTTGGAGCTACATGAAAAATGCCTTCTTTGGATTCATTCATTGCCGACTTGACTAAGGAGCAAGATAAACTAATCCAAATGGGCACAATGAAGTCTACTCAACCCCAAGATTTGATAGTTGGAAATGGTAAGGATAAGACTTCAACAAAGGAGAAGAAGAAAAAAATGACCAGGAGAAGAAGAAAGAAAACAACAATCCTGCCAAAAACAACACTGAGTCTTCCTCCTCCAATGCTAAACCTAAGAAGGAGAAGGTTAAGTGTACCTATTGTAAGAAGACAGGGCATGATGAACACAAATGTATGAAGAAACAAACAGATCACCTAACTCATCTTCTAGAGAAGCACAACATAGGTGTTCCTGAGTCCATTAAGTAGAATTCATCTACCCAAGATTCTACCAAGGCAAAAGGCAAGGGTAAGGAGAAAGAAAAGGGCAAGGCCCTTGTAGCAACTACAACTTCTACAATATCATGGGTCATTGATTCAGGTGCTTCTCACCACATGGGCTCTTCACTAGTTGAGTTTTCATCTTTAGAGCCTTTTAGCATGACTTCAATTAGTTTGGGTGATGACACATCAGTTTCTATTGTAGGGAGAGGGTCAATTGAAATGGAAGGAGGAACATTCAATAATGTTCTAAGTGTTCCTTCTCTTTCAACCAATCTCCTATCAGTGTACCAAATCACTCACATTGGTCGGGGCATGAGAGTTGAGTTTTTTCTAAATTCATTGGCTATCAGGGAGTTGCATACTGATACTACAGTGGCAGTGGGTAGGGCATATCACCAAGAAAGGTTATACACCTTCTCACATTTTGCACTTGATTCTTCTCCAACAACATTTCTGACTCATTCAGATGGAGTTAGCAAATTCTGGCATGAGTGGTTTGGCCACCTTAACTACCACTACCTTGAGTAACTTTACAAACATGACATGGTCATTGGCTTGCCTTGTGTCCAATTCTCAAAAGGAATTTGTGAGGGGTGCTCCCTTGGGAAGTATCCCAAAGCAAAATTTGACAAAGGCAAAGCTTGGAGGGCTTCACAACCTTTGGAGTTAATCTACAGTGATGTATCAGGACCCTTTTCCAAACCATCTTTCACAAGGGCCAAGTACATCCTCACTTTCATTGATGATTTCTCTAGGTACACTTGGATATATTTTCTCAAACAAAAGTTTGAAGTGTTTTAAAATTTTCTAGACTTTAAGGCTCTTGTTGAGAAATAGAGTGAGAAATCCATCAAGGTTCTTTGAACTGATAATGGAGGGGAGTATGTCAGCAATAGGTTTGATTAGTTTTTCCCCATAGAGGGGATTGATTTATAGTGCAAAGTCACTTATAGTCCTTCACAGAATGGGGTTGTAGAATGCAAAAATAGGTTCTTGAAAGAGATGGGTAGCTATATGATTCACTCCAAATCCTTAGCACCACAGTACTGGGCCGAAGCCATCAATTATGCTTGCTACATTCAAAACAAGGTTCCTCACAAAGATTTTAAAGGGATAACACCCTTTAAAGATTGGCATAAAAAGAAACCTGATGTTGAACACCTTAGGGTTTTTGAATCCCTAGCCATGGCCCACATATCGAAGAAGAAATTCAAAGCTATGGAATGTTAGTCCAAGCCTTGCATCTTTGTAGGATATCCAAAGGGTGTTAAGGGGTATCACCTTCTAGATCCCATCACTCATGAGTTGATCATCGAGAAAAGTGTCCATTTTCAAGAGAGTCTTAGAGACTCAACACTTGGCACTTCTTCTCCCTCATCGGATCTACTTCTTCATGCTGATTCCTCATCAGATTCAGATCAGCCACAATAGGTTCTTGAGCCAAAGACATCTTCTTCTTTGAGTTCAGACAATGAGGATGTGATGTAGAGTCATCCACTTCTAGTAAGTTAGAGGATGAGGAGTTAACACCTAACTCATCCACTTTTGGGCCATTTTGGGCTAGATAGACACTTGAGAGTGCTGACACTTGGGTAGGAGATCTTGCAGATGACAAACGAAGTAAGGGGGATTTTTAGAGAGATCCACATGCCTTCTTTGCTTTAGTTTTAGGTCCATAGACTTTTCAAGAGGCATCAGGGGTACTTGAATGGGATAGTGCTATGGAGGAAGAATATTTTTCCTTAATCAAAAATCACACTTGGGATTTGACTTCACTTCCTAAGGGAAAGAAGATGGTTCGATGTAGGTGGATATATCAGACCATGTTTACAGCAGATGAGTTAGTTGATAAATACAAGGCACGACTGGTCACCAAGGGTTTCTCACAGGTGGTAGGCATTGACTACTCAGAGACCATTGCACCCATTGCAAAGATGACTTCTATCTGACTCACCTTGGCTATTTCCACATCACATGGTTGGGATGTGCACCAAATGGATGTGAAGAGTGCCTTTCTTCACAGAGACCTAGAGGAGGAGATCTACATGGAGCAGCCGCTAAGATTTGTTCATGATTCTTCCTTAGTATGCAGACTTAGGAAATATATCTATGGCCTCAAATAGGCCCCTCAAGCTTGGTATGCCAAGATGGATTCCTTCCTTCTCACAATAGGTTTCACTAGGTGACATTTTGACCCCAATGTCTACTTCTTGTGGCAGGATGATTCACTCCTGATTTTGGTTCTATATGTTGATGAACTTTTGATCACCGAGTGTTCTTCATTGGCTATTGCAGTAGTGAAGGCATCTCTTCAGGATATATTTGACATGACAAACTTGTGTTTGTTGCACTACTTCCTTAGCATCAAGATCTCACAGTCAGATTTAGGGATTTTTTTTGCACAACCTAAGTATTCTCTTAATTTATTGTCTCTATTTCACATGGCTGATTACAAACCATCTCTAACTCCCTTTCTATCAGGAGCCAAGCTTGAGGCTGACTATTCTTCACAATTAGTTGATGCCACTTGGTATCGACAACTTATTTGCAGTCTCATCTACTTGACTCACACTAGGCCTGACATATCATATGCAGTGGGACTTGTCTCTAGATTTATGCAAGAACCTCATGAGCTGCATTGGAAAGTAGCTAAGAGGATCTTGCATTACATATAGGGTTCACATAGATACAGGATTCATCACAGATTTGGCATAGAGGTTGAATTGGTTGGATATATAGATTCAGACTAGGCTGGTGATTTACAGACTCACAAGTCCACTTCTAGTTATAGTTTTTCTCTAGGTTCTGGTCCTATCAGTTGGTCTAGCAAGAAGCAAAATGCTATTGTTATATCATCCACAGAGGTAGAGTATAGGGGAGCTATTAATATAGCTACTGAGGCTATTTGGCTTTAGGGGATTCTTTCTATGTTTGGCATTCCTATCAGGTAGCCCACCATCATTTATTATGACAACCAGAGTACCATTTAGATTTGCAAGAATTCAGTTCAACATCAGTAGACCAAACACATAGAGATTCACATGCATTTCATTTGGGAGCTTATTCATAGTTAGGTCATTGACTTAATCTTTTGCCAGTCTTTGGAGCAAGTTGCAGACATCTTCACCAAACCTTTCATCGAGAGCAAGTTCATTCATCTATGATCTCTTTTTGGGGTGTGGTCTACATCTGCAATGGCATCATCTTCAGGGGGCCTTGTATCCTTCTCATTTATTTGTCTCTCTTTTGGGGGGGAGTTTTTTCCTATGGGTTTTCTCCTTTTCTCTATCTTATGGGAGATTGCTTTTATACATGGGTACCTCATCAGGCCTAGTTGCTGGGACCCATTTTATATTTCCACACTGCCCACCCAAGCTACGCTTATGGGTGGGTGTTAGTGTAGGTTTTTATTTTTCCCTATTATTTAATTATGGAATATTATATATTTGTGCATACATGGAGTTTTCCTATATTCGTGGGATAGGCTAGTTTATGTGAAGATGTGTGTCATAGATGTGTCATAGGTGTCATAAGAATGTCATAAGTAACTCCTTTGACTGGCTATTCTAGGTATGGGAGTTACTTCTATATTCTTAGCACCTTGTCACCACCTTTCATGGAGGAGTTACAGTCTATTCTTAGGGTGCTTTGACCACCTTTTGTGGAAAAGTTACTTACGAGCTCTCCTATATGTATTCTTCATTATGGCCATCTCACGTTAATGGAATATTGGCTTTTCTCCAAATTGTCTATGTAATTGTCTCTTGTTTGATTTCATTTAATTTAGCATTTTGTGGTATTCACTTGCTTCATCCCATGCAACCATGACTCATGCATCCTCGTTATTCAGACCTTGGAAAATCCTCTGATAAGATTCAGGCTCTACCCTAGTCCCTCCATAGTAATCAAGACCCTCTTCCAAAAAAAGGGCAAGGAAAATAAGGTCCCTGACTACTTCGCTAGATTATACAATAGTGGGGGTAAGCCCCATGATCAATCTAATTAACCTATATTTACCCCCTAGTTGTATATGCATCTTGTAAGATGGAATGTGAGAGGGATGGAGTCCCTTGATAGAAAAATAATTGTAAGGTAGTTCATCCATTCTAGAGAAAACTTGGATTTTTATTTTGATAAGAAGTGAAGGCTATTGGACCCCAAATGTCCTTAGTCCTAAACTTTATTTGACCTAATGCCGAGTAATTTTCCATTAATCATCAAATGGGGAAAGGTGGGGCCTCTATTCTGGTCAACCCTAGTTTGAAAGATTGCATTGTTGAACATGGTGTCTCCCCCTATAACCAAGTTGTTTGGGTTTTGTTTGACATCAAAATCAAACCTTTGGCCTGTGTAACATTTATGATCATAATGATTATAGGGAGTGAGCAAATCTATGGAATTGGCTGGCTATAAATTTGAAAAAAGTTCCTATGGTCTTTGGAGGAGACTTTAATATGGTGGAAGACAAAGAGGATAAAATTAGGGGAGAACACTTGGCATGGAAGGGCAATGAACTATTTTTTGGGTCCAAATTCAAAAGAATGCATGGAGTTGAAGACCCTCTATAAAAAGGTAAAAGCCTAAGCAAAGGTATCCAGTACACATGGTGTAAAAAATAGAGCAACAATAGAAGGCAATAGTCCAAACTTGACAAATTTTATGTGAATAAGGAGACTCTCACTGCATCCCCTATCAAGGATGGTAATGTGGTGATAGTCTTGCCCTTTAATATATCTAACCACCACCCTATTGAAATGGTCTTTTCATTGGTTAGTGAGAATAATAGAGACACCCAATCCTTTAAGGGGTTATATAGATTTAATATGTCCCATCTGGCAAATAGTGTCTATGTGGAGGGTCTTTAGTCTTCCTAGAACATTGGCAAAATCACATGCTTCTCCAGCTCAAAAATTGATCATTAGAAATCTAGTATGGAGACTTCCAAATTTTTTTCTAGAACATATGGGAAGATCAAAGCAAGAAAGCATAGAAAGGTTATAAGGGATACTCAAGAGAAGCTTATTCATGTTGAAAGCTTGTTGCAACTTTATCCTACCAATGGGGCTCTTTTAGAAGAACTTAATCTCTTGAAGCATCAAGTTATATAATCACAACACTATATTGCTAGGGGGGCATAGATCCATTCTAGATTGACTTGGTTGAAGCTTGGTGATAGAATTTCTAAGTTCTTATTCAAATTCTTGAAATTTAAACACATAAAAAGCAAGATTAATGGTATCAAAGTTAATACGTAGCCTTTGCAAGATGCAACCAAAATTAAAGAATCTTTCTTTGAGTTTTATTATGATCTTTTCTACTCTGATGGTTATATTAACTATGTTGAATGAAATAGGGTGCTATGTGAAGCTTGCATTCCTAAAATGGTGTCACAAACTTAGGCCTCTTTCTTAGATGCCTCTATCTCACTTGATGAAGTTAGAAGTACCATTGATTTACTTAAGGATGATAAAGTGCCTATGGTGGATGGATTCCCTATTGAATTCTATAAAGCCAATAAGGATTGGATTGCCAAGGACTATCTGCAAGTCTTTAATGAGGCCATGAATGCCAACACACTTAGACTAGAGATCAATAGAGGGTAATAAATCTCATTTCCAAGGATGGTAATCTATCTTTAGTATAAAACTAGAGACCAATTACCCTCCTTAATCTCTCATATAATATTCTAGAAAAGATCCTTGTGAGGAGACTGTCTTAGCTTTTACCCTCTATTATTTTGGAAACCCAAACTAGATTTATTGAGGGGAGATACATCTTAGACAATTTAATCACTAGTTGGGAAGGAATGCACTGGGCTAGAGATTCAAATCAGGATGTAGGAATGATCTTGCTTGACTTTGAAAAAGCATTAGATAGAATTGAATGGCCTTTCATTGAAAGAATGGTGTGTGCCTTTGGGTTCGAGGATAGATTTTTTTATAATGATCAATGTACTATTCAAGGATGCTTTGGTTGTCATTGAATTCAATGGGGAATTGATAGAATCTTTTTTACTTTAATGCTTCATCAAACAAGGGTTTCCTCTTGCCCCTTCACTCTTTATTTTAGTGGCTGATGCACTACACTATCTACTAAGATTCTTTGATATTGGGCCTCCTGTCAAAATAATCTCACTCTCAAATAATGATGCCCTCATTGATGTTCTATTTATTGATGACACAACAATCTTTATCACCTTGGATCAACACAACCTATCTTAGGTAGTAGTTAGACTAAATATTTATTACTCTACTTCTAGATCTAAAGTGGCAATGCATAAATCACACTTGCTAAGTTGGCAAGAACAACCTCCTGTCTGGTTGTCAAAATTTGGTTAGACCTAGAAAGGGTAAGATGAAATGGTCAAGTACCTAGGTATTCCATTTCCCCTTACACCCTCCTTCAAATGTATGTGGGAATAGATCTTTGATAAAATTAATAAGAAAATTATGAAATGGCAAGGACATCTGCTATCCTTACCAAGAAGGATTCAAGTTATTCAAAAATTTCTCTCATCATACAATATCTATTATGACTCTTGTTGGCTCATTGGAAAAACTTAGATCAAAATGCTCCATAGGATCATAGGATATTGTTTATTATTTTATGGGAAAGGGGATAAGAAAAGGCATGTAGTTTTGTGGCAATTTTGATCAAAACATAAAAATATTGGAGGTCTGGGGCTAAAGGACCTTTGAATTTATACCACCTTTGACTTTAGGGTATAAAACTGACAGTTAAGTGGATAATTAGAGCTTACATGGGAAATGAGCCCTAGAAAGTTTTGGTTAGGAATAATATTTTGAGAGGTTTTCCTAAAGGACAGCCAGGCTAGAAAGGTTTGAATATTGATGATCTTCTCATTTGGCCCTTCATGGTCAAATTGGTTGGCTCTCTTATATTTTATTCTATTTGGTTAGTTTGGGATGTTTCCAATCCCTTCATTGTTGCTAAACATGTTTTCAACTAGTTTGGGATAACATGTCAGGGGTATAGATCAATTTGGTGGAATTTGGATACCAACAAGAGACCGCTTGCCCTCACCAAGGGATGCTCTAAATTTTATTGGTACACTAAGGGGTTGAGGAGTTTTAAGGATATCTATTCCCATGTGGGATGGGATTTATGGATAGATCTCAAATTTAGATTATAGATTCCTAAATCTTAGTGAAGAATATTCACATTGCTCCAAATGAATATTAAGGGTAAAACTAATGTGGTTTTCATGCAAAAAGAGGGTGAGTTTTGGGATAGTGTGAAGTGGAAGAAAGGTCCCCCTCTGTTGGAGTTTACCTCTCAGATGCTTTACAATAATCTCTCCTTCTCCAATGTTCCCTTCCTCACCCTCAATTGTATCCAATCTGTGTGTAATCCCCTAAATACATAGTCCTTTAAGTTTGATGTGATTTGGGTCTCTTATCTTGAACCCAATAAATCCTATTTTCATTGGTTATTAATGTATAAGAAGTTGGCTATTGTTTTTGTCTTAAGTAATTATGGTCTTGTTAATCCTTTCTATTCTTTCTATAGTGAAATATAAACAATTAAACATATTTTTTTCTTTAGCCCATATGCTTCTAAGATATGGAATTGTAGTCTTAAATGTTGGAGTGTGGTTTTTGAGTGAGAGATTGGTTGGCTTAACATTGCGTTTGGTCATGCATGTCCTCAGATTAAAGTGCACCCTTTCTTTCATAAATTTTGGCTTGTGTTTTCTACTAAAATTTTATGGTTTTTATGGAAGTAAAGGAACGTTGAAGTCTTCAAATTAAAGGCTAGAATGCTTACTGACTTCATAGTTGAAGTTATCCTCTATATTCTATCTTGACAAATATTCTTACAGTTAAAAGTGCCTCTGGACCAGTTTGAGCATTTTATCAGGATATGACGCCTTAAAGTCACTTAAACTTCTTGCTTGATTCTAAGGGATACCCCAAATTGAGCCCCCATATTGATTGGGCAGTGAGTCAATAGATGATAATCAAAGTTAAAATTTTAGAATATGAGTGGGACTGCATAAAAGACACATACTTTGACCAGGTTGAACACCTTATATAAGATTGGATTACTCCATTTGATTCTGATTAGAATGGGATTGATAGTTGGATAACTATGAATGAAAATGTGTTAAAGGATGTGCATAATAATGAGTAGGGAATCTACATAATTGGAGAAGCCCAAGATACATTTTCGCCATTCAATTTGAACATGTTCTTGAATTAGGTGATGAGATTATTGAGACAGTGCCTTCTTCTCAGGGATTGGCTCTAATGACACATAATCAAGGTCCACATGAGGAAGTGTAGAAGAGTATTGATGAGAATATCAACATCTTTTATGGTAAGTTGGAAAAACTAATTGAAAGATGGGGCTCGATGGATGTCTAAGATGTCTTGGATTATGTTAAAAATAGCAACATGAAAGGTTTATTGGAAAAAGTGGATCATTATCCTACTTAGATGGCTTCTAGATAGATGCAGTTGGGAATTGGTGGTGGTAAAATCTTTTTGGAGGGACCTGAATCTATTGACTTAGATGATGGATGCGAAGGTAAAAGCAATACTACTAGTAGGGTATAAAACCCATAGGCTTGACTCTGCCACCTTTGGGGTGGCTATTCCTTATTATATTTCTCTTTTGATGTGTCTGTTACTTTTGTGATACTGCTAATACTATTATTTTTTGGTTGGGCTACCTGTATGGAGCTATTTTTATATTATTAGGCTTGCTGATGGGGGATGGCCCATAGTATGATGTCTTATCTAGATTCTTTGTAAATGTTTTTGGCATCTCAGATGCTTATATTAGTAATCGATCTACAATATTAAAAAATGTTTATAAAATGAGATTTTGGGAGAAATCAAAGAAAGAGTGAGTGAAACATGTGTTATCAAATAAAAATTGAGAAATAATATAATACATTTATTAGTGTCTAGTCATTTTTGAGTTAATATTTAATCTATTCTTACCCTTGTACCTAGATCTGTTACTAATTTTTTTGGGATCCAATTCATTCATAGACTTCCATTTCATAAAGCCATCCACCCTAATGAAAGGGACAAAAACACAATTATTTTTGGACTCTACCATCACCTAAAATAGTCAAATCTAAATACTCTGAACTAAAATATTGTTTGTATTTTATTTCTTAGACCTCATGTTCTTTCATGTAATCTTGTTTTCTTTACTTCCCCATAGTTACTAAAATAAAGACAAGAAAGATACACTAGTTAGACAAGAGCATACATGAGTACAATAAAACTAAACAAAAATAAACATCTAATGGACATAAATAAGGGAAGACATGCATAAATTGTAAGTAAAAATGCTTTGTAAAACATACAAGAGCACATTCTCATTATATATATATATATATATATATATATAATGAGAATGTGCTCTTGTATGTTTTACAAAGCATTTTTACTTACAATTTATGCATGTCTTCCCTTATTTATGTCCATTAGATGTTTATTTTTGTTTAGTTTTATTGTAAACATACAAGAGCACATTCTCATTATATATATATATATATATATATATATATATATATATATATATCCCTTTTTGAAAATCATAAATCTCTTGTAAGTAAATCTTTTTTACATTAATATTTTTATCATTTGTGACTTTTTTCCATTTATGCTTAGGTTTAAATCTCATTGATAGTTATATATATATATATATATATATATATATATATATATATATATATATATATCCCATAAATCTCTTGTAAGTAAATATTTTTTACATTAATATTTTTATCATTTGTGAATATATTCCACTTATGCTTAGGTTTAAATCTCATTGATAGTAGTATGAAGATCTGCAACCTACCAAGTAAATAAAAATAAGTAGAATCAATTTTTTGAAGGTTATAATAAATTTCTAAGTTAATAAAAATAGGTAGAATAATGTTTTTAAAGGTGATGATAAAAATCATTATCTCATATCATTTTATATTTATAAGTATGCACTTTCCTTTGATTATTTTTAGTTGAACTTTGAGATTAAAATGAAACCCACCGCGCCCCCCCGCCCCCCCCCCAAAAAAAAAATTAGAGGTTTCTTCACATGGTCCTTTTATCTTTAATTTCAGGGTATTCTAGTATGATTTGCAAAACTTTGGTTACCCTAAATAATGGTATAATTCCTATTAATTTTACAAAGTATTAAATGGTGTTTGACATCTATAGAGATAATAAAAAAAATGTTGGATTACACTTGGATAGAAATACTTTGTTATTGACAACCAACTTAATTTGGAGATACTTGTTTAACTGAGTTGAAATACATAGTAAAATCATGTATTCACAATCAGAATAATTCAAGTCTAGTTCAAAATTTGTAAAATTATTTTTGTAAGTTATTCTAGATCATGGTGGACACATAATAAGAAAACCCATTGACAATACTATATAAATAATGTGCCTATGATTCCATACGTATAGCTGAAGTAATGAGAGATTGAAGGTTTAAACAAACTCTTTTAAAGCTCTTTAGTTTTTTAATTATTAAATGAGGATTTATGGATCCTCATTACCTGGGATAAAAATTAAGTCCCATTTCCCATGCATGTTATTTGGATGTCAGATCTATTAGGGAGTTAAATTTTGAAACTCTTTATTTGTTTGATATCTAATATTATAAAAACATGTTAAACCTATTAAATTGAAATCTTATAAAAACTTTGTACCTATGGAGTGTTTATTATTGAACATAATTCATACAAAATTCTCTTTCTTTTGAATATAAAGGTTCTGATTGAGTACACTCATAAAAGTTTATATACTAACAATTTGATAAACCACTACTTTTGGCTAATAAGTGTTGACTATAATTTCAATTATTAGATTTCTTCAGATTTTTAAAAATTATTGATGGACACTTTTGTCCTTTTTATTCTTAGGCAAATTTTTCATGTAGATTAATAATAAATAGGGTAAGGGTTCTTGGGTGAGGCACTATACTTATTTTACATGTAATGATCATTTGAATTTTTGGCCTTAATTGTATTTTTGTTGACTCACCACTCTAAAGGAATTTAACTTATGTCATTTTACTTATATATGCCCAAATATCTACTTAGCCTGATCAATATATTATGGAAAGGATATCTAGATTAACTATCAAGATATGTCATAGTCCCCCAAGATTATTTTTATTTGAGACTATTTTTATCCCAAGTTAATATGTTTTCCATGAATGTGTATAATTATTTTTGAAATACTTTTCCCATTTGAGCTTTGAAATAATTTTGATATAGTCCATGAAGTGGAAATTAAAAATACTATGTATATTACAAGGCCAAAATATGTAGGGCCATCAAGATAGAAGGAATTCCATATATCAAACATGTTTCCATATACTGCTTTGCAAGGCATTTGTGCCAAATTTTTGGTAATCAAGCCTCTCTGCCACTCCAATACCTATTATTTGAATGACTTGGTAGCCTATAGGAGAAGAAGATCGACAAGACTTTAGAGAAGGCCTATGTATCATAGGAAGCTATGTTGGAAAAAAATTAAAGGTTGTTCTCAGTTTTATTTTAATAATTGACTAGTCTATAGGGTTTCTTAACATGTTTGCATATGGTAATAGAATTTATAAAAATTAAGGATGATTTTTTTTAATTTGATGGTTATATAAAATTCATTAGTGAATTGGATTCATAAATAATGGTAAGTGGACACATAATTCCTAGCTAATTTTGGCATATACATTAGTCACTCTTATTTTTGGATCATTCTCAGTATACTTCTTCCCCCTTGTGGTTCTATTTCCATTTTTTAAAAAGAAAATTAAAACTCATCAATATATGAATTAATCATATTAAAATATAATACATAGATGGTTATAATAAAAATAATTGAAACTCATCAATTTATTAGTTAATCACATAATAATATAACATATATTACTCATGGTATAAGGAACATTCCCCTAGTGGTTGAAGAGATCCTGCATATGCTAGAAATCAAGATCCACTTTCTCAACCTATGCCTAAATCTATATAAAATATGAAAAAATTACAATAACTTTTTAATTATATGAGAATTATATAGATAAATCTTCATTGTTAAAAATAACTGAATTCTAGACTTCCATAGTCAAAGTAGAATGATAATTTTGAAGAAATTCCACAAAAATACAATATATGGAAGCCACAAAGTTTGTCCATGTGTTAATTAATTAGATGTCAATGATAAGGCTAGAATATGTTATGAATCCATTACTAGGCACTCTAATCTCTTAGACATGCCCCAAAAATATGTCTGAAGGTTTCAAGATGGGAGCTGGTTGAGCACTTGATATTAGAAATCCCAAAGTGCATGAACTTTCGCCAAGAAGAAGACCTTGATACACTATACACTACAAAAAATGAGTAAGTTTTGAATTGAGCTTGGTATTCCAAATCATTTTTTTATTTCATTTTATAGATGTGAAATTTATAATTAGATTTCTTTAAATTTTTGGAGTTTCATTTAGTGATGGGATAAATAGCAAAGGATTTCCTTATAGATATATCTACCTCTAAAAGGATTGAGGAACTAAAATATTCTATGCCTTTAGAAGTAACCTAATGAGTATAAATATAAGAACAAATTATTGCAATAACTTGAGTATAATAATAATTGAATCATAGTGGACTCTAATAGTTTTATATGTGTTTTTTAGTTTAATGAGACCAAACCAATTTTGAAATTGGGTTTGATGAAGTGGAGAGTATGCTTTACCCAGATGAGTTTTTTTTACTAGTATGCATGAGATTTAAGGTGAAAATATAAAAGGATGTATAACATTAAAGGTGATGATATAGGAGGTTTTAAAACTATAAGTAAGCTAGTAGAATATGTGTCATACATGGTAAATCCTTCCAACAACAAAAATTAACATAGATCAAACTCAATTTTTTTTCTAAATATATCTTTTCTAGAGTTTTAATCTACAACAATAAATTGGCCTCCAATTTTTTTCAATATTTTATTGAGTTCTAATTTATGTGTTGGAGTGAAATTGGATATCTCTTTTCCATATTTTTAATGAACAACAATAAGTCAACCTCTGAGTTTTTTTCAATGTTGAACTATGAATTTTAATCAATGTTAGAATATGAATTTTTAAATCCTATAATATATTATTCAAATTATTAGGTATTTTATTTAGTGACCAGTTCTTTTTCATAAATGGACAAGTCTCTATTTAGTGAGATTTTCCTACAAACCATATAACATTTCCATTTTATGGTAGACTTGTTCATTAATTTCTTGAGATCATCGATTGATATACCAGTTCATTTTATTAAATAAGTCATATTAATATAATATACATTTTGTACAATAAATAATAAATATTATATTAAATATTATGTTTTTATATATAATATTCCATCTAATAAATAATGTCATATATATTAATAATACATTTATATTATTAATATTATACCTTTTATTTTTTAATATAGATTGACATTACATAATTAATAGTAATAATATATTATTATTTAATATTGAATATATATTATTTCCAAGTGTATTTATACATGGAAAAATTGAATCTCAAGACCAATAGTTGATTATTTAATAGCTGAGTGTGTGATATATGAAACTACAATTATTGGTAAATGAAATTTTTTCATGAACATCATAATGTAGTTGAATCCCATTTTAGAGGAAAAGGGAATGGGTCATGTAGCTACCATGCCATGTTTTGAGTTTAGATTTCATTTAATGATGAAAAAATCATAGCGAGCATTAAGGAATTCAAGTTGCATGATGGTAAAAACTAGGATATTGGAAAGGAGTTAGGAGGTACTGCATTATAGGAATGGAAAAGAAAAAGAATAAATATGAGGGTGGAAATGAAAGAAAAGAGACACAAAACAAGAAAGAGGAACAAAAAATCTCAACATTATGGTGAAAAGTGGGGATTTGTCATTCCATTTTCTCAACAGCTAAGAGCCCTGAATGACTAGGTTGGTTTACTTTTATTTGTTTGTAAATTTAATGGTAGAAAGAGAAAATATTTATAGGTCTTAATATGGACCTTGTATATTTTATTTATTTGTAAATAAATAAACAAATATCTCAATTTGATCCCAATGATTTGCTATTAACTATATTTTTTGCCACCAACTCTTATGCCTCCTCCTTTAAACCATTAATACTTCCTCACTCTCCCTATTGTTCTTATATGTTGATAGTATGGTTTTCACTAATCTTATTTTTCAATAATAACTTGTTTGCATAATAGCTTCTTTGCCTAAATTTTTTTCTTATAGCTATGTGAATAATCCGTTAATTTCATTACTCTTCTTTCCTATCTCTACCTTTAAATTTCACACTTAATTGAACTTGAAGATTCTTTCTACTTGATCTCTCTCATCTTGCATGCACTTCAAATTTAATTAAACTTGGAGACTCTTTCTACTTGATCTCTCACCTCTTACATGCAATTCAAAAACTTGACATGTGCTTCACCTACATATGTAGATGGTCATATGCATATGCATACAACCTCATACATATGCTGGTGACTGTCTGCATATGTCAATAACCACCTACATATGTTGGCAGCCATTTTCATATGTTGGAAACCATCTACACACATGTCGATGGACATTTTCATATGTAGATGATCTCGTACATATCCATATGCATATCTTGGTGACCATCTACACACATGTAAATGGTTGTCTACATATATAGGTGACCACCTACATATGCTGATGACCATATATATATGCTGATGACTATCTACATATGCTAACAATCATTGACATATATTGGTAGCTTCCAACATATGCTGACAACTACCTACATATGCTAATAGTAATCTGTATATGCAAATGGTCATCAATACATAGTGGTGTCCATATGCATATGCAGATGGTTATCAACATATGTTGGTGACCATTTACATATGTAGATGGTCATTAAGATATGTAGATGATCATGTTTTTTTTGATGCCAGTCATCTACAACCTAGAAGGACTTTAAAAAACACAAATATGTAATAATATTTGTGTAGGGAAGTTTTTTATTCAGAAAACCTTAATTCAACTTGTTCCATCATTTGTTCTACCTGCACAATTAATCACCTTCTAAACTAATTCATCACCATTTTCAAATTGATTCACCTAAAAACCTCCAAGGTTTTTTTTGAAGGCCACTAAAATTCTCCTTGTAAAAAAGATAGAAATAATGTCAAACACTCACTCAAGATGGGAAGCTTTATGATAAGCACTAGTAAGGTGAAGGTAAAGGTAAAGGTCATTGTTTGAGTTGTAACTAAGCCAAACCCCATTTTGCATATGAGGTTCCCTTTGTGGTATGCACTATGGAGTTTTGATTTTTCATTACTTATAAAGTGTTTAAAAATTTCACCCCTCATTTTGATTACATGACCAAGCTCATTAGTAAATTAAACCTTGCCATTCCACCTACACCCAAAGTAGTAACATTGATGTAATCATTATTTTACATCTTCAATAATATTTTACCTCAACATAGGCAACAAATTCTTATGTTGCATTGAGATGCATCTACTAGTTAGGGGATAAAAAATTAAAAATTTGAAAGACTAATTTATTTTCTTTAGTATTGTGAAGCAACTTATTACTAAAATAACAATCAAGTCCTAGTACAATCCAAGGATATTAAATAATGGGAATAGAAGATAATGTAACATATAATCTTCATTATTCACTATAATCACCAGGATACTTTGGTATGGGGACAACGACCCCATCCCCATACCAATATCAATTAGAAAAGATATTTATATGTAATACAATCATACCCTTATTCACTTTCCTTGTATCATGATTTAAAATGGAATCCCCATCCTCCTACGTCTATAAGTGACTATTATTTACCAAAATTATTTATTCCACTACACCATATAATTCATAAATTTTGAGATGGAACCTAAGACAAAAAATAAAATAGAGAGTTTCAAAAAATATCATATGTAATAAGTCAACAATACCTCAGACCATTATGTAGATAAGGTTGGAAGTGTAGGCCTTTCCACTAAATATCATCTTTTAGGCTACATCTAAATAAATAAGTAATTTAATTTTTAGCTCTAGGAAAAGATAGAGGTATCATATTACCTATTTTATTATAACTATAGTAGTTTAATACATTAATGTTTTAGTGTTTTCTCATTAATGATTGATCAGTTGACTATACATCATAGAATCATGTACATAAATATTTTGATCCTAGATGAGAAAGGATTGCCTATGATTTTTTTTAATTTAATAAAAATATACAGTTCTTATTGGGTACATTATATATATATTTAAGAATAAAAATACATACAAACACTAGGAATACCCATAAAACAAATTTTAGATTACATAAACCTTACGAAGTTTAAGATCACAGTAAATTATTCCATTTCCATGTAAGCAATCCATCACTCGAGAAATGTCCAATACATATGTGAGAGCAAGATGCATATATAAATGTTTTAAAATAATTAATGTCTTGGGTTCTTTTTGTAAACCTTTATGTATGACTTAGGTGATTACAAATTATTTAAGAACATATATATGACTTTAACAAGTTGAAACAATGATATTGTTGAATCAATTTTTTTGTGATTTTCATAGCATAACTAATAGAGTTAATGCATGTTGAAATATATGTATGTTCTATGATTTAATTATGAGAAATCATTGGCATGTTTTGAATTAGGACTGCTGATAGATATATGAGGGTGCCATCTTGCAACCCATATTGGCTGTGTTGGCCAACACTATAGAAACTAACATATTTTATTTCATAGGTGCTTCCTTGATATATTTGGATTTTAATTTTCTAGAGGCTACCCCACAACCCATACCATCTCCTCCTTTCTTCTTTCCCATAACAATTCCACAATAACATATGCAATATAAGATATGACCAGATCAAATGTTTTGTTAAACTTGTCAAAGTATGTTTACCTCTTTAGAAGAGTTTTTCAATAACTTTTTTATTTTAAAATGAATCCTTTGAGTTTTATTTGACATTATAGACTCAATATTCCATGTACTAGGTCAAAATTACAAATATATGTGAAAATATAATCAACCTAGAGAAAAACACCATTTTTTTGAAAAAATCATTAGCCCAGATTGAAAAAGATTATTTTTTCCCCCAAATATATCTTTAAACCATAATTATACTCCCAAAATTATCCCTACCCAGATAAAAAATTTGAAATTTTAACAATATCAAATTTCCATCCACCAAAAACAAAAACAAAACCCTAAAAACCCTTTTAGATCATACCATGATAATCAAAACATAAAACATCAAACTTTAATGGTGATAAAATCCATTGTTCTATTGCTTGAAAAAATTAGATTTTACTTACTAAAGGTCATGAGATTGAATCTATCGATGCCTGCTTCCCTAACTCCACTACCCACATTAGATGGAATAGTAGTAAATTCAGGATCAAGCCCCTTTCAATGTCAAAAATATAGGGTTGCCCTATTACTAGGTCCAATTATCAAGTTTATGGTGCCTAAAAAACAATAAAAGAAGAGTTGGTTGCTTCTTTCTGAATTTTTTTCACTTTAAACATGGCATACCAATTACTCATGGCTTCCTTACAACCCCTGGGATCAGTGTGCATGTACAAGTAAAGAGGCAAATGTAGAGAGAGAGGAAGGTTTAGTGGGCATCTGAGATATACCATAAGACTCCTTTATATAGTTAATACACTTCTAATTGCAATACTCCCTTCCCCAAAAACTAGGGGCATCAAGACATTCAATATTCATACATGGGTTATGCTTAAGAGTCAACAAAATAGATAACACCTCCCCAACACATGGTAAAAACTGACTAGGTGAATAAACTTTTGTTTTATTGGTGTTATGTGGGATAAATATTTACATAATTTCTCAAATATGATGTCTTTAGCATAATTAATCTGGGTAAAATGAGTACACATAAAAATTCATATAATAGTTCTACCCTATCCTATTTTATGACAATAATTATACTCAATTACAATCAGAACATGGGGACTTATAAAGACCTGATTATAAAGCATAACACTAATCATAATGAACAATAAAAGTATCAATAAAATAATAATCATAATGTCAATCAATGTCCTCATGCTAATAAGGTTGATTACCTTGTTACGCCCTATGATTATAATAATGTAGTGTCACATATCATGAAACAATATCAAGTAGTAAAAATCCAAATTAATTTGTGTTCATGTCCTCAAAATTCCTATCAAGTAAATCCCACTAAATAATATTAGGTATAAATAATCCAAATCAATACCTTCACGGTACCCTTGAAGGGATTAAAATACACTTCAAGTTATCTCCTAGGGGATACCTTGAATATCCTTGTAATACCTTAATACCTTAAAGATATATGTTGTCACTCAATCTTGCACTCTAGAGAGGTTGTTTAAACCTTCTCTAGATTTATTGAAACATTGGATTACCTCTAGGCTTGTGGGTTGCCTATAGTAGATGTAAACCTCTAGGTTTAAGGGGTAATCCAATGTTTCACTCAATCTAGGGAAGGCTTAAACAACCTATCTAGGGTACAAGATTGAGTGATAATAGTTCTGGCATGCTTAGTGGGACCATAAGCTCAAGTACATCTTGTCAAGGTGAATGCTAGTCTTGACAACATCACAACTGCATATGGTGTTCTAATCAACATTTGGTAACTCCATTAAAGGTAAGATTTGGTTTTAGACCAAATTTTATCATTCCTTTGATCATACTTTATGGTCCTTACTAGGTCAATTAATAGTAGAGGAAACTATCATATAGATCTATTCCCTCAACTTGAACTTCCTCTTCAAGTTCAATACCCTCAACCTATCTTGACATTTGAGGAGAAAGAATACTTTACAAGTCAAGATCAAGAGAGTAAAGAGGAACTTGAGGACAACATGTCTAGACAACATTCCTTCTTAGCGTTTAACACTAAAAATATTATACATCTCAATGCATATGATGATATACCTCCTAATGATACCAAGAGTGTTCTTACTTTCAATGCGGAAGGTCCAATCACCCCAAGTGAGCACATTATGGACATTTATAAGTTATGCAAATTTCATAATGTTACTGAAGTTAACATTATAATTATGTTACTTGTCATGTCTCTTAGAGGTAAGGCCCTTGAATGGTATAGGACATTGTTGGGAGGATGTATTACCACTTGGGATGAGTTTGGAGAGTTGTTGACCCAAAGGTTTGGGGATAAAAGTGATCACACATCACTCGTTAATCACCTGAATGTGATTCAAATAGGTCCTAAAGAGACTATTCATGACTTCAATGAGAGATTTAAAAAAACTTGGTATAGGCTACCTTCTCCCATGAGACCCCTTGCAAGCTTTGTCTTCCCTACATACCTAAGGGCTATTGAAACTGACATAACCATAATGTTGTAGTCTATGGGTAGTTAAACCTTACGTGAAGCTTATGACATAGACATTAGAGATGAGAATGGTATAATACAAATTGGTAAACTTCTTCTAAAAGTATCTATGACTCTTTTGCCCAACATGTCTGCTACTCCTCCAAATTTTTCTCTAATCCCAAGTGCAAACAACAAGTCCAAAATTTCCCTAAATAAATCAAAAGAGGCCATTGCTTTGGATGTAAGGTACAAGGCCTTAGAGGCTCAAGTTAGGTAGATAAATATATAATATAGAGTTAATCAAAATTCCTATCCCTATCCTTTATAAGCAAGTAGGTTACCACATTAGTAGTATAGTTAAGGGATAAGATAAGGCTAACCTAACTTCAATAGGCCACCCAATGCTTATAATCCAACTTCTAATTCCAACACAAGAGACATGGTTCCCATCCATAGTAACTTGGTCCAAGAAGAATAATGGTAGCCTTAAAGATAGTACATGGATGCCAATGAAGTTAAAGGTCAAGCTTTGGTATTTTAAGGAGGAGTTACTCCTCAACTATCAATAAAAGATAAGAATTTCATGCAAACATAAATAAATGAAAGATGGCAGCCTCAAGGAGCAAGCTTGACAAAATTTCTTGTGGAGGACACATTTATCCTAAACCAAGGTACTTCATTTTTAGCTAATACCAGATCAAAGAGAAAGGATTTGGGAGATGTTCATGGTGATGATACAAACCCAAATAGTCTTATTTCAAGGCAATAGAGTGTAAGTATAAGTTTAACATCCCCTACAAGTTTTGTACCTATTCAATAAAAATGTGGGAAGGGTAACTCAAAGTGATCCATTGCCTCAATTCAAACACACTTATTTGATTTCAAGGATATAAGAAAAGGTAAATTATACTTTTTTGAACATCATTTATTCTTTGAATAATGCTAAAACTAATATCTCTCTTTGGGAACTGCTTCACACTCTTGGTCAAAAGGAACTACTTCAAGAGTAGTTGTCCCAAATCCACATTAGTCCTAAGCCATCAAGACATGGTGGTGTATCCATTACTAATGATCCTACTCAAATTGTGGAAACCTCTTTTAAATTTGAAAACCACCCATATTTCTACCTCACTTTCATTTTGGGAAACAAACTTGTTCACAATTGCATTGTGGATATTGGGGTAAGTACCTCAGTTATGCCTAAGCTTGTGGAAGATAAATTGGGATTAAATTATGAAACACATAGAAAGGGAGTGATAAAACTTGATGGGACACTAAATAAGTTAGTGGGGATTATCAAAGGTTTAAGAGTTTTCTTTCATGATTGTCCAAGCTTCCCTATCCTTCAAGATATAGTGGTAGTTAGTCTGCCTGCTTACTTTGCTATCTACCTATCAAGGGATTTCACAAAAAATATAGGAGGGTATCTCTTAGCTAATTGGTCTTTATTAGATTTATAACAAGGTATAGATAAAAATTAACCATTAGGACACATCCATTGGCTAAGTTTCATATTGAACCATATTTGAAAACAAGCTCTAATCTAAATTGTTCCATCAATGATCAAGAAGAACATGTTATAAATGATGGATCATGCTCCAAACTTAAAGGCATATATAATATTTCCTCAATGAGTATGTTACTAACATATATGATCATGATCCTTATGCCTTCATGAAATAAACTATTTAGGGAGTATATTACTTACATGAGGAAGAAATGCCAATACCTTCACTCACCAAGGAAGAAAGTGAGAATGATGGAATGTGGAAGATGTTCTTTGATGGTTCAAGGAGCAAGATTGGTGTAGGTTTTGGTGTTATATTTGTTTCCATATTCAAAAAATAATACTATTATTCATATATATTTCATTTTAGTTTCACTTTTAATGTGGCTAAGAATGAAGGTTTGATTCATGGTCTTCAATGGGCAAAAAGAAAAGGGATCAAGAATCTATAAGTATATGGAGATAGTGAATTGATTATGCATCAAATTAGGGATGTGATTTTTGCGAAAAACTCTTTGAGTAAGTACTATAAGCATATGTTATGGTATTTATTTTAAGACTTCAATGCATTCAATAGACAATCAGTCCCAAGGGAGTAGAATAAGCATGCCAACAGGTTAGTCGATATAGGGGCACAATTTGATACACCTACTACCATAAAAGAGGAGGGAAAATAATCTCACATCAAGGTAATTATAAGACCTTCCATCCCTGATAATGAGGTCTCTTTGCAAGTGTTTGATAGTGACAAACACATTATACATTTCCAGCAAAATGAAGCTGAGTTCTCTTCAAGAAACTAGAAAAGACTCCATGATTAGTTTGAGAATTAGATTGTATAGCTGAGGAAAAAAAAGATACATAAAATATTGGTATATTTAGAGAGTATCTTTAATGAATATTATCAAAGGAATAAATAAAACTTAATAATTTATACAAAGGAGGATAACTATGAAAGGGTCTTGATCTTCAAAGACAAACTCCTTAAACTAGGTAAAGTATGTTCTACATCAGAAAAACCAAGAATTTATTGATTTATGTAGAGAATTCCATGATATATTTTCTTGGGAATATAAATAAATAAAAGGGTTTAATCCTATTCTATCCCATCATACTATTGAATTATAACCTAGAGTTAAACTAGTTAGGAAAAAACAAAGGCCTATCAATCCTAATGTTAAACAACTCATGAGAATGGAACTTACCAAGCTCCTTGAATATAATATAATCTTCCCTATCAAGCACTCAACTAGGGTAGCTAACCTTGTGCATATTAGGAATGATAATGGGGAAATAAGAATTTGTGTGGACTTTAGAGATCTCAATAGGGTGTCACTCAAAGACCATTACCCATTACCTCTTATGGAGAATATTTTACAAGTTGTTTTAGGTTCTCAACACTTCTCACTCCTAGATGGATATTTTCGTTATAATCAAATTTTGGTGAATGAGGATGATTATTTCAAGACAACATTTACTCTACAAAATTGGGAACCTTTTCTTATAGGAAGATTCCCTTTAGCTTATCAAATGTTGGTGCCACATTTCAAAGGATAATGGACATGGATTTCAATGGGTTAATCAATGAAATGTTGTTAATGTATCTAGATGATATATCCATGTTATATAAGGATGAAAATGAGCATATGAAACACCTAAGGAAAGTGTGTGAAAGGTGAAAACAAAATAGGGTATATCTCAATCCTAAAAAGTGCATTTTTACTGTCCATAAAGGTAGGCTCCTAGGACACATTATTTTCAAGGATGGTCTAACCATTAACCTTGAAAGGATAGAGGATACTCTAGGCCTATCATGGCCCTTACACAAGAAAGGAATCCAAAGTTTCTTAGGAAAGATAAATTTTGTGAGAAGGTTCATACCTAGTTTTACATCTTTGGTGAAGCCTATCATAACCATGCTCAAGAAGAATCAGGTCTTCACTAAGACTAAAGAGGGTAAAAACAATTTTGAATATATCAAACAAGAAATTTCACAAGCCCACACTCTTTTAAACCCTTATTTTTCTAAATATTTCATGTTGTATTCATTTGACAACCTTGATACTATCTCAACTATGCTTATGCAAAAGAATGATAAAGGTATTGAACAACTAATTGCATTATTTAGTCAAGGTTTGGAGGATTATGAAGTTAAGTATACATTTAAGGATAAAAAATTCCTTGATATTGTAGGAGGGATAAATAAATTTAGATATATGGTTTCAAACAATAGGATCCAATCATGGTTTCTCATCCTAGCACTAAAGAATTCCTTTTAAGCAAAGACCTCAATGAAAAGAGGGCAGGGTAGATTACAAAGGTAATGGAATTTGATGTTGACAAATTTGATAAGAGGTAAGGGTATTTGTGAACAAATAGCTTTAGACCTCCATGAGCCAAAAGAAGAAGCTTTGGTTAATCAAGATTGCCCTCAACCAACCGATTCCATACCTCTACAAAGTTAGACACAAGACATCATCATATTTCTTTAAAGTGGTATTTTATATTTCAAGTTATTACTTATTGTGTTTAAGATGGTTTAACTTTTATAAGAGATACAAATAGTGTATTATTGAGATGCATTTACAATGATCAGTTTGGAGTCTTGCTTGAAAAGTTTCATGATGGAACAACAGGAGGCCATTTATCTCCAAGAACCACAACTGTAAAGATCACGAGGGTAGGATATTATTATCATATCCTTTTCAAATAATGTTATGCTTGGGTAAGAAGGTGTGTACAATGTGATTTCTTTGTAGGTAAACAAAATCTTGTATCTCTCCCTTTGATGCCGATTCAAGTAGATCAACCCTTCATGCAATATGGTATTGAATTCATTAGTATGATAAACCCCCCATCAAGTGTTGGCCACAAGTGGATCCTCACAATAACTAATTACTTTAAAAGGTGGTTTGAGGTAGTTGTATTTAAGGATGCCAATGAGAATGCTATCTTGGAGTTTTATGAAAATATTACTATAAAGTTTGGGGCTCCTACGATCATTTTAGATAATGCACTTGCTTTCATGGGTGCTAAGACAACTAATTGGGCAAGTAGTAATGGTATATATTTGAGTACATCATCTAATTATTAGCCTCAAGGTAATGGGTTGGCTGAGTCTACTAATAAGAACCTAATTAGAATTATCAAGAATACCTTGGAGAATAATCAAATAACTTGTCACACTAAATTGAAGATAGCCTTATAGGCTAATAAAAACACTCATAAGATGTCAATAGGTAACTATCCCTTTTTTACTGTTTATGGGAGAGAAGGTAGGTTATTTGTATCCTAAGAGATACCTGACTTAGAGCTGGCATATCAGTTAAAATTGCTTAAAAATACTCCAATAGAGGTGAGGTTGATAGAGTTGATGGAGCTACAAGAGACTAGAGACAATGCTCACAAATCCATGGAGCATCATCAAGTGATAATGAAGATATATTTTGATAAGAAATCAAATCCAAGAGTATTCCAAGAGGGTGACATAGTATTAAAATGGGATGAAGATAAAGCAAAGCCAATAAGACATACCAAGTTTGATACTTTGTGGAGTGGGCCATACATCATCATCAAGTGGAAGAAAAATAACTCCTTTTAATTAGCAAAAATGAATGGGGAGGAGTTACCTATCCCTGTAAATGGGATCCACTTGAATCCCTGCTACTGATGAGATGAAGGTTAGTTATGTACATAGTAGATTAGATGTGTGTTATTTTATGTCTTTACGTGTATTTTCCCTAAGTGCTTAGGGAGCACAAGTATGAGTTTGATGTTTTCCTTGTGTGTTTATTTACTTGATGTGTTTGATATGTATTTTTAGTCTATTCAAAGGTAATTCAATGTCAAGTATAATGCATAGGTGACTTCATATCCCAATAGATAGGAGAAGGCTACCGGTCTTTGGCATAACTGGCTTACCACCCCTAGAAAATCACCAAAATATTGACTAATTTGACCCCAAAACAAATTAGGTCAACCCCCTATATATTCAAATCTATCATAGGGTTTTTTAGGTTGGAAAATGTGTTTTACAGTCTTTAATGAAGTAAAATATTATGTTTTCATCCTTGGTCATGTTTATTAGTTTGTCTTAGGTCATCTAAGGTCACATTTTGAGTCATTTAATGAAGTGGTATAGTTTTCATGAAATACAAAGGTATCAAGGTGAAAGATAACATCCAAGGTGTTAGTTGAATGTCAGGAGTCAGTTTTGTAACTGACATAATGCAAGTTCAATGTCCATCCAAGGAGATCACTATAAAATAGGTAGTTAAGGGTAGTTGTATAGATAAAGACAATCCACTTGGCATGTGTGATTACTCAAGAGTGTCCCTTAAGATCCCAAAAATACATTTACATGATTAATAAGTTATGATAGGTTTAAATTTGGCAAAAAATAGTCTATCTCCTTCATCGCTCTCCTAGACAAGGTCAAACAAGTCAACTAGTTTACTTTCAATATTGATAGAAGGAACAAAGTTAAATCAAGTGTAGTTGGTGGGTGATGTTAGAATTCCTTCACTTCCTTTTCATGGTAATAGTTTCTAGTTTGGAGTACTATGCTCTATAAATAATCACTAATATTGTTGATGACTTCAAACTACCTACTCATCCCCATGGAATTTGGTTTTCTTATTTGTTTGTAGTTGTCTGATGATTCCATGTATTGTAGGAGAATTTTAATATATTTATATTCATTTACATGTCATTTTCATCTATTTTTTCATATGTGGATGTGGATCCACATGTAAAATCACTCTATTATGATAGAGATGCATAACTATCAATGGTTTGTAGATAGTTGTTTTAAGGTAAATATTTTGTCCTCTCAAAATGAATTTAAATCCAAGATAGTACACTAGTTAAAAATTATTGAAACATGGTGATCAATTTTTTCATGGAGGTTTTGGTCTCAAGAATATCATTGTTGAAGTACTAGGCCTAAAGCACAAACACAATCAAGTAACCCTGCAACAATCATCTACATGATTGTGTGATGGTGCTTATGTATGGGTACGTATGAGTTATAAACCTATAAAAAATAATAAGATATAATGTACCATAATAAACATGGTAGAACCATTGGGAAAGACAAACAGATAGAGATAAGACCTAGAACATAGTCATGATATATATATATATATAGTCATATCTCTTTATGACTATCATCTACAGTCAAGTGGAAATAGGCTTTCAATAGGTTGTGATGAAGATTTTGCTTTCAACAGGATTTGATGAGGTTTTTAAGGTAACAATACTATGGAATGAGCATTTAAAGGAGTTTAAAGGTTAGTTATGAAAGAGGATCTAATACTATATATAGTCAATTTTCTTGATAACGACCTACAGTCAAGATGAGATTTTGCCTTCAAGAAAGAGATTCATGAGTTTGGATGTTTAGAGTCACTAAGAATTCAATGAGACGTTTTAGAGTGTGGTCCATAACCTAAAATGTCTTGTATATAATCATATTCAACCTTCTAAGTAATCATCTATTGTCATAATTGAAGAAGGATACAAAATGAGAATTTTTACCTTAATATTTCAAAAAAGATATTTTTCTCTATAAGGTGTCATCTTGAAATGAATATTTATGAAGTATAATTAAGCCTAGTGAATTCAAAAAATTAGCTTAGGCCTTAGAAATCACATCTAAGCACAATAAGAAGTTGTTGGATTAAGAGACTATAGGTTAATTAGGTTTCCAATTCAGCCAAGTTTACACTTGAGATACTCAGTAAAATATAGTGCAATTGAAACCAAAAGGACCTATAACCTGTAAATAACACCTATGGTGTTGATGACAAGGAATGATGCATGTTTCAAAGACATAAATGAGTTTATTAAAGTTGTGAGGTGACTTTAAAAGACCCCAATATGAATCAAAGGGATGTAACACAGTGCTCAAGGTAAGAATCTACACTTACAGGAAATGTTTGATTTCCCTAAAAATGGATACCTACCGTTTAGATTTAGAGTATAAACTAATCTAAGCCAATAAATGATGAACTTTGGTTGATGAAAGGAACTTTAGATGAAATGGTATTATTGATTTGATATGGAATTGAAACATGGAAACATAATGCTCAAACACTAATACACACTTACATGCATCCCTTGATGCACCTAATGGACATCTATAGTTTAGGCCATACACAAACTAGTCTCATGCTAATGGAAAACATAGGTTTAGTTGATGGAATAAGACATGGGTTGAAGTTATCACATATATTCCATCATCATAGTGGTGTCAATATACTTCCACATGATCCTTAGAGGCCAATAATAATAAAGACAACCATAACTCAAAATTATTAGACTCAACCCAAAAACCCTACACGCAATCACTATTCAAGAAACTAGTACTAAGAGTTTGAAAAATTTAGAGGATTTAAAGGTATGAAAATATTTTAAAATTTTAAAAGGGGTCCTTAGTACCTATTATATCTATTCATGGCCTTAGATTGGCTAGTAAAATATGTGAAGTGCCCTCTATTTTATCTCAAATAAAGGGCACTCCCAGTCAAGACCACCTTGTAGGCATAGGGCATGAATGAAGAATGGAGGAAAGGGAGAATAAATAAGAACTATATAATGATTTGAGAGGTTTATATCAGGATGAAAGAGTTTTAATAAGCATATGTAACTCTTGTAAACATTCACAAGTGGTCATATACACAAAATATACAATCTTGCAAACTAGGCCTAAACCCTCAGGGTGCCTAGTTCCACTTCCATGACCATATGACATTTCTAATCCAATTTATAGCCTTAAATGGGAGATATAAGGTTGATCAAAACCATTTAGTTGTAGAGGGAATCACAAGAATGGTTAATTTCACATTTGTCAAGACTGTATTAGACCTACCCAGAATGCAAGAGAAAGCTCAAGAGGCCATGTTCAAAGGCTCATACCTATACAAAAAATGTGCATGATGCATAATGGATATAGGAGTAGTTGAAATGTGTCCTAAAATTTGTCTCAATGTAATTCTTTTGGAGTTTTAGTGTCTAGTTTTTATGAACCATTGTTAAGAACCAAAACAACTCAAAACCCTCCTTAAACCCTTGCTGAAGACTCAATGGAGAAAATATGAAATAATATGCACTCATAAGGGATAATTTGGTTATAAAAGTGTTTTTAACTTGTATATAACCCTCAAAATTTTCATGACATCTATTTGGTCCATACTATCTCTGGTATGGACAGGCTAAAATTTGAGTTTCTTGTAGGGTTTAATGTGTTTTGTAGGTGTAGAGGAGAATGGGTGGATGAAATAAATTGAAGGAGGTCAATAGAGACTTATTATAACTATGTATAATCATATATCACCACAAATAATCATATAAATAACTCTACTACATAGTTCACTATAGGTAGTTTTGGACAAATAGTGAAAATGAGAAGTGACTGCCTAGTGAAAAGATGAAAGGTCTATTTTTGGATCTTTTTAAGGTATAAATCATGAATTATAAGGTAAATTTAATTTTAAAGTATATCCTAAATTTTTTTCCATGGATTTATTTAAGCAAATTCTAGTCACCTTGATGACAAATGTGAAGATTGAAGCCAAGAGGGCTAGTAAGTGACTGCATATAGTGAATACAAGTGTCAAGAGGAAGGCTATTAGTTAGGGAGGTATCTGATGATGGTGAAATATTTTTTCCTAACCTCCCTAAGACATTTCATATGTGTCAAGTATTCCTAGTTTATTTTCAATTGGTCAAAGTGATGTTTCATCATGAAGGTAGTTTTCAAGAAGGATACTTGAGGTCTCTATGCAAACTTGAAGGAGAATGATGATATTATGGTGGACACATGTCCATGAAAACTTATATACCTATTTTATAATTCATTCTATTGAAAATTTTCTAATTTTACAAGTCTTGACACTTGGATTTGTGACCTTTCCACTTCCCTTCTTCACTCTCCTCTCCTATGCTCTATAAATGCAAGCCATTTTGGCTTTTGTAATCTAATCCATGTTTGGCATGGCTAATCCTTGCTGGTTTGAAAATGATGTTTACCTTTAAATAAATATTTAAATTTGGTTTTGATTCTATAATTCATTGTCTAAGTGTGTGGAGTAGTGCAAAAGTTGAATGATAAGTGGTAATCACCTATCCTTGCATTCATCTTATTCTCTCATATTATGTGTAATTAATTCACTCTTTAACAGGTCACGTGAAATTTAGTCAATGTCCTTATTTATATCTAAGTGTAAGGAGTTTTATTGGTGTCTATGATTATGACTTTTGTACATTCACCTTGATAAATACAATACATATCACTTTCATTTTTGAAATACTTATGTTGAAGTAATCTAGAAGTTTGAAGCCAATCTTGTGAGAAATATTTCATAGTATAGGTCATGGTAGTCTAATGGATATAAATTTGGTGTATCACCTTGTTAGAATATGTTATTTTCATGCTACTTTTTATCCAATTAAACAAGTAGTGTAGGTGATGAATAACAAATTCTAATTTAGAGAGCTTGCCCTTAAACCTAGAGGTTTACCTCTACTATAGACAACCCATAGGCATATAGGTAATCTAATGTTTCACTCAATCTAGATAAAGCTTAAACAACCTCTCTAGGTTGAAATTTTAAGTGACAACAATACCCTTGAAGGTTTTAAAAGGCCCATGAGATACCTTGAAGGGCCTTGAAGTACCTTCAAGGTATCTCTTAGGAGATATCTTGAAGGTCTGTAGTACCTTCATGGTATTTCCTAAGAGATACCTTAAAGGTAATATATACCTTAAAAGTAATATATATAAAAGGGCCTTGTAGTAACTTTAAGGTACTATATACCTTGAAGGGCCTTGTAGGGTACTACATACCTTGAAGGGCCTTGTAGTGCCTTCAAGGTATCTCTTAGGAGATACCTTGAAGGTACTACATGGCCCTTCAAGGTATCTCCTAGGAAATAACTTAATGTACTAGAAGGTCCTTCAAGGTATCTCCTAGGTGATACTTTGAAGGGCCTTGTAGTACCTTCAAGGTATCTCCTAAGAGATACTTTGAAGGGCCTTGTAAAAAATTTAAGAACACATAAGGCCTATCAAAGTAACACATAAGTGATACCATAAAGGTATCACTAAATATATATCTAAAAACTAAAAGGTATCTCTATAACACACCTCTCAACTTTTTATTAGAGAGATAACTCTGATGGTAACTCTTAATAGATAAGTTAGCCCTCAAAACCATCACCATAAATATGTAATAAATACTACCCTCAAGCTATGTCCTATAAATCTATTGCATCTTAATCATATGCTTTTCAAAACCTATCTCCTACATTAATTTGACATGATTTCAAACTTTACATTTTAAATTCAAATTTTAGAAAATGGGAGAACTCTAAAATAATCTTCCAAGAGATACCTTGAGAGGTATCAACTATGAGAACATTCTCAAGCTATAAACCAAGTAACTCAAAATAAACCTCTTGAATTGACATCCAAGTCACCTAAGAGATACCTAACAAGGTATTTTTTAAAGATACTTTGGCCATCAATTAATCATTATCAAAAATCCTATATGATAATAGTTGAATTTAAATTATATGTTTTCCAAACCCAACTCATATATAAATTTAAAATGAATTTAAATGTAACATCTTGGACTAAAATTTTATAAAATAAGATACCTCTCATGTAACTCTCAAGACATACTTTGGCCCTTAGATCTGCACCATCAACACATAAATAGTATTACATTCAAGGTACATACTAGATGATATCTCTTTCATCAAAATCATATCTTTCAAAAACCAAGACCTTATACCATATTTACATAATTTAAAATCCATTGTATAGTATCTAATTTATTTAAAATGAAAGATATCTCTCAAAGTATCTCCTAAGAAATAACTTTTAATGAATCTCTCAAGATATGCCTTGGCACTCAAATTCAACACCATCGAGTAAATATTAATTAATACCTTCAAGGTAACTCCTAAGTGATACATCTAGCATACAAATTATATGTTTTAAAAACCTTCACCTTATATAAAATTTTCATGATTTCAAAGCTAACATATACTATCCACATTTTAAAAAATGTGATCTCAAGATATCTCTTGAGAGACAGCGTGTGATCCAAATCCATAATCATCAATAAGTAAATAAAAATATCTCTAGGATATCTCCCTTAAAATACCTCTTACATTTAAATTAAATGTTTTTTATACCCACCTCTTATATTAAAATATAATAAGTTAAATTAACATTTACACATATAAAATTACATTATACGTCTGAAAAGGTGTCTTTAGGGTCATACTACTTCCATAAAAAATGATATGATTTCAAAGCCAACAACTTTTATCAAGATTTTATTAAATAAAATATATCTCTCATGGTATTGACCTAGAGATATGAAAAGTAATTCCTATGAGGAATATATCAAGGTATGTCTCAAGAGACACCTTGGATACCAACTTCCTTTCCATAAGCAAGTAAACATTGTGCTTTCAATTTTATAATGTGTATATGTTATTTAAACATATGAAACTTATGTTATCATGGTCCAATATTTTTAAATCTAGCATTGTTTGATACCATAAAATATACCTTCCTAAGATTTAATTTGTATTTTATAGTGTAATTTAGAACTCAAATTTGTTGATATATAATTAATCACTAGTTAATCACAAATAATCACAAGTGATATAATATGCAACTTAGAATTTACAAAAGAATTATATTGAAATCATTTCAATTGCTTTGTAGAATGTCTTCAGGGGAGAAAAAAATTCCAAAAATTAAAAGACAAAAGAAGGCTTCAATCATAAATATTATGGATATAGTATAATATAAAATACAAAAAAATTAATTAAAGCCACATTGACATCTTCCATATTATGGTGGTGATAATATTCTTGATAGCGATTAGTATTTTGAGTTGTTTAGTCCAACAAATATGCATACATGTATTTATTTATTTAGCACTATATCTAGAAAAAAATCTTCTCAGATTGAAATAATTTTTGCCTATGATAAGGATGAACTTGTAGATGCCATTCAATTCCAACTAAAATTATTGAACGGAGAAGAGGGGATGATCCATCATGAAACAACTAGATTTAATAAATTTATACCCAATAAAATGGAATTAACAAAAATGAATGTTTTTCCTTCTTGTGAAACATTTGGGATTCAATTGAATATCTATGACAACCTTATAATGTCTGGGTTGATAGATAGAGATGATTTGGTCCTTATAATATAAAATATATTGAAGGAAAAATGTGAACAAGGGGCACCAACTTATTCATCTTTCCACCATGTAAATATGTATTTAAGTTACCTTACAAAAATGACAGAAATAACATTGAAGAAAACAAGACAAGTAAGGGTGACCTTTATGTTTGTAGTTTTAAAAAAGGCTATACCAAAACTCATAACAATGGAGAAATATAAGATCGAACAAACGGTTTATACACTTCTATTGGCATAAAATTCTGATCAGACACAGTGAAATCTATAAATGGCATATTTTCTTTAGAAATTATGCCTTAGACATTTGTGTAAAACTTTGTGAGTTTGTGGATGCTAATATAAAAATAATAAATTTGAATTAAAGAGGGGTGCATGCTATAATTCATTCATTCTTAAAATATAATGAGGTTCTAATGAGGAATGCTATGTTAAATCCTTTTGATCCAAATAACCCTCAATATGAAATAAAATCAAAAGAAGTCTTTGAACAAATGTTGGAGAAAAATAATGTTAGATTCAAAATTATAGATGGCCAACACACAATTACAACACAAAAGAGAATTATTTCAAAGGAAGAATATAATTACATAACTTTGAGAATAAAATGTTCTATTAGAAGGGCTAGATTTCTAAAAATAGGTACTCCATTTCATATTGTTCATAAAATATGTAACCAATATAATGAAGCTAATGAATCAATTTATAAGTCTTATTTGTTAAAAGATTTCAATCTACACGTGACCTTATCCAATTGAGGGGTTGGAATAATTTTAAAATAGGGAAAATAAGATAGAATAAATACGTGAACAAGATAGGCACTTGTTCACATAAATGAACTACTTAGCATAATAATTACGGGAGAGAAAATGCATTATTTTCATAGAACAACACATTTGGGATTGTTTTGATAAAGAATTTGATTTGTTTGAAAATTTTACTTTACTTGGCTCAGATAAACAAGATTTGAATCTTATTGGTATAATAATACTTTAAAATATTTAAGGGATTTCATACAAACACAAAATAAAACTAGAAAAATTATTAGAAATAGGGTCTATTTTCTTCTTGAAAAACCGTGGGTGCAATAACATAGATAATTGGTGAAAAAAAGTGAAGCTACAAAGTAACATATTATAAATAATTATAGATTATTTCACCAATAATTATTTGACACTTCCAATAGATAAAACATTTGCACTTGAATAAGTAATGGAACATTATAAAATTCCTACCAAAAGGTTAGATGATTTGTGTGTCATGAATCAAAGTATTTAAAAAAAAATTTTTTTTTGGGAAGAATTAACACCAAATTAAATAATTATATTCAGAAAATATCTAAATATTGAGGGATGTAAGCTTCCAGGGATAGACATAAATTTTTAGTTGCCATTACAACCTTATCTCTTTTTCCATCCATTTTATAAGATCTCAGTACAATGTTCATTATTGGTATGAATATTTATTTAATCATTATTGATATTTTAAATGTCATTGAAGATTTTAAGGAAGAACATCTTCGACTATTTCTTAAGGCTTTGATTGATAAATTTATTATTTGGGCTTTCAATGTATTCATCATTCAAAGTTGACCATTTTTTTGGCATTCAGAACTCTTTGGGAAAGTTATGTGTTGGTGATTTCAAATATATCAAAAATACAAGTGTCATACTTTGGGGTCCAAATATTGATGGATTCAATTGGGCAAATATTACAAGGATCAATTTTTCTCAAGATTCCACTAATTTTGAGCTTGAAGATTTCATCCTTCACTCACAACAAAACAAATTAGAGGAAGGTGTTGACATTTGTAAAGAAATATCAACATTTTAAATAACTGATTCATAAAAAATAGGAAGGTCATTCAAAAATAAAATATATAACTTATTTTGGGAAAGACTAATATCTACTTTCAAAAATTCAGATACATGTAATGTGCTAGGAATAAATACAGGAGCTGGATTGGTGCATGCTTGTACACAATTGAAAAGGAATTTATCTTGCATTACACAAACTAAAGAACAAACAATTTTTAATGTTCAATTTCAAAATTTTATGACAAATTTAGAGCCACCAATACTAGAACAACCACTTTAATCAATACTAGGCGCATAACATTCTGAATTTTTTTCCCAATCATATTTTTTTTTCAAAACTAAAATATTAACAATATTTTGGTGTTTAAGACACATGGCATTGGATGCAAGTGAACAAACCATAATAATGGAAAATCAAATCAATTCACATGACACATCACAAGTTGAAGAGGGTAAGATAAGATCATACATATTTCTATAAATTGTTAAGTGTTTATCAATTTTTTTATTTTATCTCTATAAATTTTTAAGTATTTATATAATTTTTTATTTATCAAATATTTATAATATTGACAAAATATTTTTTATTCTATTTATGTATCCATTAAAACATTTCACAACACAACTCTACAACTTTATGTCTTTAATAAAATAAATCAAGAGACAACTCTACAACTTTATGCCTTGACAAAAACAACACAAGGTATAACTCTATGACAAGACATTTTTTTAGATATTAATATCAGTGAAATTTATGATAAATATTTTTATCTACTACTAAAATTATTATATAATACCTTGCAGGTAATAAGGAACACAATGTTCAATGGAGTGCCAATGTGAAAACTATAAAAAAATAAAAAATGGTGAAATCCCCTTTATCTGAATGTGTAATTATACATTTTCATGTACTAAAATATATTTATTGTAAATATTTGATCATGATTTATTTAAACACATTAGAATTGAATTTTTCTTTATGGAGAGTGTAGAGGATAATAAAATATAATGGTGTTGGAAATATTACCAAAATTGTTTGCCCCCTGTCCTATCCTACACTTTTACACTCAAAAAAGGAGATGAATATGCTATTATATTGTGTTTAACCATATTTTATAATTTTTGACACCCCACATAATTTTTTTAATTGCACTAATATCTACACCCAATCATGTATTATTGATTATGCTTACATTGTTTTTTGTTGGATTGGTTGAGACATATAAGGAATTATATTAATTAACATTATGTCTATTCAAACCTACTGTTGAGTTTAATGAATGCCATTTAATATAAGATTGGATAAAATTTACTAATTACAATATGGGATTACAGCCATTTAGATTGAAAACACTTTTTACACCTTATTGATGGTTATTACTTGAACACATTCTTCTTTGGTTGGCAATGAAAGTTTGGTGATTCATGTTATTACCACTATTTAATATTTGAGAAGTTGAGGTTTTATCCCTACTTAAAAATATTCATATGAATCGAGAATAAGTATCGAGTGATTTCATTTGATTTAAGTCTATACAAGACTATGATATGTATTGATCTAGGCCGACTTAGTTTGATGAAATGTTAAGTGTACTTGAGTTTGATTTATAATTAATAAAAAGTTTGAGTTAAAGTTTAATAAACATTTCTCATGTGTTGGTATATTTTACCTAAGTTGTGCATACATAAATTACTATTTATGTATTATTATGCTTGTGTCTGAGATAAATCTAGAAATAATATTATGTATTGAATAAACTTTACAAGAATATGGAAATACTAATACCCTATTCTAATATTCTCAGATATTATTTTATAGGAATTACAACTACAAATTGAGCATGCATTTAAGAATAAGATGTAATTATTACTTATTATATTTAGTTAAAAATTATATAGTTGGTTTCCTTATTCTATAAATTATGTATTTATTTTAACATTTTAGGACTTAGTGTATGCAAATCCTATGTTGTTAAGGGGGTTGAGTATAGTAAATCAAGGTAGAAATATGAAATAAATACAACCACTGATTTGTAATAGAATTGACTTAATTTGACATTTATAAAAATAACAATAAATAATGTAAATAAGAACTTAGCTAGAAAATGATTGAAATGGGAGATTTAAATGCTAAAAACTGAGATAAAGATTGGTATGCGTGTTACAAATAAGATCTAGGTATCAAAACCCTTCTTGAAAGTAGCTCCATAATAGGACAATAGTGACATATAGTACTAGTGTCCCTATTTTAGTAGTAGTGTCCTCTATGTAGAACTATTCTAAGCTTTTAGGTGCACCTATGTTTGGGTCTGTCGAGACTGTTCCTATATACATGAGTTATGAATCTCTATAGATGACCTATTTTGAATAATTTTATATGCAAACCCTAATCATCCATGTTGTTAGGGCATCTAATTGATATAATAAATAATGTGTGTTATTTTTAGGGTAGGCTAGACATCCTCAACACCCCATTGTGATGAGAGTTACATACATACCAATACTTCAAAGAAGAATTGAGCCCATTGTAGTTCTCCCCACCTAAGTGTTTATGCAAGTGCAAGTGAAACTAGTATGAATGTTGACTTGAGTAATTTGAATGTGATTGAGACTAGAAAACTAAATAATCTGAGCTTAGGAATATTATAGATGGTTGTAAGAAAAAGTGGAGTAGAATAAGGATTGATAACCTTAATTATGCAAAACTTATTTTGAGCTTGTATGTTTAATTTTGCATCTTATTTACATCTAGTGATTAGAAGGATAAAATTAATGTATATATACTATTATGGTGCTTGTGTAGGTATTAAAAGAGGTCTAAGCCAACCCTAGGTGGTCTTAGATTTGAAAAGATATATGTTGGTAAAAAAGGAGAGAAAGGACAATATTACCAAAATTGGGACACTAGCACCATGTGGCACTAATGTCATTATTATAGAAATAGTATCCAAGTGGTACAACCTAAGGCACTAGGGGCTAAGATGTGAAGATGAGGGTCTAGGACTACTTTAGGGATGTATAAGGATGACTGTGGTATATACAAACGCTGGATAAGTGTGAAATAGGCCCCAAGATAGGCCTAGGGATAAATTATGGATAGGTGGTCTCAAGTAACACTCTTAACATTCAAGTGTCATTTTTAGGTGATTACATTTACCCCCCATTTATTATAGAAATGCAATAAAGTGAAATTACAAGGATAAAGTAAAAAGAAGCATACCTAGACTTACCTAAAAGGTAAAGCCCATGAATATAGATTTGAGTATGTGAAGCATGATCCCTTGTGTGTCCTACAAATGAAACATGCATAGATCAGTCCTTACCTAAGGGATATCAAAAATAAAGACAAAACTAAGGAAATAAATAAAACTCTATAAAGAGATAAAATTGAGTAAAAAGATAAGAGAGAGGAAAGGAATAAATACACCTCACTGTGTACATGAACTAATGTATAAACTTAGAGAAAAAACTATGTGTCTGCATGTAGATAATGATTAATATATAAATAACTTGGACCAATATGATGGCTTGCTCAATCCCCATGTGTGGGAGGCTCAAGAACTTAATCTCATTTTGGCTCCATCATTTTCCACCCCTGCTTGCTGGGTCATGACCTATGAATAGATTGGATTGGACTGATGATGTGTCTAACCCTCTCATCTAGGTGGCTCAAGAACTCAATTAGACTATGACTCCATCATTTATTGCCCATGTGTAGTAGATGCATCTTAAACTAAAACTATGTGATGTAACTAGCAATGTGTAACTAGGGATGTGTAATTAGAGATGTTGATTGTAGGACCACTTGAGTATATTAGGTAAGTTTGGGCCACTTAGGATTGCTAACCACCATAGATGGAGTAAGGCATGACTCTAGGGTGTGACTTGGAACATAGTGTCTAATGTGTACAACATAGAGATTGACAGGGAATTTATCATTTTGTATAGTCCACTAGTGTATAAGTGAGCATACAAAAATAATGTGCTACACACATGCCCCCAAATCTGATATCAGAGAATATAGATTCTAGACTAAGTTTCAATAATTTATATCCAAAAATATAAACTAAAATAGGAATGATCATACCAGTTTTGATGGCCCCAATTTGAGTAAACTAGTATGAATCTAAGCTACATTATGCCAAAACTAGTAATCTATAACTGAACCTATGTAAACCTAAACTATACCTACTATACTTTTATAGCTAATATAGAATTTTCTCAAACTAAGGCTACTAGATAATAGTACTTTATCTTGGATTTTAGTGCCATGTGGTCTTAGTGTCCCAATTTGGGCACTAATGTCCAACTGTTCTTATTTTTGTGCAAATATAACTAATCTTTGTGTCACTATTTTCCACTATATTTTCCTCAATTTAACTTCTATGTTCTGAGCTAGTGTGCTGAAACTTTATATTTTGAGTGTATCTAGATAGCCTAATCTCTATGATAAACCCCTGTGAATGCCACCTATTTTAAGGGGACTTATTGTACATGTGTATGAATTATCCTTCAAATAAAAATATTTAAAAAATGTGTGTTAGTTGGAGCATATATGATATCTTCATAATAAACCAATATGTGTATACATAACATCAAAATGTAAGATATCTGAGCATAGGTTTGTAATGTACAATGTATGTTAGGTCTTGCATACACAAGGTTATCAAGATAGTTGTAATGATGTATATGAACAATAAATATGAGTAATAACTGAGTAGTTACCTAGGGGGATGGGGCATGATGTCCATCATAGCACACAAGTAGGAAGGGGAGATGCATAAGGTTCCTCATAGCATCTAAAATTGGAGTGTGTAATAAGAAAGAGATAAGTGTCATGTCCATGATGCATACAATAAAGCATACATACAATACACATGAGGTACACAAAGTAGGACAAGGGGCCATAATATAAGGAACATGGGCACATGTCACTAAATATGAGAAAGCAAGACATACAAGGACTTGCTAAATTATACACATACACAAACAAGTAAGGTGGCTTATATCCACATGGAAGGACATGTTCAATTGTCCACATACACAATAAATAAGGCACACACAAGGACATGGGAATATGTCCAAAGGATAATTATAATGAAAATAAGTGGTATATAGCCATAAAAAAATGGCATATTAAAATTCCCTTGAATAAAAGAAACATAGAGACACAATCAAGTCTAAACTAGGAAACTAGAAATGAAAGTATACATGAACATGTGGTAAAAATATGTATAATATCTAAGATGTACATATGCTGAGTCTAAAGTAGTAATATTCAGAATAAAATTTGAGTAGGTGTAGCATCATCAATATCAAAATATAACAATACTAAATCTGTGATGTAGAGTTTAAAAAGATGTAACATGGTAATTGAAATTATGTATAGGATGCTCCCAAATGGGTGAATGTATCAAATAAAAAAATCATGTATCTATGTATATACCTTTAATAGATAGATAATAGCAAATATGGATATGTGTAGTGGACCTGAGTCCTATAGCAATCTACATGAACTTGATAGGAACAAGTGAAGCATATATGTATGATAAAAATTGACTATACTAAGATAACTAGCATATGTAGTGTTTGGAAAATATAAGAAGTGTAACCATGATAATAGATACAATCTAAATTTTATGTTTTTGGAGTAAATATTTGAATGTTTTTGTGTTTTGACATATTATATTATTTTTGTATTTTTTGGATATAAAATATGTATAAGCAACATGAAAATGAAACTATATACAAAGAGAAAGAAATAAGTACAATATGTACAAGAAGGGAAGAACAATACTAATCGATGAGTCTCATGGAAGGCTCACTATCAATGTGGCTTGTGTCAAATAAAGGAATAATGATCATGTATGCTATATGAAAAGGTAACTGAGGTCCTAGAACCTTTTATACTAAGTTATCTATAACTTTCATTACCTCTGAAGTGGTGCTAAGAATCCATGAAACTGACTATGGGCTCTTGTGAATTTTAGTGGTCTTAGGGACATCCCTATTTGGTAGAAGATGATATAGCTAGCATAGGTTCCCTCTATTGAGAACCTTAATAACTCAATAATACTGATCTTAGAAAAAAATGAGTAGAGAGAGGCCCTCTATAATTTGTAACATATCTCTGATGCAAGGGTCTTTCTAATAATTGTCTCCATGGGAGAGTATGCATACACATTAATGGTGTAACTCACCTACATTGGAGGATCAACTAAAATATATGGTGTATTGATGGGAACTATGCTTAAAAATGTAATTGGTAACTACATTGTGACTACCCATGAGATAGGTATAAGATACTCATATGAAAGACCTCAACTATGATCACCTGATTTGTATGTATATATTTAAGGCATGTGTACATGATGGATGGGATTGATTGTAGCTATTGTAACTATGGCCTACCCAATAACATGTCAAATATGCTTGCACTAGGTACTACTAAGAATCTAGTGACCACATCTGTTGGTCTAACTTGTAGTGGAAGTACAATATCCCCAATAGATTTCTAAACATGGCCACATAAACCATGAATAACTATGTTGGTAGGATAAATATACTACTCTAAATACCCCAAATTCTACAATAGTGTGATATTGAAAATGTTAATATTTGACCCATTCTCAACCATAACACTCTGAATAGGATGATGATCTATGTAGGCTTGTATAAAGAATGCATATAAATCTTAATCATCATCAATGATCTCCTGATCTAAGAATGTGATGAGTGGTCTAGCTAGTACTATAGTATGATACACTAATAATATTATGTAAGGGGTGTGCATCCTTTGTAGTAGTGAGATATGATGTTAGTGGTGGATGTGCCTAATACATATAGTGAACACCTAAAGTGCCCCCTACCTCATTTGTTTTATGCTTTGGAAATGGATCCAAGAATATTTTAAATGCCTTTGCTTCTATTTCTTGAACTTTGGGTGCCTCTATGGGTGTTCCCACATCAATTATGTTGGCCTTTATCAAATATTTTATCTTATGTTTCACAATCATGCATTGGTTTGTAGTATGGATTGGTGCCCTGTGATATTCACATAATGCATTAGAATCATATACTTTTGAAAGAGGTCATGTCATATCAACATATTTTATAGGAGGGAGAGATATGGCATTGTATTTCAAGAACTTATATAAAACATGTGATGGTGATTATATAAGGTTGGTGAAACTTCTCCATGGAGGAGTTGATAAAACTAGGTGAGGAGATGGCTCTAAAGCTACGTTAACTATGGGATTTAGCCCACTCTTATTTTTTGTGGCCCTTAATTTTTATGGAGGATTACTATAACTATTAGTAGTTGAATATAATCTAATTATATATTTTAGTTTACCCATAGAGAGAATCTTGACTTCCTTTTCTTTCACTGTGTGGCATAAATATGTGAAGGTTGGAAACTTATTATATAAGATAGCTTTATGTAATGCTGGGAGTAGGCTCTATTTGAATGTCTTGGAACTATCTATCTGCCATGGGGATAGTCATATTTGCCAATATAGTTTTATATATCAAGATGTATTATGCAATAAGGTCATTAAATTTTTGCTCCAGTTGTGCTACTTGAACATAAGAGATCTTATGACTGATGTTAAATGAGAATTATGCTAAAAACATATCTACCAATGGATTGAATGCCATGATAGATTGATTATATAGATTATAGAACCACTATAAGGCATATTCCTTTGGAATGCATGGAAACATATTAGTAAGGAACCTATAATTAGACACGTAGTCAAAAAATGCTTCATGGAAAGTTTGGAGATTGTGTTCTAGGTCACTCTTACCATCATGCAATGTAAGCTTAGGTGACACAAATACATATGGTAAAAGAGTTTCAACTATGAGATGTGAAAAATTTGTATGTAAATGAACATGAGAATCCAAGGCATGTGATGGCCTAGTAGCTCCCTAATCAAGATGTAACAATTTAACATATAGATAATGAATCTCATGCATAAGGGATCATACATCTAGAGAGGAGGAACTAGCCATAAGAGGTGTAATTGAAACTAAAGATTGTTGAGTTAAAAAAGGTTATTGTATAAGCTAAGTTAGCCCCAAATTAGGTATAACAATGTTTTTATTTGAGGGAGTAGATGATTGACCATTATTTGGTTATTTATTTATTTACATTATGGATTATAGAATTTGTGCATGATCATGGGGCTATTCCTAAAGTCTATCTTTGAAGATTTATATAATCTCATCCTTATTGATTATAATATTTTCATTGTTAAGTGGTGGGAGAGTGTCCTGATTCCCATCTTGTATATCATCTTAATCTTGATTATATTACTCATCTTCAGATGAATTATCATTGAATTCCACATAATCAAGGTGTTAAAGATCAATGATGAGAGCTGTAACTAGTCCTTTATCCATGGTATAATCTTGAATAGAATGAATATGAGTATGCTCAATTAGATTCCTGCTAAGCCTAACACTTCTTAAGGGAAGAAAGAAAACTTTTTTAGATAACACATAGTAAACAAAGTGAAATATGGATGCTAATATATAATGTAATAAATATAAAAATATTAACACAACCAATGAAAATAGGAAAAATAAGGATATAAACCCTTTTAGCATTTAGGGTTAGGGTTTGAGTAGTATTTGAGCTTCTAGGTGTATTTGTGTCTGGGTTTGTCAAGCCTATTATTATGTGCATGAGTTTTAGATTGCTATAGATGACCTATTTTGATTGATTTTATGTGAAAACCCTAATCTTCCATGTTGCTAGGGCATTCACCTGATTCAAATAGTAAAGTGTGTTATAAGTAGGGTAGGCTAGACATCCTTAATACCCCACTGTGATGAAATTTACCTATATACTTATACTCTAAAGAGGGATCAAGTCTGATGTAGTTCTCCCCACCTAAGTGTTAGTGTAAGTACAAGTGAAGATAGTATGAATGTCAACTTGAGTGATTTGAAGGTGATTGAGATTGGAAACCTGAGGAATCTAATATTATTAATGATGTAGATGGTTAAATGCAAAATAAGGAAAGAATAGGGATTGATAACCATAATTGTGCACAACTTGTTCTAGCTTGTATGTGTAATTTTGCTTATGATTTCTATTTAGTGGTTAGAGGGATAAAAGTCATGTATATATACTATTCTAGTACTTGTGTGGGTATTAAAAAAGGTCTAGGTTGACCCTAGGTGCTATTAGATTTGAAAATATATCCATTAATAGAAAAAGGAGGGAAAGGATAATAGTGCCAAAATTGGGACACAAGCACCATGTGTCAATATTGTTCTTATTATGGCATTAGTGTCCAAGTGGTAAACCCTAAGGAACTAGGGGCCAAGATGTCAAGATGAGGGTTTGAGACTACTTTATGGATATATAGGGATGTTTGTGGCCTACATGAAGGATGAATAAGTGTGAAAATAGGCCTTAAGATAGGTCTAGGGCTAAGCTAGGGATAGGTGGTCTCAAATAGCACTTTTAACACTCAAGTGTCATTTTTAGGTGATTATAGTATTCATGACATCAAAATTCCTATGATCATGTGCATCTAGTTTACTCACTTATTCCTACATCTTTTATTCTTTCAAAAATTAATAGAGATTTTTTTTAGGGGATTACTTGTGTTTTAATGTTTAATGAGAACTAGAATCTGATTTTTTTTTCATTTGAATCCTAAAACATGTTGCCTTGACTTCACATTCTATCTAAATGTCAAATTATATAACAATATTAATTTGGAAATAAGTGGGTCTATTGTGTTAGAAAATCCCCATCAATTAAATTTCTCTTAATTCATTTATGTTTTATTGTGTATACTTCCATTTTTTTCATACCTTTATATCATAATATCTCAAACTGTAACCTATAAAATATATTTACAATCCCTTCAAAAAAAACATTTGAATTATTTTGATGAGCCTCTATAAATAGTTCTAGGTATTGCATCGTGGCACACACTAGGAATATGTTACTCAAAATAATAATGGAAGCACCTCTTATTTTTTAATTTAAATTCTTGTTTAATTCAGATACAAAAATATTATCTGAAGCCTCTAAATTTGGCATAAAATACAAGGGTCAAAGTAAATTCTATTAAATTTTAAATATATTTATGTTTTCCTTATCTCAAAAATGATGATTTGCATTTTTCAAAAAAACCTTATCAAGACATTGAATTTCATGTTACTTAATGGGTATTTATTTAAATTTAATCATCCAACTAATATGTAAAACATTTTTGAAGAAAATTTCTATGTTATATTTCTTAAAATATAATATTATAAATGAATATTTTCTTTTTTAACAAATTATTGACATTTAAAAGGAGGTGCTACAACCAAATTCTAAAAAACTATTGATTTTGGCAAACTTCAATATTATACACTTGGCAAACTTAGACCTTGGTTGTTCCTCTCAGTTCTGAACCTTACCCACTTCCAAAAGTCTTGCATATGCTCTATCTTGTGCCCCTTGGCCTATATCTCTTAATCCAACCTATCTTATATTGATGTCCTAAGTTTTGTATCTTTCTCATAATGCTTACAATGTACTTATCTTCTATCTCTACATTTTTTGAATATATACCTACTTACCTACTCCCTGGACACTAAATGTATGGAACAAACACTTGCATCATACTAATGTCTTAACCATATGCAAGTGTCCAGAGTCCTAAAGTCATCTAATTTACAAATGAAACATATCTTAATGGTTTTCCTAAGTGATTTATTATGAGATAATTCTCCAAATAGATTGATATAAATACAAGATCAACCCTCATTCATTCATCACCTAAAAACACTTAGAAAAAAGACCAAAGACAATAAAACATGTTATCAAAAGTAATATATCAAGCATTAAATTGAATAAATCTTTACTATTTTTACACTAGTCATAGGTATAACACACTCACATATCTAAAGTACTAAAAAAGTAGCCCAAGAGCCCAATTTTCCAAGTTACAAGTTAGGTTACTATTGTATTTGCTTTGCACAATATTGCATGATTCACACACAAGACAACACGTAGGGGAGAATTACATGATTTTGAGGCCTTTTTCTAGAGTATTGGATATGTAGGTAGTGCCCACTAACAATGGGGTATTTGGTGTCATCTTGACACCATGTGCCCACTAACCCATTTTCCCCCAAGGTCACCATGATGATGAAGAACTAGTGTTTTTTAAATTCATGAGGAGTGATAGTCTATGACCTAGATCTGAATGTACCAAAGCAAAGGTGAAGTCAAAATAAAAATCATATAGGTGGTTACATCCCTTTTCAATAATTATTTCATATAGGACACATTGAACACATACAATAACATCAATGTAACTGTCCCGGTTGAATTTATTGTCTAGAGCTCCAAAAGCATATGATCTAGAACCTACTGATTGTTCCAGAATCATCTAGATTATTTTATGCCTTCTTTAGATCTAACACTATGTTAGCATCAGAAAGAACTACGTATGCTACTTCTTTCTCATTTACATGCATAACTTAATTATACTTTCTATATTTAGCCTAAACATAACATAATAAATTTAGTGTGTACTTATATTTGATTTTAACACCCAATTGGCTTGTTGTAGATCTAATTATCACCCTTGTACAATTTCCATTTATATATTCTTAATCCTTATACCAAAAATATAGGATAATCCTTCTTATCTAATTTGGGGTTAAACATGTCTTTTCTTACAAGAAAGCTATATTAATTTGATTTATTGAGATCACTGGGTTTTAATATTGTTTTTTTGTGTATCTATAGTACAATCACTTTAATGTATTCATTAATGGTTCCTAAGAATTCTCAACACTTTTGAAAGTTAAAAAAATGTTAGAGTCCTAGTTCACAGTTCATGGCAAAGACATTTTTATTAAGGCCTTGTAAATAATTAGGTGAAATGCAAATTTTATTGAAATCTACATATCTAATGTCTGATTTAAGTAACTTATCTAAATTTGGTCTGTATTTCACATGCTTGGGTAAAAATAAATTTCACTTTAACTGGCCTTTTATAATTATATTCCACATTGTTCTTGAAACTTGATTTATGATTATTTTTAATCTTTTGAAAAATAAATTTGAGATATGGTATACATATTGATGATTACCATTCAGAATTTCCAATTGTGCTATCTTCTAGTAAGTGAATGTTGACATATTTTCATCATCATGAGGACTGCCAAAGATAAGTGCTAGAATGTTCATTTCTTCTGCATCCTTGTATTTAAATATTCCAAGAGGTCTATTTTCTTCAGTTGATGCTATTGTTATCATTTTTTATTCTAATGCAACAATACATGTTGACTCTGTAAATCCATGCACCATAATATCATTGCACATGTTTTTGTCTATGTCAATAGACATATGTTATTTTCTCTCATTCTCAGATTCAATTTTGTTATGCATGTTATTTCTAGATGAGTTTTTTTATATCAATATATATAAAATGTTTCTAATCAATGCTAATTTCAATGGTATGAATGCAATAATTTTTTTGTGTAAATAGTTACTACACTACATTCATAATAATTTTTCCACATACTCTACCCTTTTGATATGAATTCTTGTATTTGAAATGTATTTTTTGTTCTACCATAATTTTTGATTATTAATCTATGGATCGAGGTAATGTTTGTTTAATTTTATCAATATCAGGTGGCACATTTATTATTGGACCAAATAATCTAATTTAATTTTTTTATATCAAAACTATCTTATCTACGTAAAAGCCATTTTAACTGCAACTATTATTTCCTCAAGAGTTGTTAGCATCATGATAAATTATAAAAGTTTATTTATTTTAATATTCTCAGGTGTTGCATATCTAGGAATAACACCATTTTTAGTGACATATTGTAAATTTCACATATTTTAATTTTAATCATTGGTTTTCTATTCAAAGCCAAATTTAGATAAGTGTCTTTTTTAGCTTATGTAAAAAACTTAATATACTAATGAAAATGTAATTGTTTGTAAATATAATGAACATTCATTAGAGTGTCTTTGATTTGTTTTTTAAATTTGTCTACTGCATGTCTCCAGATACATTGTGATGTTTTTTGTACTATTTTAGTCAAATATATAGATTTTTCTTTATGAGAAGAAAACATTCTTTTTAATCTTATTTTTTTAAATTTTTTGTGCATTTGCCATGTGCCATTTTTTTCAAGTGACACAAAGGCAGGCTGATTGCATTATGCATTATCTTTTTTTTAATTTGTACATGGATTGATTTACAGTGTAATATGTATTTTTTATAAAGGTTCATAGTGTATGGTGTTTTTTCCTTTGTGACGTGTGATGCTCTTGATATAGTGAAAAGTTGTTGTATTAGACAAATTTTTTGCATAATTTAATGGAAGAAGTAATCTCCATATTTTATTTATTTTTCATTGTATGGTTAATAGTGTATACTAAATGTGCGGATTTAAAAAAAAATCATGTTGTGTATTAGTTGGGTCTCAATGGACTGGTTATATATTTTGACAATTTTCTGAATTTCTGATGACCACATCTGAAAGCTTACACAAAGCATAAATAAAATTCAATGGATACTAAATTCATTTCCTCTTATACCTCCCTTATTATAGCTTAGAACCATGTTGATAATGTATCCTTACCAATTTTCAAATTTGTATATGGTTTTGATGACATTGTCTCCTAGGTTATGTTCTATGAAAAGTATATGCTTTTTAATGATTAAAAATAATGGCATTACAAAAATTATTGTGCTACATCCAATCTCAAGGATTGACATCAAATTCATTATTTTTAAAATGAAAAATAAAACTAAATATATTGTTACCATAATAAGCTATCCTTTGTAGCAATCTATACAACCCACATATTTTAATTTTATTAGAAACTATTTGACGGTAAAGGGATATGTTGGCACAACTATTTAACAAGGGATTTTCTATCAAAGTGTTGTGATAAATGTCTAATTATTTATATTAAAGTCATTCATAATGACCATAGATAATGTTTTGATCATGAAACAATATGTAGTATGGAGGTGCAGGAGATCCTTCTTTATAGTGGAAAGATTTTTTTTCTTATTAAAGATGAAACACAAAATCCAATTTGTGCAAAACTTATCACCCCATAGACTATGTTCATCACAAGCTGTCAATGAGCTTGAGAAAATATGCATTATGTAGAAATATGTCTCCATGTCTTTTAATTTACGTAACCTATATAGGTTTACAATATCTAATTCTAATTCATAATATTTCAGTGCATGTGCACTTGTATCCCTCTATAGATATGAATTGTTGACAACCATTATTGAATAGTTTTTTTAATTTTCTATTTATAGGTTTCATGTTTTTATGCAATTTTTTTTATAACAATGTAAAAAAATATATATGATGGCTTGCTCAATCCCCATGTGTGGGTGGCTCAAGAACTCAATCCAATTTTGACTCCATCATTTCCCACCCCTAATTGGTGGATCATGACCTGTGAATAGCTTGGATTGGACTGATGGTATGTCCAACCCTCTCATCTAGGGGGATCAAGAACTCAAGTAGATTATGAATGCATCATTGCCTATCCATGTGTAGTAGATGCATCTTAAACTGAAGCTATGTGATATAAATAGAAATGTGTAACTAGAGATGTCAAATCTATGACCACTCAGGTATATTAGGTAGTTTTGGGCCACTAAATAATTCTAACCACTGTAGATGTAGTAAGGCATGAATGTGGGGTATAAACTATATCACAGTGTCTGATGTGTACAACATAGAAAATGACATGGAATTTGTCATTCCATCTGGTCCACCAGTGTATAAGTGAGCATATGTAAATAATATGCCACACACATGCCCCCAAATTTGATATAAGAGCATATGGATTTTGGACTGAGTTGTAATCATTTGTATTCAAGCATCTAAACTGAAACATGAATGATCATGCCATTTTTATGCCCCTAATCTGAACAAACTAGTATGATTCTGATATAAATTGTGCCAAAATTAGTAATCTATAACTGAACCTATGTAAACCTAAACTATATCTACTGTACTTTTCTATCCAATCTATAATTTACTAAAACTAAGGCTTCTAGATAGTAGTACCATATCTTGGATAATAGTGCCATGTGTGTTAGTGTCCTAATTTGGGCACTAATGCCCAACTGTTCTTATTTCTATGCAACTATAACTAATCTTTGTGTCATTATTTCCCACTATATTTTTTAAAATTCAACTTCTATGTTTTGAGCCATTATGCTAAAAATTTGTATTATGAGTACATCTAGATAGCCTAATCTCTATGATAAACCCTTATGAATTCCACCTCGTTTGAGGGTACTTATTGTACGTGTGTAAGAATTATCATTAAAACAAAAATATATGCAAAATTTATGTTAGCTAAAGCATATATGATATATACATAATACACCAATTTAATATGTATATATAACATCAAAATGTAAGATAATTTGACCATAAATTTTCAATGTGTGATGTATGTTAGGTCTAACATACACAAGGTTGTCAAGATAATTTTAATGATGTATATGAACAATAAATCTAAGTAATAACTGAGTCGCTACCTAGGGGGATGGGGCATGATGTCCATCATGACACCCAACTAGGAAGGGGAGATGCATGAGGTTCCTCATAACATCTAAAACTGGAGTGTGTAACAAGAAAAAGACAAGTGTCATGTCCATGACATATACAATAAAGCATACATATAACACACATGAGGCACAAAAAGTAGGCCAAGGGGCCACAATACAAGGGACATGGTCACATGTCACTAAATATGAGAAATTAAGACATACAAGGACATGTTAAAAAGTCCACATACATAAACAACAAGTAAGGTGGCTTATATCCACATGGAAGGGCATATTCAAATGTCCACATACCTAATCTAGAAGGCACACACAAGGACATGGGAATATATCCAAAGCATACATATAATGAAAATAGGTGGCATAGTTCCATAAAGTAATGGCATATTTAAATTCCCTTGAATAAAAGAAACATAGAGACACAATCAAGTCTAAACTAGGAAAATAGAAATGAAAGTATACATGAACATGTGGTAAAAATATGTATAAAAGCTAAGATGTACATATGCTGAGTCTAAAGTAGTAGTAGTCCAAAAAAATTTGAGTAGGTGTATCATCATCAATATCAAAATATAACGATACTAAATCTATGATGTAGATTTTAAAAATATGTAACATGGTAATTGAAACTATGTATAGGATGCCTCCAAATAGGTGAATGTATCAAATGAAGAAATCAAGTATCTATGTATATACCTCCAATGGATAGATAATATCAAATCTATATTTGTGTAGTGGACCTAAGTCCTATATAAATCTAAAGGCTCTTGATAAGAACAAGTGAAGCATGTATGTATGGTTAAAACTATCTATACTAAGATTGCTAACATATGTAGTGTCTGGAAAATATAAGAAGTGTAAACATGACAATACATACAATCTAAATTTTATGTTTTTGGAGTAAATATTTGAAAGTTTTTATGTTTTTACATATTTTATTATTTTTGTATTTTTTGGATATAAACTATGTACAAGCAACATGAAAATGAAACTATATACAAGGTCCAAGAAATAAGGAAAGTATGTACAAGAAGAAATTAACAATACTAACTGATGTGTCTCATGAAAGGCTCACTATCAATGTGGCCTATGTCAAATTAAGGAATTATGATCATACATGCTATATGAAAAGGTAACTGAGGTCCCAAAACCTTCTGTACTATGTGATCTATAACTTTCACTGCTTATGAAGTGGTGTTAGGAATCCATGAAACTAACTATGGGCTCTTATGAATTGTAGGGGTCTTAGGGACCTATTTGGTAGAAGATGCTATAGCTAGCTTAGGTTCCCTCTAATGAGAACCTTAAGAACTCAATAATACTAATCTTATAAAAAAATGAGTAGGGAAAGACCCTCTATAATTTGCAACATATCACTGATGCAAGGGTCTTTCTAATAATTGTCTCCATGGGAGAGTATGCATACACGATAATGGTGTAGGAGTAGACCTCACTTGCATTGGAGGATCAACTGAACTCTATGGTGTATTGATGGGACATATGCTTGGAAATGTAATTAGTAACTACATTATGACTACCCATGGGATAGGTATAGGATACTCATATGAAATACCCTCAACTATGATCACCTGATTTATATGTATATATTTAATGCATATATACACAGTGGATGGGATTGTTCATAGCTATTGTATCCATGGCCTACCTAATAACATGTTAAATGAGCTTGCATTAGGTAATACTAAGAATATAGTGACCACATCTGCTAGTCTAACCATTAGTGGAAGTACAATATCCTCAATAAAGCTCTAAATATGGCCACATAAACCATGAATAACTATGTTGATAGGATAAATATCCTACTCTAAATACCCCAAATTCTATAATAGTGTGATAGTTCACATGTTAATATTTGACCCATTCTCAACCATAACACTCTAAGTAGGATGATGATCTATGTAGGTTCATATAAAGAATGCATATAAATCTTAATCATCATCAATGATCTCTTTCTCTAAGAATGTGATGAGTGGTCTAGTTGGTACTATAATATGATACACCAATAATTTCATGTAAGGGGTGTGTATCCTTTGTAGTAGTGTGTTATGATCTTGGTGGTGGATGTGCCTGATACATAAAGTGAACACCTGAAGTGCCTCCTACCTCATTTGTTGTATGCTTTGGAAATGAATACAAGAATATTTTAAATGCCTTAGATTCTATTTTTTAAACTCTGGGTGACTCTATGGGTGTGCCCACATCAATTATGTTGGCCTTTATAAAATATTGTATCTTATGTTTCAAGGTAATACATTAGTTTGTAGTATGGATTGGTGCCCTGTGATATTCACATACTGCATTGGAATCATAGGTTTTTGGAAGATTTCATGTCATATCAATCTCTTTTATGTGAGTGAGAGATATGGCATTGTATTCCAAGAGTTGTGATAATATATGTGTTGGTGATTATCAAAGGTTGGTGAACATTCTTCATGGAAGAGCTGATAAAAATAGGGGAGGAGATGGATCTAAAGCTACATTAATTGTAACCTTTGGAGCACTCTTATTTTTGGTGGCCCTTAATTTGTATGGAGGCTTACTATAAATCTAATTATTTGATTATAATCAACTTCATATTTTATTTTACCCATAGAGATAAGCTTGACTTCCCTTTATTTCATTGTGTGGGATAAATTTGTGAAGGTTGGAAATTTATTGAATAAGATAGCTTCATGTAATTTTGGGAGTAGGCTCTATTTGAATATGTCCTGGAGCTCTCTATCTACCATCAGGATAGTCATATTTGTCAATATAGTTTTATATCTCAAGATGTATTATACAAAAAGCTCAATAAAGTTTTTATCTAGTTGTGCTACTTAAGAATATGAGATATTATCACTAATTTTAATTGATAGTTATGATAAAAACATATCTACCAATGGATTGAATGCCATAATAGATTGATTTGTTATATCATATAATCACTATAAGGCATAGTCCTTTGGACTACTTGGAAACAACTTAATAAGGAACCAATAATTCGACATATAGTTAAGATATGGTTAATGGAAAGTTTGGAGATTATGATCTATGTCACTCTTACCATCATACAATGTAAGCTTAGGTGACATGAATCCATATGGAAAAATATTTACCACTATGTGATGTGCCAAAGGTGTTTGTAAATAAACATGAGAATCTAAGGCATGTGATGGCCTAGTAGCTCCCTGATTAAGATGTAACACTTTAGCATATAAATGATGAATCTCCTACCTAAGGGATTGTACATCTAGAGAGGAGGAACTAGCCATAGGAGGTGTAGCTGACACTAAAGGATCTTGAGTTAAAATAGGTTGTTATACAATATTATTTAGCCCCAAAGTAGGTGTAACAATGTTGTTATTTAGGGGAGTAGATGATTGACCATTATTTGATTTGTTCTTTATTTCTATTATGACTTGCAAAATTTGTGCATGATCATGGGGCTATTCTTGAAGTCTATCTCTGAAGCTTTGTATAATCTCATCCTTATTGATTATTATATTTTCATTTTTAAGTGGTGGGAGAGTGTCCTAATTCCCATCTTGTATATCATCTTAAATTTGATTATATTGCTCATATTCAGATGCATTATTATTGAATTACACATAATTAGGGTGTGAAAGATCAATGAGGGGAGTTGTAATTGGTCATTTATCCATGGTATAATATTGAATGGAATTAATATTATTATGCTTAATGGGATTATCGCTAAACCTAACACTTCTTCTTAACAAAAGAGAGATAACTTTTTTAGATGGCATATAATAAACAAAGTGAAATAGGGGTACTAAAATAGAATGTAGTAAATCTAAAAAGCTTAACAAAACTAATAAAAATAAGAAAAATAAGGATACAAACCCTAGTATCATCTAGGGTTAGGGTTTGAGTAGTATTCAAAGTAAGTTGTGTTCACCAAATATTTTAACCTTATAGGACTTCGTGTATATAAATCTTATATTGTTAAGGGGGATGAGTATAGTAAATTAGGTTATAAATATACAATAAATACAACCACTAATTTGTAATAGAATAGAATTAATTTAAACTTTATAAAAACAATAATAAATAATGTAAAGAAGATCTTAGCTAGAAAATGACTGAAATGAGATATCTGGAGGTAACAAAATGAGATAGAGGCTGGTCTAAGATTTGTAAACAAGATCTAGGTGTCAAAACCCTTCTTAGACAGTATCACCCTAATTATATAGTATCACCATGTGGTATTAGTGTCCTTATTTTGGTGGTAGTGTCCTTTGTGCATAACTATTTTGAGCCTTTGGGTGTACCTGTGTCTAGGTTTGTCAAGCCTATTCTTACATGCATAAGTTTTGGATCACTGTATATGACCTATTTTGATTAATTTTATGTAAAAACCCTAATCCTCCATGTTTTTAGGGCATTTTATTGATTTAAATAGTAAAGTGTGTTTTAAGTGGGGTAGGCTGGACATCCTTAATACCCCACTATGATGAGAGTTGCCTACATACTTATACTCCAAAGAGGGATCAAGCCTGATGTAGTTCTCCCCACCTAAGTGTTGGTGTAAGTATAAGTGAAGCTAGTATGAATGTTAACTTGAGTGATTTGAAGGTAATATAGATTGGAAACCTAAGTAATCTAAGATTATGAATGATGTAGATGGTTGAATGTGAAAGAAGGGAAGATTAAAGATTGATAACCATAATTGTGCACAATTTGTTCTAAGCTTATACATGTAATTTTGCATCTAATTTCTATCTAGTGGTTAGAAGGCTAAAAGTCATGTATATATATTATTATATTACTTGTGTGGGTATTAAAAGAGGTCTAGGTCAACCCTAGGGGGTCTTATATTTGAAAAGATATCCATTGATAGAAAAATGAGGAAAAGTACAATAGTGCCAAAATTGGGACACTAGCACCATGTGTCATTACTGTCCTTATTATGACCCTAGTGTCCAAGTGGTAGACCTAAAAGGAACTAGGGGCCAAGATGTCAAGATGAGGGTTTTAGACTTATTTATGGATGTCTAGGGACATTTGTAGCCTACACAAAGTTTGGATAAGTGTGAAAATAGGCCTTAAGATAGGTCTATGGCTAAGCTAAGGACATGTGGTCTCAAGTATCACTCTTAGCACTCAAGTGTCATTCTAAAGTGATTATAGTATTCATGACATCAAAATTCCTATGATCATGTGCATCTAACTTACTCACTTGTTTTACATCCTTTATTCTTTCAAAAATTAATATAGATTTTTTGAGAGGATTGCTTGTGTTTTAATGTTTAATGAGAACTAGAATCTCTAATACTTTTTTTTTTCATTCTAAGCCTAAAACATGTTTCCTTGACTTCAAATTCTATCTAAATGTCAAATTATATAGCAATATTACTTTGGAAATAAGTGGGTTCATTGTGTTAGAAAATCCCCATCAATTAAATTTTTCTTAATTCATTTAAGTTTTCTTATGTATACTTCCATTTTTTTCATACCTTTATATCAAAATATCTCAAACTGCAACCTATAAAATATATTTACCATCTCTTCATAAAAATATTTGAATTATTTTAATGAGCCTCTATAAATAGTTCTAGGTATTGTATCGTGGCACACACTAGGAATATATTGCTCAAAAAATAATAGAAGTGCCTCTTATTTCTTAATTTGAATTCTTATTTCATTTAGATACAAAAATATTATCTGAGCCTCTAAATTTGGCACAAACTATAAGGATCAAAGTAAATTATATTACATTTTAAATATATTTATGTTGTCCATATCTCAAAAATGATGAATTCCATTTCTTCAAAAAACCCTTATCAAGAAATTGAATTTCACGTTACTAAATGGGTATTTATTTAAATTTAATGATCCAACTAACATGTAAAACATTTTTGAATAACATTTCCATGTTATATTTCTTAAAATATAATATTATAAATGATTGTTTTATTTTTTAACAAATTATAGACATTTAAAAAGAGGCGCTATAACCAAATTCTAAAAAACTATTGATTTTCAGGTTGGATGACTTATTATTTATTGTGCAAAAAACAAAAGATATGCAAAAATACTTTAAGGGAAAAAAAAGATTTTATAATAGAAAACATGTCATTCTACATTCGAGAACATTTCATAATATTTTTGAAGGTGGCATTACAATCTTTTTCTCATGTTGGGCTTTGGTCAATGATAGAGGATGATCATTTGAGATTACTCCTTCAAGCCATGGATTACACAACTTCATATTTCATGTTCATAATGGGATAAAGATATTATAATCCCTTTAATAGAAATATAAAGACATTAGATGAGGTTATTTTTAAAAGGACCTTTAGAGATGAATTTTCAATTGTCAACACGGTCTTCATTGATTGTAATACTCAAAATTGTTTGGTTATGGAACACAAATTTAAAATGAGTTACGTTCTTTCAAGTAAATATACTAGAAATGAAAGCTAGACATACGAAAAGGATTAGAGAATCAAAATGATGTTTATCATCACATTCTTGAAAGAAAACATAAAATCCATGCCAATGGCCTTGAAACATTGTTTAGAAAAGTTAAACATTAAAAATATTGTTATAACTTTCTCAGATGATTATTTCAAGTGTCTTTATTAATTATAAATTATAATTTTAATAACATTATCATCAATTTCATACAAATCAATTCCAAATTATTTACAATGTAGTCAAATTTATTATAAATTTATAGATTTTAAATTAAAAATACTTTGATCTTGTTTCATGTAGTTTATTTGTAATGAGCCTAATTTATTTCAAATATCTTAATTTAACTTAAAATATTTATAAGCCGTGGTCTAAATTATTTTAAAAAAAGTTAAATTTAATTGGATTTTGTTTATTTATTATAAAATGAACTTATTTATAATTGGATGTTTTTTATTTATACTAAAATCAAGTAATTTATGATAAAATAAAATCTAGGGCATTTTCAAATTTATTTAAAAAATTGTTCAATCTATTTTAATATTGTCTAGTTCATTTTAAAAAATAATCAAATTTCTTTTAAATATATTGATTTTACATTGGAAATAATTTACCTTCATTCTAAATTTATTTAATGTTTTCACTTTATTTATAATGAACCTTGGTTGGAAATAATTTGGACCTATTACAAATACATTAGATAGATGTCATTTATTTGTAATAATTTCAACTAATCCTTGATAAAATTAAAATTATTTATGATAGTTTTAGAGAATGAACTATGAAAATATGAAAATGATTGGAGAATCAAAATGAAGTCTATCATCACATTCTTGGTAGAAAACATAAAATCCATGCCAACAATTGTGAAACATTATTTATAAAAGTTAGATATTAAAAATATTGTTATAACTTTGCTAGATGATTCTTTCAAGTGTATTTATTGATTAGAAATTATAATTTTAATAAAAATATCATCAAGTATATTTATTTATTAGAAATTATAATTTTAGTAACATTATCATCAATTTCATACAAATCAATTCCAAATTATTTAAAATATAATCAATATATTTCAAATCTATGGATCTTAAATTAAAAATACTTTACTCTTGTTTTGTACAATTTATTTGTAATGAACTTAAATTATTTCAAATGTCTTGGTTTAGCTTAAAATATTTAGAAGCCCATATTGGTATAAATTATTCAAAAAAAAGTTAGATTTAGTTGGATGTCATTTATTTATACTAAATTAATTTATTTATAGTTGGATGTTGTTTATTTATACTAAAATCAACTTATTTATGATGAAATTCAATCCAAAGCATTTTTAAATTATTTTAAATATAGTTCAATTTATTTTAAATACAGTCCAATTCATTTTTAAAAATAGTCAAATTTCTTTTAGATATATTGATTTTACATTGAAAATTCTTTACCCTCATTCCAATTTCATTTAATGTTTGCATTTTATTTATAATGAGTCTTGGTTGGAAATAATTTAGACTTATTACGAATACATTAGATAGATGTAATTTATTTTTAATAAGTCCAACTAATTCATGATAAAATCTAATTTATTTTTGATAGTTTTTTTTTAAAAATTAGACTACCAATAAGTCTATTTTATTTTAAATAATTTAGACTTACTACAAATACATTAGATATATGTGGTTTGTTTGTGATAAGTCCAATTGATTCTTGATAAAGTTAAATTTATTTTTGATAGTTTTTAAAAATTAGACTACTAATAGGTCAATATTATTTTAAATAATTTGAACCTATTACAAATACATTAGATAAATGTGATTTATTTATAAAAAGCCCAATTAATTTTTGATAAAGTCTAATTTATTTATGATAGTTTTTCAAAATTTAGACTGCTAACAAGCCCATATTATCTAAAATAGTCCTTATAACTACCAATTCCTATCTTTCCCTCACCTCAAAGTGGGGGGCATATTATTAGGGACATATCATAGAGGAATGTTCTCCACAGTTGACACAGTTTCCAAATTCAATGGTGGCATGCTTTGAAATTTTCTCCACACTCATTTTGTATATGATACTTATATCAATTTTTAGATTTAGTGGGGGCATGTTATATAGGTATAGATTCTACACATTCATAGTTATTAGATTCAGTGGGGGCATACTTTAGAAGTATGTTCTCCACACTTATTCACATTTGGCATAGTTCTTAGATTCAATGGGAGCATGCTTTGGAAGCATGTTCTCCACTTATTCGGTATTCAACATCTCCAAATCATATTGGGGGCATGTTTTAGAAACATGTTCTCCACATTGGTACTTATATCAGTTTTTAGATTTTTCCATATATAATGGGGGTATGCTTTGGAATAATGTTCTCCACACACAGTTTTTTGAATTGGCCAGAGCACATAGTTATATGATTCAAATTCACAATTGTGGTAAAATTATATACATTGATACCATTGTTATACATATTTTCAACATGAGACATATATAAGGTGTATATGCTATGAAGTGTACACCTAATAGTGATAATTTCAAATCAATTTTGGATTTCAAAACTCTGTTATGGACTATTACCACATCACAAACTTTTTTGTAGTGATACCCTACAAACTTTTATAGAATTTATTGAGCCAATCTACTGCAATAGTTGGTTAGATTTTTGGTATGGTTTAGGTGATCAAATCATTAAATCTTGCCAAATTTTTAGGTTGGAATTGATTATATCATCTAGCCTCACCAAGGTATCATTAGGTTATACAATTGAGCTAATCTCAACTATCAAGGGGCAACTCACTTTTGCTCTAAGGTTGGGGCATGGGCTTTCCAATCTCTCTCTCTCTCTCTATAAATATATATATATATATATATATTTATATATCACCTTGGATATACATGATTTATATATTTATCTATATTTATCATAATCTTATTTTTAGAGCCTTACAATAATACATCTTTTTCAAATCAACTTGCAAATAGGCAAGGAGGTTACCTCAATACATAGGTGTACTCCTAAACCTTGATCTTTTAATTTCAATATATTTAAAGTACTTTCAACCCATATTATATGCACTAATTATATACTGTAATGTGATCTTGGTTATGAGTCAGTCACTAGTAAAACACTTAAGTTGGGCACACACAAAGACAAGGTGTGATATACACACCTAGGTATGTATTACTTTATTTTAAATTATTAATTTCATTAATAAATTAAATGGGTGATAAATATGGATGATATTTATGAATTATATAGCACCTCAATATTGTATACTTGAGAAACTTAGACCTTGGTTGTTTCTCTCAATTTTGGACCTTACCCACTTCTAAAAGTCTTGTATATGCTCTATCTTGTGCCCCTTGGCCTATATCTCTTAATCCAACCAATATTATGTTGATGATCTAGGTCTTCTATCTTAATCATAGTGCCTAAAATGTACTTATCTTCTATCTTTGCAAGTTTTGAATCTATACCTACTTCCCTACTCCCTAGACACTAAACATATAAAACAAACACTAGCATCAATGCTAGTGTCCTAACTTGATTCAAGTGTCCAGTGCCCTAAAGTCATCCAATTTACAAATGAAACATATCCTAATGGTTTTCCTAAGTGATTTAATGTGAGTTAATTCTTTCAATAGATTGATATAAATACAAGATGAACCCTCATTCATTCCTCACCTAACAATACCTAGCAAAAAGACCAAAGATACCAAAACAACTTATCAAAAACAATATATCAAGCATTCAATTGAATAAAGCTTCACTATTTCCACACTAGTAATAGGTACAACACACTTATATATTTGAAGTACTAGAGGAGCAGCTCAAGAGCCTAATTTTCCAAGTTACAAGTTAGGTTACTTTTGTACTTACTTTACACAATATTTCATGATTCACACACAAGCCAAAACATAGTGGATAATTACATGAGCTTGAGGCCCTCTTATAGAGTATTAGACATGTATGAAATACTCACTAAAAATAAGGTATTTGATGTCATCTTGACACTATGTGCACACTAACCCATTTTTCCCTAAGGTCACCATGATGATGAAGAACTAGTGTTTTTTAAATTTATGAGGAGTGATAGTCTATGACCTAGATTTGAATGCAACAAAATAAAGGTGAAGTCAAACCTAGAAGCATACAAGTGGTTGCATCCCTTTTCAATAATTTTTTCATACAGGACACTTAAATTGAACCCAGATAGTAGTATCGACGTAACTATCCCAAGCTGACTTTATTGTCGAGAGCTTCAAAAGCATATGATCTAGAACCTAATGATTATTCTAGAATCATCTTCTAGATATTTTATACCTATTTTAGATATAACACTATGTTAGCATCAAAATGAACTAAGTATATTACTTATTTATCATTTACATGCATAACTTAATTATACTTTCTATGTTTATCCTAAACTTAGCATAATAAATTTAGTGTGTACTTATATTTGAGTTTAACAGTCAATTAGCTTGCTGTAGATCTGATTATCACCCTTGTACAATTGTCATTTCTATATTCTTAATCCTTATACCAAAAATATAGGATAATCCTTCTTATCTAATTTGGGGTTAAACATGTCTTTTCTTACAAGAAAGCTATATTACTTTGATATATTGAGATCATTGGGTTTTAATCTTGTTTTTTTGTGTATTTATAGTACAATCACTTTAATGCATTCATTAATGGTTTCTAAGAATGCTCAACACTTTTGAAAGTTAAAAAAATGTTGGAGTCCTAGTTTGCAGTTCAGGGCAAAGACATTTTAATTAAGGCCTTGTAAATAATTAGGTGAAATGAAAATTTTATTGCAATCAACATATCTAATGTTTGATTTAAGTAACTTATCTAAATTTGGTTTGTATTTCACATGCTTGGGAAAAAATAAACTTCCCTTTAACTAGCCCTTTCTAATTACATTCCACATTGTTCTTAAAACTTGAATTATGATTATTTTTACCCTTTTGAAAAATAAATTTGAGATATGGTATACTTATTGATGATTACCATTCAGAAGTTCTCATTGTGCTATTTCCTAGTAAGTGAATGTTGACATATTTTCATCATCATGAGGACTGCCAAAGATAAGTGCTAGAATGTTCATTTCTTTTGCATCCTTGTCTTTAAATATTCCAAGAGGTCTATTTTCTTCAGTTTCTATTGTTATCATATTGTATTCTAATGCAATAATACATGTTGACTCTATAAATCCATGCAACATAATATCATTGCACATGTATTTGTCTATATCAATAGACATATGTTCTTTTTCTCATTCTCAGATTCAATTTTGTTATGCTGTTATTTGTAGATGAGTTTTTTCATATCAACATATATAAAAGGTTTTTAATCAATGCCAATATCAATGTTATGAATGCAATATTTTTTTTGTGTAAATAGTTACTACACTGCATTCATAATAATTTTTCCACATACTCTACCCTTTTAATATGCATTCTTATATTCTAAATGTCTTTTTAGTTCTACCAAAATTGTTGATTATTCATCTATGGATCAAGGTATTTTTTTTTAATTTTATCAATATCAAATGGCACATTGATTATTAGACCAAATAATCTGATTTAATTTTTTTATATCATAATTATCTTATCTATGTAAAAACCATTCTAATTGCAGCTATTATCTCCTTAAAATTTGTTAGCATTGTGATAAATTGTAAAGGTTTATTTATTTTAATATTCTTAGGTGTTGCATATCTAGGCATAACACCATTTTTTAGTGACTTATTGTAAATTTCACATATTTTAATTTTAATTATTGGTTTGCTATTCAAAGCCAAATTTAGATAAGTGTCCTTTTTAGCTTATACAAAAAACTTCATATACTAATGAAAATGTAATTGTTTGTAAATATAATCAACATGCATTATAGTCTCTTTGATTTGTTTTTTGAATTTATCTACTATAAGTCAATAGATACATTGTGATGTTTTTTGTACTATTTTAGTGAAATATATATATTTTTCTTTATGAGAAGAAAACATTCTTTGTAATCTTAATTTTTTAAATTTGTTGTGCATTTTCCATGTGCCATTTTTTTCAAGTGACACAAAGGCAAGTTGTTTGCATTAGGCATTATATATTTTTTGATTTGTACATGGATTGATTTACAGTGTAATATGTATTTTTTATAAAGGTTCATAGTGTATGGTGTTTTTTCCTTTGTGATGTGTGATGCTCTTGATATAGTGCAAAGTTGTTACATTAGACAAAGTTTTTAGATAATTTAATAGATGAATAAATATCTATGTTTGATTTAATTTTCATTGTATGGTTCATAGTGTATATGAGACGTGCTAATTTCAAAAAAAATCATGTTGTGTATTAGTTGGGTCTCAATGGACTAGTTATATATTTTGACAAGTTTCTAAATTATTGATGACCACATCTAAAAGCTTATATGAAGCATAATTAAAATTCAATGGATACTAAATTCATTGCCTCTTATGCCTCCCTTATTATATCTTAGAGCCATGTTGATAATGTATCCTTACCAATTTTCAAATTTGCATATGGTTTTGATGACATTGTCTCCTTGGTTATGTTCTACAAGAAGTATATGCTTTTTAATGATTAGAGATAATGGCATTATAAAAATGATTGTGCTACATCCAATCTCAAGGATTGACATCAAATTCATTATTTTTCAGATCAAAAATAGAACTAAATATATTCTTACCACAATAAGCTATCCTTTGTAGTAATCTATACAACCCACATATTTGAAATTTGTTAGAAACTATTTATCGGTAAAGGGAGATGTTGGTGCAACTATTTAACAAGGGTGTTTTTATCAAAGTGTTGTGATAAATGTCTAATTATTTATATTAAAGTCATTCATAATGACCATAGACAATGTTTTGATCATGAAACAATATGTAGTATGGAGGTGCAGGAGAGCTTTCATTATAGTGGAAAGATTGTTTTTTTCTTATTAAAGGTGAAACACAAATGGAAATGTTTAACCATCTAGAAATCTAATTTATGAAAAAATTATCACCCCATATACTATGTTCATCACAAGATTTATATGATCTTGAAAAAATATGAATTATGTGTAAATATGTCTCCATGTCTTGTACTTTACGTAGCCTATATAGGTTTTCAATATCCAATTCTAGTTCATAAGATTTCAGTGCATGTGGGTCATTTTCCTTCAAACAAGTTGAGAAATGTTTAATAATTCCTATATGAAATTTATATTAAAGTATAAAAAAATGTAGTAGCACTTGAAATATACCAAATAAGCAATCAATTTTTTTAATTTTAATATTAACTTTTGAAAAGATATTTTCTCTTAAGGCATCATTTATACCATTACAAAAATATTATGTTGGCATCTGTATCCCTCTATAGATATGAATTGTTGACAACCATTACTGGCTAGTTTTTTTTGTTTTCTATTTATAGGTTTCATGTTGTTATGAATTTTTTTTATAGCAATGTAAAAAAATATATATGATGGCTTGCTCAATTCCCATGGGTGGGTGGCTCAAGAACTTAATTTGATTTTTACTCCATCATTTCCCACCTCTGCTTGGTGAATCATGACCTATGAATAACTTGGATTGGATTGATGGTGTGTCCAACCCTCTCATATAGGTGGCTCAATAACTCAAGTAGATTATGACTCCATCATTACCTACACATGTGTAGTAGATGCATCTTAAACTAAAACTATGTGATTTAATTGGAAATGTGTAACTAGAGATGTCAGCTCTATGACCACTAAGGTATATTAGGTAGTTTTGTGCCACTCATGAATGCTAACCTCTATAGATGGAATACGGAATGAATTTGGGGTGTAACCTAGAACATATTGTGTAATGTGTACAATACAGAGAATGACATGGAGTTTGCCATTCCATCTGGTCCACCAGTGTATAAGTGAGTATAAGTAAATAATGTGTCACACACATGCCCCCAAATCTAATATTAGAGCATATGGATTATCGACTGAGTTATAATAGTTTGTATCTGAGCATATAAACTAAAACATGAATGATCATGCCATTTTTGATGCCCCCAATTTGAGCAAACTAGTATGAATTTGAGCTAAATTATGCCCAAAGTAGTAATCTATAACTGAACCTATGTAAACCTGAACTATACCTACTATATTTTTCTATCCAATCTAGAAATTTATAAAACTAAGGATACTAGTTGGTAGTACCATATCTTGGATAGTAGTGCCATGTGGTGCTAGTGTCCCAATTTGGGCACTAATGTCCAACTATTCTTATTTCTGTGTAACTATAACTAATATTTATGTCATTATTTTCCACTATATTTTCCTAAATTTTAGTTTTGTGTCCTGAGCCAATGTGCTTAAAATTTATACTCTAAGTACATCCAGATAGCTTGATCTCTATGATAAACCCTTGTGAATGTCACTTCTTTTGAGGGGACTTATTGTACATGTGCAAGAATTACCCTTAAAATAAAAATCTCTACAAAATGTGTGTTAACCAAAGCATGTACGATATCCAAATAATAAACAAATATAATGTGCATACATAACATCAACATGTAAGATAATTTAAGCATAAGTTTGTAATGTATGATGTATGTTAGGTCTAGCATACACAAGATTGTCAAGATAGTTATAAAGATGCATATGAACAATAAATCTAAGTAATAACTGAGTAACTACCTAGGGGGATGGGGCATGATGTTCATCATGGTACCCAAGTAGGAAGGGGAGATGCATGAGGTTCCTCATAGCATCTAAAACTAGAGTGTGAAATAAGAAAGAGACAAGTGTCATGTTCATGATACATATAATAAAGCATACATAAAACACACATGAGGCACAAAAATTAGGCCAAGGGGCAAAAATACAAGAGACATGGGCACATGTCACTAAATATGAGAAATCAAGACATATAAGGACATGTTAAAATGTCCACATATACAAATAACAAGTAATGTGGCTTATATCCACATGGAAGGACATGTTTAAGTGTCCACATACACAATTAGGAAGACACACACAAGGACATGGGCATATGTCCAAAGCATACATATAATGATAAGAAGTAGTATAGATCCATAAAGCAATGACATATTCAAATTCCCTTGAATAGAAGAAACATAGAGACACAATCAAGTCTAAACTATTAAACTAGAAATGAAAGTATACATGAACATGTGGTAAAAATTTGTATAAAAGCTAAGATGTACATATGCTGAGTCTAAAGTAATAGTAGTCAAAAAAGAATCTGAGTAGGTGTAACATCATAAATATCAAAATATAACAATACTAAATCTATGATGTAGATCTTAGAAAGATGTAACATGGTAATTGAAACTATGTATAAGATGCCCCCAAATGGGTGAATGTATCAAATGAAGAAATCATGTATATGTGTATATACCTCTAATGGATATATAATAGAAAATATGGATCTATATAGTGGACCTGAGTCCTATAGCAATCTATAGGCACTCAATAAGAACAAGTGAAGCATGCATGTATGATAAAAATTGTCTATACTAAGATAACTAGCATATGTAGTGTCTGACAAATATAAGAAGTGTAAACATGAAAATACATACAATCTAAATTTTATGTTTTTTGAGTAAATATTTGAATGTTTTTTTGTTTTGACATATTATATTATTTTTGTATTTTTTGGATATAAACTATGTACAAGCAACATGAAAATGAAACTATATACAAGGAGCAAGAAATAAGGAAAGTATGTACAAGAAGGGAAGAACAATAGTGACCGATGAGTCTCATGGAAGGCTCACTATCAATATGGACTATGTCAAATATAGGAATAGTGATCATGTGTGCTATATGAAAAGGTAACTAAGGTTTGAAAACCTTTTGTACTATGTGATCTATGACTGGCACTACCTATGAAGTGGTGTTAGGAATCCATGACACTAACTGTGGGATCTTGTGAACTATAATGGTATTAGGGACCTATTTGGTAGAAGATTCTATAGCTAGAATAGGTTCCCTCTGTTGAGAACCTTGAAAAATCAATAATATAGATCTTAGAAAAAAATGATTAGAGAGAGGACCTTTATAATTTGTAACATATCTCTGATGTAAGGGTCTTTATAATAATGGTCTCAATGAGAGGGTATGCATGCATGATAATGGTTTAGGAGTAGACCTCACCTGTACTAGAGGATCAACTAAAATCTATGGTGTATTGATGGGAACTCTTCTTAGAAATATAATTGGTAACAACATTGTGACTACCCATGAGATAGGTATAGGATACTCATATGAAAGACCCTCAACTATGATCTCCTGATTCATATGTATATATTTAAGGCATTTGTGCATGATGGATGGGATTGCTCATAGCTATTGTATCTATGACCTACCTAATAACATGTCAAATGTGCTTTCACTATGTACTACTAGGAATCTACTGCCCTCATCTACTGGTCTCACCATTAGTGGAAGTACAATATCCATAATGGATCTCTAAACATGGCCACATAAACCATGAATAACTATGTTGATAGGATAAATATCTTGCTTTGAATACCCAAAATGCTATAATAGTGTGATAGTGTGCATGTTAATATTTGACCCATTCTCAAACATAACACTCTGAATAGGATGATGATCTATATAGGCTCATATAAAGAATGTATATATATCTTAATCATCATCAATGATCTCCTACTCTAAGATTATGATGAGTGGTCTAGCTAGTACAATAGTATGATACATGAATAATATTATGTAAGGGGTGTGTATCCTTTATAGTAGTGTGATATGATGTCAGTGGTGGATGTGACTGATACATATAGTGAACACCTAAAGTGCCCCTAACTCATTTGTTTTATGCTTTGGAAATGGATCCAAGAATATTTTAAATGCCTTAGCTTCTATTTGTTAAAATTTGGGTACCTCTATGGGTGTTCCCACATCAATTATGTTGGCCTTTATCAAATATTGTATCTTATGTTTCAAGGTAATACAACCATTTATAGTATGGATTGGAGCCCTATGATATTCACATAATGTATTAGAATCATAGATTTTTGGAAGAAGTCATGTCATATCAACCTATTTTATGGGAGGGAGAGACATGGAATTGTATTCCAAGAGCTTTTCTAAAACATGTATTGGTGATTATAGAAGGTTGGTGAAAATTCTCCATGGAGGAGCTAATAAAACTAGGTGAGGAGATGGCTCTGAAGCTATGTTAACTATGGACTTTAGATCACTCTTATTTTTGGTGGCACTTAATTTGTATGGAGGCTTACTATAACTCTTAGTAGTTGATTCTAATCCACTTGTATACTTTAATTTACCCATAGAGAGAATCTTGACTTCCCTTTCTTTCACTCTATGCCATAAATCTATGAAGGTTGGAAACTTATTGAAAAAGATAGGTTCATGTAATGTTGGGAGTAGGCTCTATTTGAATATGTCTTTTATCTCTATATCTGCCATGGGGCTAGTCATCTTTTCCAATATATTTTTATATCTCAAGATGTATTATGCAAAAAAATCATTAAATTTTTGCTCCAGTTGTGTTACTTGAGCATATGAGATCTTATCACTGATGTTAATTGGTAATTATGCTAAAAACATATCTACCAATGGATTGAATACCATGATATACTAATTTGGTAGATCATAGAACCACTATAAGGCATAGTATTTTGGATTGCAAGGAAACAACTTAGTAAGGAACCTATAATTAGACACGTAGTCAAAACATGCTTCATGGAAAGTTTGGAGATTGTGCTCTAGGTCATTGTTACCATCATAAAATGCAAACTTAGGTGCCTTAAATCCATATGGCAAAAGAGTTACCACTATGTGATGTGCCAAAGGTGTATGCAAATGAACATGAGAATCCAAGGCATGAGATGTCCTAGTAGCTCCCTAATCAAGATGTAACACTTTAACATATAGACAATGAATCTCATGCATAAGGGATTATACATCTAGAGATGAGGAACTAGCTATAGGAGGTGTATCTTACACTAATGGTTGTTGAGTTAAAACAGGTTATTGTACAAGCTAAATTGGTCCCAAAGTAGGTGTAACAATGTTGTTATTTAGGGGAGTAGATGATTGACCATTATTTGATTTGTTATTTATTTACATTATGGCCTGCAGAATTTGTGTATGATTATGGGGATATTACTGAAGTCTATCTCTAAAGTTTTATAGAAACTCATCCTAATTGATTGTAATATCTTCATTGTTAAGTGGTAGAAGAGTGTCCTAATTCCCATCTTGTATATCATCTTAATATTGATTATATTACTCATCTTCAAATGTATTATAATTGAATTCCACATAATTAGGGTGTGAAAGATCAATGATGGGAGTTTTAATAGGTCCTTTATCCATGGTATAAGCTTGAATGTAATGAATATGAGTATGCTCAATAAGATTTATGCTAAGCCTAACACTTCTTCTTAAGGGAAGAGAGAAATTTTTAGATGGCATATAGTAAACAAAGTGAAATAGGGCTGCTAAAATAGAATGTAATAAATCTAAAAACCTTAAAACAACCAATGAAAATAGGAAAAATAAGGATACAAACCCTAGTAACATCTAGGGTTAGGGCTTGAGTAGTATTTGAAGTTGGGTTCACCAAATATTTTAACCTTGTAGGACTTAGTGTATGTAAATATTATGTTGTTAAGGGGGATGCATATTGTAAATTAAGGTATAAATATACAATAAATAAAACCACTAATTTGTAATAGAATTGACTTAATTTAACCTTTCTAAAAATAATAATAAATAACGTAAAGAACTTAGCTAGAAAATGACTAAAATGAGAGATTTAGAGGCTAAAAAATGAGACAGAGGTTGGTTTAAGTTTCAGAAATAGGATCTAGGTGTTAAAACCCTTCTTGGAAAGTATCACCCTAAATAGATAGTAGTACCATTTGGTATTAGTGTCCTTATTTTGGTGGTAGTGTCCTTTGTGCAGAATTATTCTAAGCTTCTAGGTGCACCTATGTCTGGGTTTATCATGCCTATTCTTATGTGCATGAGATTTGGATCACTGTAGATGACCTATTTTGATTAGTTTTATGTGCAAACCCTAATCTTCCATGTTGTTAGGGCATCCAACTGATTCAAATAGTAAAGTGTGTTGTAAGTGGGGAAGGCTAGACATCCTTAATACCCCATTGTGATGAGAGTTTCCTATATACTTACACTCCAAAGAAGGATCAAGCCTGATGTAGTTCTCCCCACCTAAGTGCTGGTGTAAATATAAGTGAAGCTAGTATGAATGTTAACTTGAGTGATATAAAGGTGCTTGAGATTGGAAACCTAAGTAATCTAAGATTATGAATGATGTAGATGGTTGAATGCAAAAGAAGGGAAGAATAGGGATTGATAACCATAAATTTTCACAACTTACTCTAAGCTTGTATGTGTAATTTCACTTATGATTTCTATCTAGTGGTTAGAGGGATAAAATTCATGTATATATACTATTCTAGTACTTGTACAGGTATTAAAAGAGGTCTAGGTTGACCCTAGGTGGTCTTAGATTTGAAAAGATATCCATTGATAGAAAAAGGAGGAAAATGACAATAGTGACAAAATTGGGACACTAGCATCATGTGTCACTATTGTCCTTACTATGGCACTAATGTCTAGGTGGTAGACCCTGAGGAACTTGGGCCAAGATGTCTAGATGAGGGTCTGGGACTACTTTATGGATGTCTAGAGATGTTTGTGGCCTACATGAAGGCTGGATATGTGTGAAAATAGGCCTTAAGATAGGTCTAGGGCTAAGTTAGGGATAGGTGCTCTCAAATATCACTCTTAGCACTCGAGTGTCATGTTTAGGTGATTATAGTATTCATGACATCAAAATTCCTATGATCATGTGCATCTAACTTACTCACTTGTTCTACATCCTTTATTCTTTCAAAAATTAATATAGATTTTTTTGAGGGGATTGCTTGTGTTTTAATGTTTAATGAGAACTAGAATCTCAAATATATATTTTTCATTTGAAGCCTAAAACATGTTGCCTTGAATTCACATTCTATCTAAATGTCAAATTATATAACAATATTAATTTGGAAATAAGTGGGTCTATTGTGTTAGAAAATCCCCATCAATCACATTTCTCTTAATTTGTTTAAGTTTTATTGTGTATAATTCCATTTTTTCATACCTTTATATCAAAATATCTCAAACTACAACTTATAAAATATATTTACAATCTCTTCAAAAAAAATATTTGAATTATTTTGATGGGCCTCTATAAATAGTTCTAGGTATTGCATCGTGGCACACACTAGGAATATGTTACTTGAAATAATAATGGAAGTGCCTCTTATTTTTTAATTTAAATTATTGTTTCATTCAGATACAAAAATATTATCTGAAGCCTCTAAATTTGGCACAAACTATAAGGATCAAAGTAAATTCTATTACATTTTAAATATATTTATGTTGTCCATATCTCAAAAATGATGAATTGCATTTTTCAATAAAACCTTATCAAGAAATTGAATTTCATGTTACTTAATGGGTATTTATTTAAATTTAATGATCCAACTAACATGTAAAACATTTTTAAAGAACATTTCCATGTTATATTTCTTAAAATATAATATTATAAATGATTGTTTTATTTTTAAAAATGTATAGACATTTCAAATGAGGCGCTACAACCAAATTCTAAAAAACTATTGATTTTGGGGTTGGATGACTTATTATTCATTGTGAAAAAAAAAGATGTGGAAAAATAAGTTAAGGGAAAAAAAGAAGATTTTGTAATAAAAAATATGCCATTCTATATTCAATAAAATTCCACATAAATTTTTAAGGTGGCATTGCAATATTTTTCTCATGTTGGCCTTCGGTCAATGATAGAGGATAATAATTTGACATTAATCCTTCAAGACATGGATTACATAACTTCAGATTTCATGTTGATGATTAACTACTACCTATGTATATGTTACTCAAAGGAGGGAAATCAAACCACACATAGTTCTTCCACTTAGTGTGCTTATGCAATTGTGCTCCTTCACTATATAAATGCATATGATTATTTGGATTTGATACTTGATAATGTTTACTTTGACTTGGATTTGGTATGATTTGGATTTGGCTTGTGATTGATCCTAGTTACTGATTAAGAATTTTGGAAAAGTAGGGCATATTTTTTCAATGTGGAATAATGTATAGATGTGTACCCAATAAGTTCCAAGTCTTTTATCAATTAAGGCTTTGATGTATGTGTGTGTGTGTGTGTTTGTATACGTGCATATAATTTAGTAATTTATCACATCACCAACATGATACACAAGTGGGTTGACCCTAATGAAAGGTTTGTTTTCAAAAATTGGCCATTGTTGGGAGAGGGTTGGTAATAACAGGGTTAGGTCATTATTGACAAGAAATACTAACCCACTCTAATGTTAGGATTAAAATGAGGGTTTGAAGATGTTTATGTAGGATAGTATTCAAGTTTTAAATAGAATATGAGGTTATTATAGGTGTGTAATAACATAATAGAAGGATCAAACTCATAAGGTAGCTTGTAGGTATTAGAGAATGGTAGGTTAGGACCATATTTGTGTGTGCAAGTCATGCATGGTAAATATATGTAAAACTTGTCATGGTAAAGTATTTAATACTATATTTTGATATCTAAAAATTCCCTAATTTCATTATAGTAATTTAATTGATAGATAAAAGGAAAATTTTATACCTAAGTGTGTAAAACACACTTTGTTTTTGGTATGAAGTTCAAATTATGTAGTTCACTCAATAGCAAAAACTATAAAAAACATGTAGTAGTCAATGTCCATAAATTAAATATGAAATATGAAATTGAGTTTTTAAAATTATATATCAAATAAGTACACATGTGTGTTGGTGAAAACCATATTTCCCTTGCAATTTTTTGGGGATGATGCTTACATGTTGAAGCATTGGAGAATTATTCTTCATTTTTGAAGCACATGAAGAGTTAGGGTGATAATTAATTTAAATTATATAAATATGAAATCCATATAGTTGGGAAGATAATATGACACAACCCTCATAAATTTGGGTAGAAGTATGGGATGTACTAACCCAAATAACTAACTGATGCAGGAACATCAAAAGACTTTTCAAAATCTTGGTATTTTAGTTTTAGGACGTCTAATGAGTTGTATGCAAGTAATAAGAAGCTATGTCATGATTAATTATAAATAAAAATAGTCACGAGTAGATAAATAAATTATATCTAACTCTGTTAGGATGTTTTCAAGTGAGTAAGATGTTCAATTTAGTCTTTAAAGCCTTATTTGGGTTTTCCCTCCAAAAAAGTCATATTTGAAAATTTAAATTATTTGAAGAGATTTTGAAATATTTGGACAAGTTTTAAATGGATAAAAACTTTTATAAAGGTTTTTAATATGTAATTACATGTTATAAATACTCTCTTACCTCTTGTAAACATGAAATACCTGTCAAAACCCCTTAAAGGCCTGCCCAACATAGAAGAAGGCTATTTGAAGTATGTAATGATAAGCATCAAGTTGTCAAAGGAATTGTGGGGCATGTAATAAGTTTAGATAATCATTTAGTCACTTGATAAAAATAAATACAATCATAAAATGCTAATAAGGTCAAGCTTGTAGTATGGTTGATGAATAGATGGAGTAGAAGGTCTGTAAGGAAGAGAAGGTCTGTCAAGAAGAGGTTAATGTCAAGTTGTAGTTTGTGTTTGAATGTTTTTGAAGGAAATAAGATAAATAAAAGGTAATTTTTATATTATATAATGTTATTTATATCTTCAATAACTTATTTAAATTTTTTGGCATCCTTATGACCTGTATTTTACTTAGAGTTTATGAAGAACGCATAAATATGTACATGCTCAGACTAAAAGTGGGGTCAAAAAACATGATTTTACATGAATGGGTTTGATTTAAACATAAAAAAGGTAAGGTATAATAGTTTTTTAATTCTGACAACCATTTTCATAACTTGACCAATATAAAAAAAAGGTAAAAAAATTCAATCTTTTTGTAGTTCTCGACTTAGTTCTTGTTCTTAACCTTAAGACAAGGTTTTAGTCACTAAAAGTGGTCTAAATTGAAAACAACCCATCCAAATAGGTTGAAATTTGGTATATAACTATGTAATAACCCATTATATGAATTACAATCAGTTTCATCCTTTAATACATTTAAAAATCTCCAAATAGATGATTATATCATTCAAGTTTATAAAAGTCAAGAAAGTAAGGGTTTTGGAATAAAGAAACTTGTATATATCCTAAATTATTACCTAAAATGCATTGAGGACTTGTAAAAAACTGGTAAATGATAATATTAATAATATATAGGTGATTTTAATATTTTTAATATTGTCTAAATAATATTATAAGTGACTATGTGTAATTAGACCTATGTCTAAACAAGCAAAATAGGGGTTTAGGAGACTAAAATGATCATATCTCCTAACAATTGAGAGATGGAGCCTATAAATTTATAGGTAGATTGGAAATTTGTATAAAATGTGTTTAAGGTGTTTGTAGAGTATTGGGATGAATATATAAGTGTAAATGTGCTAAAATAGACCTGCAACATAGGTGTTAGTAGGCAAATTTTTGAGTTTTGTTAGAATTAACCATAAGAAAGGACATAAATGGTTGAAACCATATGATTAATGATTTTATTAAGGGTCATATGGAACTAATATAAGTGGTGTCATGAGTTTAGGTTGTGTAGATAAAGAGAGTAAGTTGGATTGCAGATCTCTAGACTTGAATAATAATGCTAAAAGATCAATGTTTTGAGAGTGCAAGTTAAATAAATTATTAAGTAAAGGGTGAAACCTTGTGTGATAGGTTGAAAGTGTCAATGTGGACACAATAAAATTTAAGGAGGTATTTTATAAACTAAGTTTGTGTAGATATGTCATTAAAGTGTCAAGCCTAAGGGATTAGATCTAGAGAATACAAGTAGGCCATTTGCATCATTTGGTATTAGAGTTTAGGAAAATATTTTGAAAAGTGTATGATAGGTTAAGAATAAGTTTGAATAAGTTACGAGTTATAGTGACTAATTTTTTTTAGGAATCAATAAGTTTGAATAGTTTGAGTTGATTGAGAAGAGAGAGGCAAAAAGTTCTTGAAAAGCTTGAAGAGATAAAATAATTGAGTGGAAAGAAGGAAACCCTATATCCATTGAGGCTTTAAAAGTGAAAAAGAGAGAGTAGGTGACAGATCAAGAAGGATTCAACAAACTAAGGTGAAATAGACTTGGGTGATACAAGTGAAGAGGTATCAAAAGACTAGGTTCAGAGAGAAGATAACCTAGGTGAGTTATCAAAAAAACAAGCAAGATATACCTAATGAGGAAGGAAAGGCACATTAAAGCCTAAAGTGAAAGTAAGAGAGTAATAAAAAAGGATAGAGAACACATTGAGGCTCAAAATTAAGGCCTTAGAAGAAGGTAATTACCATAAAAAGGTGAGAAAAGACACTAAAACGAAAGAATTGGATATGGAGAGAGAGATAGTTGAGATGAAAGAGATATTGGTAGGTATAATGAAAAGGTTAGAATCAACAAAAAAATAATTATTTTTAAGGATCAATAATAATTTTGAATGGCCTCTTAAGCATATTATAAAGAGAAGGAAAAGGCAATAAAAAGTCAAAAAATGGAGAAGACAACTAAGTATGCTTGCTAGCAAATCAATCCAAAAATAAAATGAAAGAGGAAATAAAGCCTCAAGGGTTTAAGTCTAATGATTCATTAGAATGTGTGTTTACAGGTATAAAGGTTAACAAAGAAGAAGCCCAAATTGAGGGCTCAAAATCTAAAAAGAGCAAAGAAGATGAGTTGATGATGAATCAACAAGAGTTTATTGTAGGTATGAACTATGGAGAGCATTGAAAAAAATGATCCTCACTCAAGAGGATGAGAAAAATGAAGAGATAGAGATTTTCTATCCAGAAGAAGGAGAAATGCTAAGTAAAGAAGATCCTAAGGAAGCAAGATGTCTCATTGAAGATATGAAGGAAGAAAACATACAAGGAGTAGTTTTGAATCAAGGATCACTTGAAAATGATAAAGGCTTCAAACCTTTTGTTTATAATATTGATTTGGATGATGTGAATGTAGATGAAAAATGTGATGAAGGTGTCTTAAACAAGGAAATAGATGAGTCATTATATAGACTCATGGAAAGAAAGAGTGAAGCTAAAACACCTCACAAAGTGTTTATAGAACCTGATATGAAACATAAAGAGGTGTATAATTAACACACAATGGAGATAAAATTTAATAACAAGTCATAACACAAGTTCTAGTACCTTGTGAAGGAGGAAGAAAATCTATAAATTAAGACAAGGTAGAATATTGTGAAGAAGAAGAACTGATTTGGAGATAAATCATGTAAAAATCAGAATCATTGAACTTCATAGGAGATGAAGAGGAAATAAAAAGAAAATAAGTTGAGCTTTTGGATATTTTAAACCAAGATAATAATGATTTCAAATAAGACAAGGCAATGAATGAAGTGTTAGTGTAGGTATTTGTTTTTTACTTTATTGTGTTAGTGTAGGTATTTGTATTTGTTTGAATGGTTTTGAAGGAAATAAGATAAATAAAAAGTAATTTTTATATTGGATAATGTTATTGAGATATTGAATAAATTATGTACAAATTTCACAATCCTTTTGAGTTTTATTTTGCTTGGAAATCTTATATTGGTGACGTTGTTTGTGAAGAAAACATAAATTTATACATGCTTAGACTACAAGTGGGGTCAAAGAGCACAATTTTACATGAATAGGTTCAATTTAAACATAAAAATGTAATGTATAATATTTTAAAACTTTTTAAAACCATTTTCATAGATTTATCAATCTAAAAAAGGTCATTTTTAGTCTTTTTGTAGTTCTCGACCTAGTTCTTGTTCTTAACCTTAAGGCAGGGTTTTAGTTACTAAAGGTGGTCTAAACTAAAAATGACCTATCCAAATAGGTTGAAATTTGGTATATAATTATTTAATAACTCCATATATTATTTAAAATTTGTCTCATTTTTTTAATACCATTAAAAATCTCTAAATAGATGATTATATCATTCAAGTCTGTAAAATTCATGAAAGTGAGGGTTTTGGAATAAAGAAACTTGTATATCTCCTAAAGTTTTACCTCAAATTAATTGAAACATTGTACACGCCTAGTAAATTATCATATTAAGAATATATAGGTTATTTTAATATTTGTTATTCTATCTAAATAATCTTATAATTGACAGTGTGTAATCAAGCTTGTCTCCAAACAAGCAAAATAGGGGTTTTGGAGACTAAAATTATCACATATTCTAAAAAAATTAGATATAGAGCCTATAACTTTATAGGTAGCTTGATATAATTGTATATACCATTATTAAGGTTATTAGAGAGTCTTGGGATGCATATACAATTATTAATGAGCCAAAATAGACCTATAACATAGGTGTTAATAGACAAATTTGTAAGTTTTGTGAGAATTAAAGATAAGAAAGAACTTAAATTATTGAAACCATCTAATTAATGAATATATTAAGGGTCATATATAGATAATATAAGTGGTGTCACTATTTGATGTTGTGTTAAGAAAGAGATAAAGTTGGATTACAAATCTATAGACTTGAATAATAAGGCTAGAATATTAGTGTGTTGAGAGTGAAAATTTAAATCAAGTCTTAAGTGAAGGGTGAAACCCTATGTGACAGGTTGGGAGTGTCAAGGTGGAAACAATAACATTGAATGAGGAATTGGAGAATATAAGTTTGTGCAAATCTATCATTAAAGTGTCAATACTAAGGGATTAGGTCTAGAGAATGCAAGTAGGCCATTTGAATCATTTGGTATTAGAGCTCAAGAAAAGCTCTTGGAAAGTGTATGACAAGTTAAAAATTATTGGAAGATAATAAGTTTGCATAATTTTTAGGTTTCAATGATTAAGGTTTTTTTAGGAATAAATAAGTTTGAACAATTCGAGGTGATTGAGAAGAGAGATGCAAAAGGTTCTTGGAAACCTTGAAGAGAGAAAATAATTGAGTGTCACTGAGGATATAAAGTGAAAAAGAGAGAGGAGGTATAAGATAAATAAGGAGTCAATAGACCAAGGTGAAATATACTTGGGTGAGAAAAATGAAGAGGTACCAAAAGACTAGGTTCAGAGAGAAGACAACCTAGGTGAGGTATAAAAAAAATCTCAAGATAGACTTGTCGAGGAAGGAAAGGCACCTTGAAGCCTAAAGTGAAAGTAAGAGAGTAAGAGAATAGGAAAGAGAGAAAATTGAGGCTTAAAATGAAGGTCTTATAAGAATGGAATTTCCACAAAAAGGTGAGAGAAGACATCAAAAAGAAAGAGTTGGATATAGAGAGTGAGAGAGCTGAGATGAACACGATGTTGGTAGGTATAATGCAAAGGTTGGAAAAAACAAAATAATAATTATTTATGAGGATAAATAAGAAGGTTAAATGGAATATTAAGAATATTATGGAGTGAAGGAAAAGGCAATGAAAATTTAACAAATGGATAAGACAACTAAGGATGATAGAAAAGTGATCCAAAAAGAAAATGAAAGAGGCAATAAAGCCTCAAAGTTTAAATTCTAATGATTTATTAGAATGTGTGTCTGTAGGTATGAAGGTTGATAAATAAGAAGCCAAAATTAAGGGATTAAAATATAAAAATATCATCGAATATGAGTTGATAATGAATCAACAAGAGTTGATTGTAGGTATGAACTATGGGGAGAAACAACAAAGAATTATCCTTACTCAAGAGGATGAGAAAAATGAAGAGATAGATATTTGTTATCCAAAAGAAGGAGAAATGATAAGTGAAGAAGATCCTAAGGAAGCAGGATGTCTCATTGAAGATATGAAGGAATAAAACTTATAAGGAGTAGTTGTGAAGCAAGGATCAATTGAAAAGGATAAAGTCCTCAAACTTTTTGTTTCTATTATTGCTTTGGATGATGTGAATGTAGATGAGCAAGTTGATGAAGGTGTCTTGAAGAAGGAAAGAGATGAGTCATTATATAGACTCATGGAAAGAAAGAATGAAGTTGAAACACATGACAAAGTTTTTATATAATCTGATATGTATTAGTATTAGGTGTCTAATTTGACACAGAATGGACATAAAGTTCAATAATAGGTCATAACACAAGTTCTAGTACCTTGTGAAGGAGAAAACAAAACTATAAATGAAGAGGGGGAAAAATATAGTGAATAATAAGAAATGGTTTGGAGATAAATCATGTGGGGATCAGAATAATTAGACATCAAAGGAGATGAAAATGAAATCAAAAGAGTAGAAGCTGAGCTCTTGGAGATTTTAAACCAAGATAAGGATTATTTCAAAGAAGACAAGGCAATGAATGAAGCAAATTTCAAGACAAAGGAGAAGGTGTGGCTACAAGACACATCATGTTTTATATTTGATAGTTTATTTAGATGGTATGTGTAGTAGAGGAATAATCTCTTAAGAGATCTCAAACAAATAAGATACATGAAGATATCCTCTTTTTGGAGGATAACAAAGACAAAAAGTTCTTAAGGAGATTGAATTTCATGGAGATGACAAGAAGAAAAAACTAGATTGAACCAAAGAAGGAGATGAGAAATAGGAAGAAAATAAATAATAAATGAAGTTCCATTTGATCATGAGATCAAATTTTTCCCACCTATGGATTTTGATGCAGGAACATCAAAAGACTTTTAAAAATCTTGTTAGAGTTGTAAAAAAGCAATAAAAAGATATGTCATGATTCATTATACATAAAAATAGACATGATTAGATGAATAAATTCTAAGTCTGTTATGAGGTTTTCAAGTGAGTAGGATGTTCAATTTGGTCTCTGAAGCCTTATTTTGGTTTTCCCTAAAAAAAGTCATATTTAGAAATTCAAATTATTTGAAGAGATTTTGGAGTATTTGGGCAAGTTGTAAAGGGAGTGGAGATTTTTAAAATGGTTCCTTAGATGTAATTACATTTTTAAAATATTATCTTACCTCTTGTAAACGTGAAACACCTCTAAAGACCTATCTAGAGACTTGCCCATCATAGAATAAGGCTATTTGAAGCATGTAAGGATAATTATCAAGTTGTTGAAGGAATTATGGGGTATGTAATAAGTTTAGATAATTAGTTAGTCACTTGGTAAAAATGAATAAAATCATAAAATAGTAATAAGATTGAACTTGAATTATGGTTGATGAATAATTGAGTAAAGGTCTGCAAAGAAGAGAAGGTCTATTAAGAAGAGGTTATTGTCAAGTTGTAGGTCTATGTTTAAATGTTTTGAAAGAAATAAGATAAAAAGGTAATTTTTATATTAAAATTTTTTATTTATCTATTGAATAACTTATGTATAAATTTTGGTATCCTTATGAGCTGTATTTTACTTGGAAATCTTAAATTTATGAGGCTACTTGTGAAGAACACATAAATTTATACATGCTCAGACTGGAAGTGGGTCAAATAACATGATTTTACATGCATGGATTCAATTTGAACATAAAAAAAGTAATTTATAATAGTTTTATACTTGTTCCAACCATTTTAATAGCTTGATAAATCTAAAAAAGGTCATTTTTAGTCTTTTTGTGGTTTTTGGTGTAGTTCTTATTCTTAACCTTAAGACAAGGTTTTAGTCACTAAAAGTGGTCTAAATTTAAAAAAAACCCATTCAAATAGGTTTAAATTTGGTATATATCTATTTTAAAACCATTTATATGAATTTTAGTTGGTATCATCATTTTAATACCTTTTAAAATCTCTAAATAGATGATTATATCATTTAGGTTTGTAAAAGTCAAGAAAGTGAGGGTTTTGGAATAAAGAAACTTGTATATCTCATAAAGTATTACCTAAAATGAATTGGTAAATTATAAAAACATGGTAAATTATCATATTAATAATAAATAAGTGATTTAAAACTTTGGAATATTGTATAAATAATCTTAGAAGTGATTGTGTGTAATTAGAACTATGTCTAAACAAGCAAAACGGGGGTTTAAGAGACTAAAATTATCATATCTCCCAAATTATTAAGAGATGGAGCCTATAAATTTATATGTAGATTTGGGAATTTATATTTAATGTACCTAAGGTGATTAGAGAGTCTTGGGATGAGTATATAAGTGGGAATGAGCCAAAATAGACCCATAACATAAGTGTTAGTAGACATATTTATGAGTTTTGTGAGAATTAACCATAAGAAAGGACATCAATTATTGAAACCATATGATTAATGATTATATTAAGGCTCATTTGAAGCTGATATAAGTGGTGTCATGAGTTTATTTTTTTTAGAGAAAGAGATAAAGTTAGATTGTAGATATACAGACCTGAATAATAAGGCTAAAAAATCAATGTTTTAAGAGTGCAATTTTAAATCAAGTCTTAAGTGAAGGGTGAAACCATGTGTGATAGGTTGGGAGTGTCAATGTGAACACAATAACATTTAAGGAGGCATTGGAGAATCTACGTTTGTGCAAATATGTCCTTAAAATGTCAATCCTAAGGGATTCAGTCTAGAGAATACAAATAGGCCATTTGCATCATTTAGTATTTGAGCTTAGGAAAAGATCTTGAAAAGTGTAAACGTGTTAATAGTTATTTAAAGCTAATAAATTTACATAAGTTTTAGGTTATAGTGATTAAGTTTTTGTAGGAAGAAATAATTTTGAACAGTTTGAGGTGATTGAGAAGAGAGAGGCAAAAGGTTCTTGTAAACCTTGAAGAGAGAAAAGAATTGAGTGGAGAGAAGGAAACACTATAGCCATTAAGGCTTAAAAATTGAAAAAGAGAGAGAAGGTAGAAGCTTAAGAAGGAATCAATAGACCAAGGTGAGATGGACTTGGGTGAGATAAGTAAATAAGTACCAAAGACTAGGTTTAGAGAGAAGAAAACCTATGTGAGTTATTAAAAAAAACAAGAAAGATAAACTTGTTGAAGAAGGAAAGGCACATTAAAGCCTAAAGTGAAAGTAAGAGAGTAAGAGAAAAGGAGAGAGAAAGAACATTGAGGATTAAAATGAAGGGCTTAAAAGAAGGGAATTGCCACAAAAAGGTGAGAGAAGACACAATAAATAAAGAGTTGGATATGGAAAGATAGAGATAGTTTAGATGAAAGAGATCTTGGCAGATATAATGCAAAGGTTGGAAGAAACAAAACAAGAATTCTTTTTAAGGATCAATAATAAGGTTGCATGGCTTCTTAAATAGATTATAAAGAGAAGGAAAAGGCAACAAAAAGTCAATAAATGGAGAAGACAACTAAGTATGCTAGAAAATCAATCCAAAAAGAAAATGAAAGAGGCAATGAAGCCTCAAGGTTTTAAGTCTAATGATTTATTGAATGTGTGTTTGCAGGTATGAAGGTTGACAAAGAAGAAACCCAAATTGAGGGCTCAAAATCTAAAAAAAGTAAGGAAGATGAGTTGATAATGAATCAACAAGAGTTTATTGTAGGTATGAACTATGGGGAGTAGAAAAAAAGAATGATCCTCACTTAAGAGGATGAGAAAAATTAAGAGATAGAGATTTTCTATCTGGAAGAAGGAGAAATGCTAAGTAAAGAAGATCATAAAGAAGTACGGTGTCTCATTGAAGATATGAAGGAAGAAAACATACACATAGTAGTTGTGACTCAAGGAACACTTGAAAAGGATAAAAGACTCAAACCTTTTGTTTCTAATATTACTTTGGATGATGTGAATGTAGATGAACAAGGTGATGAAGGTGTCTTAAACAAGGAAATATATGAGTCATTATATAGACTCATGGAAAGAAAGAGTGAAGCTGAAACACCTCACATAGTGTTTATAGAACCTGATATGCAACATAAAGAGGTGTTTAATTTAAAACACTATGGAGATAAACTTCAAGAAAATGCCATAACATAAGTTCTAGTAACTTGTGAAGGAGAAAACAAAGCTACAAATGAAGAGGAGATAGAATATAGTGAAGAAGAAGAATTGATTTGGAGATAAACCATGCAAAAATTAGAATCATTGGACTTCATAGGAGATGAGGAGGGAATCAAAAGAGTAGAAGCTAAGCTCTTAGAGATTTTAATCTAAGACAAGGATGATTGCAAATAAGAAAAGGTAGTGAATGAAGTGTTAGTGTAGGTATTTATTTTTCCTTTATTGTGTTTTTACTACACTTGTGAGATTAACTTGCTTAGGTGTGCACATCATAGGGAGTTACCTTGCTTGTCTATTTTAGGTAGTGGGAGTTATTCATTTGACTAGTTGACCATTGAATGGATATTTTGGGTTTGGGGGTTTCCACTATTCTAGGGGAGTTACATCTACTCATCTATTTGTACATCTAGCATTAGTGTGTTATTCATGAAGGAATTTATTTTATTTGCACTCATCGATTTCTCTCTCACAGCTACTTGCTCATTTATCACTATTGTTATCCAAGCTTCAATACATTTATTATTCCAATGTTGATTTTTGTGAGATCTCTAACATGGTATCAGATTGCTTGGTTGGGTAAACCATTTGTCTAGTTTTGTTGTTAGAGTTTATTATGAAATTGTGAGTTTTTCTCATTTGTAAAAAAGGACCTATTACATTGTTATTTACATTTGTATGCTGGTTTTTTTCTTGCATGTTATGTTTCTATGATTTTGGTGGTAATATTGACCTTAATATGGTAATTTTGTGTTTTTTGGAGGCTCTCTCTTGATATCTTAATCAAGTAGAGTATTCCCTCATTCACATTGGTCACTAGGTTAATTTATGACTTACATCCTACCACCAGTTCTAATGCATTCAACACCTCCTCCACTCTTGCATTGATTCTAATACATCTTCCACCTAAACTATATTCACATGGCCTAAAAAGGACTTATTTATATGGATATGTTCCATCACCATTTTTTAGCTCACCCTTTTTGGTCTACATAGCTAAAATATCCTATACA